>JAUPFN010000006.1:20110432-20710432 GCA_036924255.1 Apodemia mormo | reverse complement strand
CGCGGTCTCGTTCAATACTTTCTTTCTGCGTCATTCCCGCATCCGCAGTTCGCATCGCGAAACAAAAGTACCGCTCTCCAAGTGGTTTCACTTTCCACCATACCATGTACTGCGACTGGAAGCGTCAAGTCATCACCTACTGTGGTTTGAAGCGCGCAGCGCTCTGGTGACCAAGCTGAGCACACTTATAAGGTGTGAATAGCAGAATTTTTCGCTTCATCACAGTGGTGGCAGGCAGCATTTGACTCTCTTCCAATTCGACACGTATACCTTCCGAACCAACCATGCCCCGTCAGGATCTGTGTCATGCGGAAGGATAGGAAGCTGTGGCGCCTTTCCATTCACTGATTGAAAAGTGGCATAACCGCATGAATGGTCCGGAGACCCGATTCGGTGTTCGCTAGTCTTCTGACCCATGCCTCTTCTACTTCTCTACGGGGAAGAGTCTATCGCATCTCCATTTGAATAGAAGCCAGACGAAAGCCCCAGTTTCACCGCACCTATTCTCACCAGTGTAATAATGACGAGAGGACCCTTGCATCGAGGACCCAAGGTATTGTCTTAGAGCTATTCTTTGCTCTAAACAACGCAGTTTGTTGGGCATTATAACAACTTGATAACAGTCATAACACTAGTTCACACGGTTTTTATACCCCAGCTGAAAATTGTTACCTTAATATTCATTTAGGTAGAATTATCCAGAAAAAATATTTAAAAAAATCTGTCACGTCTGGTTTAAGCAATATTTATTTACTTAACGGGAATACATAATTTTGGTATTAATACAAAAAAAAAAGACTAATTTTTGCCTTCTTTATATATATATATATATATATATATATATATATATATATATATATATATATATATATATATATATATATATATATATATATATATATATGTCGGCGTCCGCGTCGTCAAATGCAAGAATATTGTAAAGTATAAACAACAAATGCACGGCCCGGGCCGGCAAGCGCATCGTTCGATATCCCTACTACTCAACTTGTTTTGCTACCTGTATAAAAGGCTCGGGGCGCCCGCCGATAAGGCAGTCTAGGCTCTGGCGTGGCTCGGTACACTTGTTGTATCTTGCTAGTAGCTTATCCTTGACTCTCGGATAATTAATTTGTGCAAACAAGTTAATTATTATTGTCAACTATAAATTAGTCGCAGTACAAATTATAATTGACTATCTATTGCTTAAATTATAACTTATTTGTAGTAATTAGTGAGGAATAATTATAATTTACATTGTTAATGAGAACTAGTAATTAATAATGGAAAGTTGATCAAAATATAAAGAATTGTTATATCACCACATCCTCATTTTATTTATCGTATCTGACCCACTTCCTACATCAGAAGTGGGATCGGATTCACTCCCACTTCAGCATCAAACTATTTCGGTTAATTATGTAGAGCAGTAAATGTCTCTTTTCACTTGTGGTATGGAAATTATTCTTTGAAAAATAGCAGAAAATATTAATTCACGTTCTGTAAATACATCTACTCCCCTTAAGTTGATATACTTTGATTCTGATGAAGCAGACGATATGACTAACTGGTGTCCTCCTCCTAGCTTCGTATTCTTCATTACTGAGGGTCGTAACCTCCTCATTAGATTGTTCTTGATAGCACAATATTATGCCATTGGACTCTATCTTCAGCGACGTGCAGAGCATCATAAAACATTTTAGACATAAGATTGGTGCAAACCTGGTCCGACCATCGCATAGGAGTACGACCACGTGATCTTTTGTCTTCTACTTTTCCGGTCACTATTAGCTTTTCGAGATTGTCTCCTTGCTTTCTAGAGATGTGGCCGAAATATTATAGAATTCTTTGAAGGCACGTAGCAGACAGTCTGGTCTTTACTCCAAGTTGTTTTAGTATGAAGGCGTTGGTCCTGTGTGCTGTCCAAGGGATACGTAACATTTTCCTCCAGCACCACATTTCAAACGCATCAATGCGACGTCTGTCTGCAGCTCTTAGTGTCCATGACTCTGCGTCGTACGTAAATATGGAGAACACCAGCGTACGAACCAGCCTCTGATTGGTTTTTAATGAGATGCTTCTGTCGTTTCAAAGACACTTCATCTGTCTCATAGCATTTTTGTGGTGTACCTTACTAGATGGTGTGCCTTAAGTAAAATTATTATAGAAAAGAAACAATTAGACGGGGTAGATCAAATCATTGTACCTACTCACTCACTTGAGTCATGCCGTCACCTACTTCACAAACTGCTGTCTTGGCAAACTATATTCTTTTAGACGTAGATATGAACCGATTTAAGAGCACCACTGCATTTCGAGGAAGTTGAAATCTTCGTGATAGAATTGAACATCGTGACAACGATTGTCGTGATAAACAGAAATTTATCTCAATTAATTTTTGCTTGCAGGGAAAGCAGGTCATCTACCACTATCTCTGGTGGCGTGTCCAGTGGCCGACCACCAGTGGTCTGCTATGTATGTTGTGACCCCGGCCAAGCCACAAAGCTTCCATTTGACCGATGCGCTACAAGAAGAAAGAAGTTGCCACTTCGAGTTCCGAAAAACAGAAAACCAGTCAACATCTGTTCTAGAGCGTCACATCGTGTATTACACTAAGTGAAATTTAATTACCTTTTATATTTGACTCTGTTCAAAATTCCATATCAAACAAATCTCTTGTGATTTCTTTGTAGGAGAACGGTTTTATGAACAAGAATCTAAGTAGTCGCTTGTCCTGATGTAGTTTCCACTCAATAGATCAAATGCTTAACTTAATTGAATTAAAACCAGCGAACTTAAATCGATTTAGTTGACCCTAGACCGTTAGTAAGCGATCTTAAAGTTTATTACCAACTGAACTCAAATTAATATTAAAGAAAAAAAACAATACAGATTTACATCTTCTTGCGACAGGCACATAAAGAGCTAACGTCAGTCCGAACGTGTTTAATTTATTTATTTATTTTTTTATAGAAAAAAGGGGCAAACGAGCAGGAGGCTCACCTGATCGTAAGTGATTACCGCCGCCCATGGACAGCCACATCACCGGTGGTCTTGCAGCTGCGTTGCCGGCTTTTTGGGAGGGAGTATGCTCTTTTCTTGGAGGTGCCTGAGTCGTGTCCGTTCGGAAGCGCCCCCGCCGGTAATTGATTCCACGGAGGAGTGGTGCATGGTAAGAAGTGCCTAGAGAATCGCACGGTTGTGGATTTCCGGACATCGAGGTGATGAGGATGGAACTTTGAGTTTTGCCGCGATGTCCGATGATGAAATTCGACAGCAGGGATCAGTCCAAACAGTTCGTCGGAGCGCTCTCCATGATAAATGCGGTGGGGGATGCTAAGCGAACTTACATCTCTGCGTGGAGCCGGGGAGTCAAGCCGATTGGAGATTGCTTGGTCGTCAACGATTCGAACCGCTCTACGCTGAGTGCGATCAAGTGGAGGAGGCTGATACTGCGGAGCTCCCGCCCAGAGATGAGAGCAGTGCTCCATGTGCGGGCGAATTTGCGCTTTGTAGGGTTGCAAGCGATGAGAAGGCAGGAAGTGCTGTCTCGCTCTACTGAGCGCACCGAGCTTTTTGAGGCTAGTTTGGCCTTTTCTTCCAAGTGGTCGCGGAACTGAACGTTGTTCGATATGTCAACGCCAAGAATTCCAATATTGGCTGGGGTTGTCAGGAGAGTGTTCTCAAAGCGAGGTGATGCGAATATTGTAGGGTTGAATAATGATAGCGGAGTATAACTCTGACAAATTATGGCAAGAGCGGTTAGGTAATATTCAACACGCGCTCAACAACATTAGGTGTAGGGTATTTGGATTTACCCCCATAGATTTGACATTCGGAATTCAAGGCAACTAACTAAAACTGGCAAAAGTATCTACAAGCATTGAAGATCCAGTGTATCCAATAGAATCAAAAAATCAGTCTAATCGGACATTTTACGAGTAGAGGTAAAAGAAATGTTAAACCTTTAAGTGTAGGTGACATTGTCTTTGTTAGGAATGAAAAACGACACTAAACGAAACTTGATTCAAAATATAAGGGCTCCTTAAAAGTTACCGCAATTTTAGAAAACAAGTGCGCCCATGATAGCCTCTGCGAAGTACCCATATTCCTGCAGGGTTTCTTGAGGTACCTATATGAAAATTATAACAAGGATGACGTGTCGGCGTATACTCATGATAATGATCTTGTTCATAAAACTGGTCCAAACAATATTGATAGAAACGCAGTGTATATTGTAAATAGTTATAACAGAGTTTTTAATATCTACCTGAGAAGGAGATTCTCTAATGTTGTAATAACTAATGCCACTATTCATAAGGCTGCATCATCAGCAAAAAAATACGATATTTAGTAAACGAAAAAAAAAATGTAGTAAAATGATGATAAAATATCACTAAAAATATAAGTAAAAAAAAAAAAAAAGCGAAAAAAAAAATAATTAAAGGAAATGGGAGTCTTATAAAACTATGAAAAGAAAGCAATGGAAAAAAATGTTAAAGAAGTAATTTAAAAAAAAAAAAAAAATTTAGGATTGACAAAAGATGCAGGGTTGACAAAAGATGCAGGATTGACAAAAGATGTAGGATTGACAAAAAAATGAAGAATTGACAAAAAAATGTAGGATTGACAAAAAATGTAGGAAGATGACTGCACACTCCAGTCTCCGGTTTTAAACTGATGAGAGGGAGCTTAGTACACTCCAGTCTCCGGTTTTAACTGATGAGAGGGAGCTTAGTGCACTCCAGTCTCCGGTTTTTTTAACTGATGAGAGGGATTCCTAGCTTAGTAGGATCCAGTCTCCGGTTTCAATACTAACGAGAAAAAGTTTAATAGTTGTAGTTGCTGAAGGGGTTACCGGACCAGCACAATATTGTAACATTTCGCTTAAAGATCACGCTAATTATAGAGTTGTAAAAAAAAAGAGATTATGTTTAGTTTTCTAAAAGATATGTCAGGATGAACGAGGCGTTCCTTGTCCTCAGATGTATAAAGATGCGCACACGAGGACGTGTGCATGTCAGTATGGCCGTGTCGGCGTCCGCGTCGTCAAATGCAAGAATATTGTAAAGTATAAACAACAAATGCACGGCCCGGGCCGGCAAGCGCATCGTTTGATATCCCTACTACTCAACTTGTTTTGCTACCTGTATAAAAGGCTCGGGGCGCCCGCCGATAAGGCAGTCTAGGCTCTGGCGTGGCTCGGTACACTTGTTGTATCTTGCTAGTAGCTTATCCTTGACTCTCGGATAATTAATTTGTGCAAACAAGTTAATTATTATTGTCAACTATAAATTAGTCGCAGTACAAATTATAATTGACTATCTATTGCTTAAATTATAACTTATTTGTAGTAATTAGTGAGGAATAATTATAATTTACATTGTTAATGAGAACTAGTAATTAATAATGGAAAGTTGATCAAAATATAAAGAATTGTTATATCACCACATCCTCATTTTATTTATCGTATCTGACCCACTTCCTACATATATATATATATATATATATATATATATATATATATATATATATATATTATAGCTTCTTTTTATATATATTATAGCTATTTGAATCAGTTTCTCTTACAATGGACCAACAATAATCCCCTAACATATATTAATACCAATATCCTTGATATAGTTCTTCAAAAACTTTTAAGTCTTGAGGGAAGCAAGCGTTCCCCTTGTTCGTCACTCATACTTTCTAAATTTTTGGGAAAAAAATCACATGCAAGTGCAGAAACATTTTCTCCTGATGACCACTGAAGTAAGACAATTCTACAGCTTTCGCAAAATACATCAGGCACTCACTTATTATTTCGATTTGTGTTGATTTGCAACAGGATTAATTCAAAATAATGAACATATGCATTTTTTAAAGAATCTACAATGGGTATTTTTTTTGAAAATTTGAACTGTCTACAAACATTACGGAAAGGATCAGAACTTTGTATCCACTTTCTCTTCGACATTTTAGATCAATCCAAAACGAGATAATGTTTGTTTGAAGCTAACAAAAAAGCAATAATCTGTCGTCACCACGTTAGGTAGTAAAAAAATTCATATGACTCTAGGAAGAAATTGTGACGTGGCAAAACATGCCTGCTAACAAACACTTTTAGGTTTAAGGAAGGCAGACTAAAATATTTATAAAGATTTATTTCGGGGTATAAAACTTTGTAAACTAGTGTAATTATGAAATAAATCAGCAAAACTTAACTCTCTATAGTTTCCTGTAACAAAGGTCAGAGTTTGGGACTTTACGTTGACTGATTTGAGTTCATGCATATTTTATTTTGTTTATGAACTTAAATACTTTCAGCAAATAAGAGGAAAATATACATTAGTTAAAATGGAAAAGCTTACTTTCTCATAACCCCTGAAAAGCAATGGCTGTGTGCAACCACTCGATAACTCAACAGTTTACTGATGATTGTTGAAATTAATCGTTTCGCTTTTGGCACCCGTGATGAATGATGCAAGGAACAAATTCAAGTAGCGAACAAATTGTGAACATAAATTATACTTTAATAATTCGCGTACGGCCTGCTCTCTCAATCAACGAAGTACGGCGGCCAGGTGTCGCCACCATAAATCCAGACTTGTTGAAAATTACAACCACCTCGTCACCCTTTTTAGAAATGACTTTTATGTAGTTTAACATTTTGAGCTTTTTTGTAGCTTTTGACGTTGAATATGTTTTTACCTAATTATATACTTTAAAAATATAAAATAAAAATTATTCGTCTACTTTCCCTGATAGTAAAATCGTCATCGCTGCGTTTACTGATTTTATCAATAATATGGCTTTTTTGTTGCGAGACTAATCGATTTTTGTACTATTCCGAGGGCACAAAATATTCACTTATTACTATTAAACTTCGGGTTACTAATAAGATTTTTCTAGATAGGAATATTGATTTTTTAATATAAACACTTGTACTGTTTCAAAAATGTAATTTAAATTTTATTTACATCACAATCACTTAATTTTACAGCCAACCGGTTTCGACTATTAAATCATCATCACGGCTTCTTTCACATAAACATTTTACCTTATTATGTTATTATTTTAAAACCTAAACATCTTACAAACACAAAGACTATAATACAAAAAAAATGCGAGTACATCAGGTAGCTGATCAATAATTATTTGTTAAGTACCGTCATATACAATATGTACCGTGATATAAATAAAATTTAAATTACATTTGTGAAACAGTACAAGTGTTTATATTAAAGAATCAATATGATGCAGTTTCACCAAGTGCCGACGATGGAAAGCATAAACTATAGATAGGAATACCTAACTTGCTCAACGGAGGGAGAAACGGGAGAAACAAGTGTGAAAACTCATCCGTGCAATTAAGCAATAAGCAATTAGTACGATATGCTATTAACCAACTTCAAAAACAGGAGGTTCTCAGTTTGACCTATATGTATGTAATATTGTTTAAACTGGATAATATTTGAATATGATGAATTTAGGCTTTTAAGCACATTTGCTAAATTTCGTTGGATTACCTCGTGGTCTAGTGCTTTATTACTGCAAACCTATTCCACTTTAATCATAAGAATTTCGTTTCTTGTTCCGAGCAAAATATATAAGATTATTTGGAAGAAAAATTTTTTTTTTTTTATATTATGAGATAGCAAACAAGCAGATGGATCTCCTGATGGAAAGAGTCAATCATCGCCTATAGACACCATAGGTGTTAATGGTGCGTTGCTATCTAGTGGCGAGGTGTAATGCCACATGCATAAGTTTACCGGCTACCTTACCATCCAAACCGGAACACGACAGTGACAAGCACTGACGCTATTGCGGCAAAAATTTTCTAAATAATAAAATTTATACAATTTTTAGATTATAATTTTCATGTTTTCTTTATATCATTTTTAAATAAAGATTTGCGTTTCCCGGAAAAATGAATTGTCCTCGCGGTATTCATAAAAAAAATTATAATACATCGGACTGCAAGGTGCAGCTAGTCTATATTATCATTACATAGCATAAAACAAAGTCGCTTTCTCCGTCTGTCCCTATGTCCTTATGTCCCTATGTATGCTTAAATCTTTAAAACTACGCAACGGATTTTGATGCGGTTTTTTTGATAGATAGATTGATTATTGGGGAAGGTTTTGGTATATAAACCTCTCCGATATTCTCACGGGAACAAAAGCTACGCGGGTGAAACCGCGGGCAGGTCGCTAGTAATATTATAAATGCGAAAGTTTGGATGTTTGGATGGCTGTTTGTTACTCGATCATGCAAAAACTATTGAACAGATTTGAATAAAATTTTTAACACAGGTAGACGATGATCTGGAATAGTACATAGGCTATTTTTAATCCCGGAAAATTAGGTGATCCCGCGGGATTCACTAAAAACTTAAATTGCAGCGGGCTGCACGCTGCAGCTAGTAGTATTATAAATGCAAAAGTATGTTGGATGGTTAAATGGATGTTTGTTGTGCTGGGGCCGCACTCGCGTTTATCGTTCCGAAGTTATATGCGCGCTAAGGCCCACGATATCCGGAATGTATGCGAAAATAACCAATAATATCCGGTCACATCTACATTTATCGTGTCATTGCACGAAATTTTGTGACGACAGACGCAAGTGCGGCCCCAACGTTACTCTTTCACGCAAAAACAGTCGAACTAATTTGAACGAAAATTACCCCACATATAGTTTGTTATAATACAGCTGGCTGCGCGGTGCAGTGGGTCTGTATTAATTAATATCCATACATATAATAAAATCATAAGAAAGTCAAAACTGTACATTGAATATATTTTATAAAGAATACTTGAAGCGTGATCTACAATCGATATCAAAGCCAAAAATATAGTTTTTAGAATTTTTGTCTGTTTGTCTGTTTTTCAGTATGTATGTCCGGGATAAACTCAAAAAGTACTACATGGATTTACTTCAAATTTTACATGAATATTACTAACAGGTCGGGTCAACATATACGTTACATATTATCACGCTGTCACCTACGGGAGAGGTGCTGTGCGGAGTAAACGAAGAAGAAGTCGTGGGCAACAGCTAGTATATTATAAATGCCAAAGTTTGGATGTTTGGATGGATGAATGTTTGGATGAATGGATACTTGGGTGAATGGATGTTTGTTACTCAATCACGCAAAAAATACTGAACGGATTTGAATGAAATTTAGCACACAGGTAGATAATGACCTGGAATAGCACATAGATTACTTTTTATCCCGAAAAAATTAGGTGATCCCGCGGGACTCAAAAAAAATTTTATAATGCACCGAACCGCATGCTACAGCTCGTATTATAAATGCGAAAGTTTGGTTGTATAGATGAATGGATGGATGGATGTTTGTTACTCAATCACGCAAAAACTACTAAACGGATTTGTATATTAGCACACATGTAGATGATGACCTAGAATAACACATAATCTACTTTTTATCTCGGAAAAATGAATTGTTCCCGTTGGATTCACCAAAAGCTTTTTTAATGCAGCGGGCTGCAAGGTGCAAATAAAATAGCACTCCAAGTTTGGCGGTGGTGTGAATCTGATGAGCAAGCTGTCGATTGCGATTTTCCTGTTTTATGTCTGTAAAATGCGGCTTTGGGGATCACCACCTAACTTGATAGCAAGTCAATCGTGGTGAGTTACGAACGGTTTTGAAAATTTTGTTTTGTCTACCTGACCCGTGACTGTACTGGTTCTGGGAACTGGCATTAATATTTTCATTCACTATGTTTTTGATAATTTTTGCTGCAATATCTCTAGGACGTCATACTTAAATATTTTTTTAAAATATTAATACCATAGATTGTGTTGCTGTAGGCTCTAACCTTTTAATCAAAAACTCAGGATTGCTAAGCAGTTAAGCAAATTTTTGTAAATTATATATTTATTATTAGTGTAATTATACTGTTATTTCTATAGAATGGGAGCAACCGGGCAAGAGATCACCTAATGGCAAGTGATCACTATCGGCGATGTTTGGAGTTGCAGTACTAACCGCCCGGCTACGCGAACCGGCGACGGCGGCGGCGGCGGCACAAAAATTTGCGCGGCGCGGATTTAGAGGCCACGAGAAGAAGCGTTTTTCACCGCGACCAGATAGTCCAAGAGCGAGATGTCTTTTTCAACTTATTCAGTTAGTACATTATTATCATTAAACAGCAATATAATTGATAATATCGATAGTATTAATGATTAAAAAAATTAAGTATCGAAAGTATCGATGTAGTATCAATTGTTGAAGATAAACGAAGTCGTTTACCATCAACGATTGGTACTATCGATACTATTGACGTTCCGATCGATATTATGGCGTTTCTAGATTAAAACTATCGATTTTTTGGCAACACTACTATAATTATATTCTTATGAATATTCAACATTGTGGGAAGAAATAAAAATGGTATCTCTAGTCTTTGTTTATATTTATGATGTGGTGACTATACTTCCGAATAAGTCAGGTTCCTAGACTACTTCGCAGAGAACGCCGCCGCCATGCACTGTGGTAATTCATACATTTGTTACACTCCCCCCGCCGATCGCCGCACCGTGGCATGCATAGTACTTTTCCATACATTTGTTTATATATATGGGTGATTCCGTTCTAACTGTGATATAATGTCAGTACCGTGTCATGTCTATTTTTAGAATTTATTCATAAATTGTTAGTTTTTTTGTCGTAAACATTAGAATTTATGAGGTAATTAGTTTAAATCATTTATTACGACAAAAAAACTAACAATTTATAAATAAATTCTAGAAATGGACATGACACGGTATTGATATTTAAGTGATATATTGTAAGTTTTCTGTAAGTGGCAAGTTATATTATATGAAAATAATGTTGAAATATGTTTATTATTTTCCAATAAGTACAAAAATTTCATAAATTAATTATTAATTAACGACCTGTGAGAACAAACAATACAGGACATTGAATATCACAGTTAGAACGGAATCACCCATATACATATATATATATATATATATATATATATATATATATATATATATATATATATATATATATATATATATATATACATATATACATATACTGTGAAACCAATACAAGCTTTTATAATTAAAACTCAACCTAATAAGCTTAGTTGGTCCGCCCCGTTGGTCGAGTAGTTAGCGACCCAGACTACGCAAACGACGCGGTTCAGGATCGATCCCCAACGGGGACAAGTATTTGTGTTCTAGCAATTATATATGTATTTTTATGTATTAGTATCGTTGACAAACAATTAATTTGCTTACTTTGGGGTTAGATCAGTAAGTGTTATTTGTCCCGTGAATATTATAAATATTATATTATTAGTATATAACTGTATATTTTAAATAATAATTTCATACAATTTAACAATTTCTATCAAAATTCGAAAATTGAAACTTTTCTTCTAAATAAATCGTTTATAATAACTGAGTTAATTTTCAAAAGAAAAAACACATACCGAAAAATGAGTAAAATTTTTCTTTTAATAATTCGTTCCTCTCGAACTTTCTACACGAGGTTTTATGTATTCAAACACATGGTAGACATACTACGCAAAGTTTTGGGCGGTTAACTTTTCTGGTCTCTTACCCGTACCGAGGATTAAATTTTAAACTTCCACCGACTAGCCTCATAAAGTTGACGAGTTGAATTTATATTCTCTGAGGACTCGCAAGTTTGATTCTTTTTACATTTTAGTATATTTAGTTAACTTGTATAAATCTGGAAAGATTGAGTTTTGGATTAGTCATTTTTTTTTCACCATTAATATGTTTAAAATTATAATAATAAGTACATATTACAAACATTCGTGATAAGCATTTATGTTTGTATTTCTAGGTTTGCGTTTTTATTATGTATGTTACAATATTTACATATATATTTCTATGTATTAGTAACATTGATTAGTAGACTAACATGTTGTGTTATTACACCAGCAAATATTTTCCTTACTTTGGGGTTGTATCAATTTGTGTAGGTTCTTTGTCCAGCGATATTTATTATTTATTATTGTTATATGTATGTTTGTGTGTATTCATGATTCTGCTGTTAAAAAACAGCTTCCTTGGTTTTGCAATAATTTTGCAAAAAAATGTAATTTTAAGTTGTGTTGTTTTACTTTTGATGTCACCTAGATGATTTCCGGATATATGTTTTACTTCAAACAACAAAGACGGAGATATATCTATAGTCGAAAAGAGACAACCATAGCCTATTGACACCAAAGACATTACTGATGCGTTGCTATCCGTCTGGCAAGGTGATAATGTTGCATGCGTAAGTTTACTAGCTATTACGGCGAAATACAGCAGTGAAAAGTATTGATGCTATTGCGATAAAACTAATATAATTGCATCCGATATGTAGCGCTAGATTCCAGATTCAAAAATATGCAGGCAACACAGTCTAATGGTTGTGTCCAAAAGTAATGAATAAATATTATCACGGCTTTACACTGTATTGGTCGGGCCTCCCTTTGAAAAATAGATCATCTGCCGTCCTACCAGGCAGTTGATAAGAGGCGAATGTTTGGTTATGCGAGTCACTGCTACTCACCATGGCTACTAGGTGGCAGTTTTGCTATTGCCTCGCCCAGGCCTGGTACCACCGCCTTACCTATTCCAGTCGTAAAAGTATAAAGGCTAAAGTAGCCAGTATTCTTATTAATGTGGCATTAAAACCTCGCCACAAGAATAGCAACGCACTATTCTCATTTTTAGTATCTATACGCGATGATTGTCCCTTTCCTTCAGGAGAGCCATCTGCATGCTTGCTACCTTATAATATAAAAAAAACACTTATAAATGAACACGATCACGGAACACGACAGTGCGTGTTCCATGATCTGCTTATGCATAAATTTACTGGCTACCTTACTCTCCAAACTGGAACACGACAAGCATTGAGGCAGCAGGAATAGATAAAGCGATGGTACCATATACCCGGCTGAGACGTTGCAAAATTCTATCACCTACTAGTCATGATGGTAGTGACACGTATAGTCAATCGGTCGCCTTTTACGACCTACCTGGCTGAACGGCAGTTAGTTTATTCTTTAAAGGGAGCAGGGACCAAGTGATTTATTGTTCTTATGATAATTGTGTTTATGTAAAAGCAAGAATTGATGAGTCGAATTCCTGGTCTGGTAAATATTTAAATTTACTTTTTGTATAAATGTTATTATTTGTGTAAATGTGGCCGCGTTCCGATCCTGTAGTAATTGTATAAAATAGTAACTCGTCAAAAGTACCTATTAAGGCTTATTTGAATAAAAGTTTTTAGGAACCGTGTGAACTAGGGCGGTCTTCCATGTCGCGGGAACAATACCCTGGATGTAAGACAGACGGAAATGGTGCGTTAGCGACGGTGTAAGCTCAGGAGCGCATGTTCGAAGTAGTATAGCGGGGATACCATCTGGCCCGTTCGATTTGTTGACGTCGAGGTAGAGTAGAGTTCGTCTAACAGCCTTCTGTGTAAATATAACGTCAGGCATTGAATTTACACTGGATGGAATGGTTGGTGGAAGTTTTCCCCTCATCATCAACAAATGAATTGCGCGCAAAGAGGAAGCCTAGGAGATCCGCTTTTTCTTTGCCACTATGGACCAGCGATTCGTCTGGTTTGCGTAAAGGTGGTAGTGACGACTGACAGAAGTTAGCCTTGGCAAGAGACCAGAATGCACGACTTCCAAATGGAAGACGCACCAGTCTCTTGCCAATTCTTTTAATGTATTTATTATATGTATAATGTATATATGTATAATGTATTATATGTAATGTATTATATGTAATTATATGTATGTATTATATGTATAATGTATATATTATTTTATCTATTTCACGCTTAAGAGACCTAGAGGCAAAATTAAACTGCTTTTTAAGGTCATCGGATTTTGGATCACCATGAGCTTTAACTTGCAGCCAAGCTCGGAATACAGTTTGCTTTTTGTAGTGCACTTTTTTGCAAGACTGGTCAAACCATGGACGAGAACGACGACCGACGGGAACTATGGAGCTAGGTACGAATCAGTCCATACCCTGCTGCACCACGTCGGCAGTCATTTCTGCACAAGTGTGGGGATCATATTCTGATGACATGCAGTGCCTTCTCCAAGGGTAGAATGCAATAAAGTCTCGCAATCCATCCCAATCTGCTGACTTATAATGCTAAACTCTTCGAGTAGCAATGGAACGCTTACTATTCTGACTCGTTGGCGCAACAGATTGTATCAGGCAATGGTCGGATGTATTCAAGGGTGCATCAACCTAGACCTGATAGCCATCCGAATGTGTTGTCAGCAGAAGGTCTAATAAGGAGGGAGTATGGTTAGCTATATTAGGGATAGGATAGATGAATGTACTATCTGAGACAAACCATATGTCAGAGCAAAGTCACGCGTAGTTCTACCCGCAAAGTCGGTGATCCGGGAACCCAACCACTCTAAACTGATAGACCCTGTAGGTCGTAGGTACCGAGACGATTATAACAAATACCCTCACGTACAAATGCGCAAACGCCAGCTCGAGGGAGAAAATTGTGCTCCAGGTATTTGTACTGTATCCTTGGTACATCAAATAAGGGACATCTGATGGAGAGGATATTTGTGTCTCGGTTAGGAAAAGGATCGCCGCCTTTGCTGTTTCGAGGTGGAAATGAACATCTTCTACATTGGAATGTAAGCCCCTTATATTACAAAGGTCCACTTGAAATGTGGAAGGGGTTGCCGCTGTAGAGGAACTCTTCTTTTCTGACTTGACCATATAATTTTGTAAAATTATTCTTTTTAGAGAGAGGAGATCAGAATTGAGCGTCTCTGCCGAAAGGCAAGTCAAAGTAAGGGACTGGTAACTTGTTAGGTAGACTGGGTTGTGTTGGAGGCTGGCATGGAGGACAAAAGGGCCCCCAACCCGATCCACAAAAAAATTGTAACGTTCCACTCCGATTTCCCATTCCGGCGCGACAAAGCTCCTGAGGGCTTTTTTCATTGGTGGTGGGACAGCCTCCTAAGCCGGAACGGCAAATTCGGGATAGGGAACTGATATCAGGCCCTACTGCCGGAACACACTATTGCAGTATTTGGCGGCAGACCCTAGTCTGGCAGTGGTCATATGCCAGGCGAACCCAGGAGAGGGCTCTACCACCCTTTATATTTTGGTGACTCGTTAGCACCGCCCAGGGGGCACGTGTAAGGACTCAATGAGTTACTACCTACGGACGTGAGTGACAGCCTCCTATCTTAAATAATTTAACAATATTGTATGCATTAATTTATTCTAACGATTCTCATTTTTAGTCTCATATTATTAATTTTTTATTGCTAACACAAAATAAACATACGTTTTTGAAAAAACTGAAAGTGTGTTCTTCAATGAACACACGAATAATTTTTCCCCGAGTTGGTCCACACATCCCTTGAAAAACTTACGATCTTCTCTTTTTCATAAAGTCAAGCGAAATGCTGTGACGTCATAGTGTTAAAGTTAAGACTGAGACTATTTTTTATTATCGTATGTTAAAAAGCAAAAGATATATTTTGCAATTTGGACTGGATAAAATCAAGTAAGTTAACTAGTTACAACTAAAACTTTTTTAAATTTTAGATATCCAGAAATCCACTTAAACACCCAGAAAACATTAAATCAGTCAAGCCGCTTAAGAGGAATTCAGTTCACTCACAACAAGAATTACATTTATAATATGTATCCATTTTCTTTCGTATCTGTTATATGTTTGGATTGCATTACTTTAAAAACTGTTATATTAAGTACCTTAAAAAATCCAAAAATTACATCCAGCTAGTGCTGAAACTGATTTACTTTAAAAGGTGCGTGAAGTTAAAAGTATATTAAATATACTTTTAACTTCACTCACCTATAACTATTCAACAATAATAAACAACTTAAGAAGCATGTACCATCAATATAAACTAAAGATAAACTATATTTGTTACATTAATAAGCCTGGGGAGCAAGTTAGTCGACAATCTTTCCTTCCGTTATACTGCTGTTATTGCACAAGTTCAGGACTTTATTGATAGAGTTGCTGAACTTATCCCGATGGACATGAATGTTTTTACGAATGATATTAATAAAATTGGTTTGTTGTACATGTTATCAAATATTGTAAGTAATAAACAAGTTCTTATTAGAAAATGCGGTGAAATAAAATGATACTTACTCTATAAATAATAACATCGCCTGTTATTAAAAATAATATTCAAGATAAAATTTATTTCAACATGTCGACCGCCGATTGTTATTCGAGTGGCTAGGGGCCCTAGTTCAATTACTGACAGGGACAAACATTTGTGTGATGAGCAAAGGTTTGTATTTCAGGGTTTGGGTGTTTTTAGCTATATAAAAAATATTAACGGGACAAATTACACATACTGATCTAACCCCAAAGTAAGCAAATTATTTGCTTGTATTATAGGTGTTAGTCAACGATACTAATACATAGAAATACATATATAAAGACTGGAGTATATTTAATAGACACCCAAACCTGGAAATACGAACATTTATGCTCATCACACATATGTATATATACGAGTCTAAGGATAGCCTCCTAAGCCTTCCGGTTGTGACTACGGCCGGGGTGTAATAGCACGCTACGCTCTATTCGATCCTGATAGTCCCATCACAATTTACACATAGATGTCAGCATCGCCTACGGCGGCTCACTATATCGACCCGCAAAAACTCGAGACGCTGGTCAAGAACGAGCAGTATAACGAGCCGAAATTCTGTTGCAATTTATTCTCCCACCTATCTTCAAGATACTGCCCTACTGACAAAACATGTCTATGAACTGGAACTGTGGTGAACCGGAGATAAAATCTGCTTACTACTTGAGAGTACCAGCGTATGACATCTATTTATTTTATTTAACGTAAGCAGAACTTTCCGTTAGAGTATTATGGCATGAATAATTGCAATTTTAATATAGATAAAAAGGGATATTTTTCAAAGCTACCCTCGTTCTTATTACACATACATCAGCACTTTAGTGCAAACCTGGGTTTATAAAATATTTTCCTTAATTTTTGAGTGCTTGAATATTTTTTCGTCTAAAGAAAATGTTTCTTTTCACTTTCTTCAATATTCAAAATTACTTTTAATCGTCTTGAAATGGCTTCTATGCATTTCATAGGTCGCTCTAAAGAAATTTCTCTTTTTAATATGAGCATCGATTCCAATTACAAAAGATCAAAGAATCGCCGCGCGGCCCACTTCGTCTTTGTTCAAACGAAAGATGAATTATTCAGAGAGCTGGAAACGTTTCAATTGGCCAGCTATAAAAAAAAGAAACGGTTCGTTGCTTTTTCCACTAAATTAAAATTTTTCTTTATTTTCGATCGCGAAATATTGTCCCTTCTAATTGCCTACATTTTAAGCAGCTTAAATTATTGTATTGTCACTGAAGCCATTTGAATTGATAAAATGTTTCAATGTTTGAGTGTTTTATTCAATACGACTCTATTTATGTTATTTGAATTTTATAATCTTTATTTAAATCAACCTGTCATATTCGTATGTCCAACGCGTTGAAATAATGGGTCTAAACTAATATATTAAATGGACAATTCTTGTTTTCATACAAATTTATATTGTGTAAGTAAGAATCGAAATCGTAAGAACGGCTCTTACGATTTCGATGAAATTTGATATTTATAGACTTTTCTGTTAAACTTCTTCACTCCAGATCCCTTACGGGTTGGCAAAGGGTTTCCATATGTCACGATCCTCGCAGATTTATCTTGCTTCCTCCATCTTCTTTCTTTTTACAAACGCGCCGTTTGCGAAGAATCTTGACACTACCTTCATACTGTACCTGATCAATTTGATAATGGTATGACAGTCCCTTTTACATTCGCATTGTATATATGTTTTCTTAAATTTTTAAGAAAACATATATACTATAAACACATTTACCATTATTTCTGCATCTCTGAGCCAACGCTTACATTATTTTATATATATTATAATAATGTTAATAATTAAAAATCAAAATGCAGGTTCACTAACTGCCAACGATCAATAATAAAGAACTTATTAGATTGTCTTAAATTTTATAAGGTAATCAACCAAAAAACGATTTCCGATAATTTCAACATTTGGCAATCCAAAGCATACTACGAAAGTATGTAGAGATCTAATTTTTGTCTTGTATTCCAAAGTATGATATAGAGATTTCATAAATAATCTTTTAAGAGTAAGCATTAACCAAATATAAGACAAGAATATCCAGATAACGAGAAGAAAAGAAAGAAAGAGACAGATCTTTTAATGCACCGATATCACTGGTTATATCAAGCTGAAGTTTAGCTCGTGAATAGCTATGTCATGAGCATTCACTAATTATTAATTAGTGAATGCTCATGACCTATATAAGACCTTTTTAAGGAGGAAGAAATAAATCTTGGATTAGAAATCGATCGAGAGCGAAGCCTTTAATTTAAAGGCTTTGCTCACGTATGCGTATATAATTTTATGCATTAATGCTTCATCCTTCATAGAGTGAAGTGCTATTCGACTCTCCTGAAAATGCTTCAATTGCGAAGTGAAGCGTGCGTTGAGTATATAACTTGTGTGTCTGACGTGGAAGAAAGTGTCGTGGAAGTGGGTGGACTATTGTGCCGCTGTGGTCTTCTATAATTTCAGACTTTGGATAAGTTTGCCCTATTCCTTACACTACCTTTCATTTCTGTTGCATCACGGCAGTTCTATATAACATTTCGCGGAAAATTTGCAAATTAAATACCATAATTTGTCCATTAAAATATTGAGTTCATTAAAACAGGGCAATTCATTGACGATAAAATAAACATAGGGCCAATAATTTGCAAGAATATGTGTTCTTTCTTTGAGATAAGCCGAGCCATACCTACTTGAGTTATAACAAGGCATACAGAAATACAGCTAGACAAACATATACAAAAAAATTATAAAATAAATATCAACGAGCCATAAAAAGAATATTTATCATAAATTTTATGAAAAAAACTGATTACTATAGAAGATTTGTATAATTAGTATAGTATAGATACATATAGTATAGTCGTATGAACACGTATTGAAGTTCGGTTCTGCCTATATAGCAAGGGTAGATCGCGATGACATTTTTATTTATATATATAATATATAATATACTAGGAGTACAAATTTTCCCTTGCAACACAAGCGACTTCGTCCGTGCGGACTTCGTTTACACCGCACTGTTCCTCCCCTGTAGGTAATAGCGTAATAATATGTAGCCTATATGTTGGTAACCCGACCTTTTAGTAATATTCATGCAAAATTTAAAGTAAATCCATCCAGTACTTTTTGAGTTTACCCCGGACATACATACAGACAAACAGACAAAAATTCTAAAAACTATATTTTTGCCTTCGATATCGATTGTTGATCACGCCCCAAGTATTCTTTTAAAAAATATTCAATGTACAGTTTTGACTTTCCTACGATTTTATTATATGTATAGATAGATACAGACTGACTGGTGATTTACCTTTAATATTTAAGGACGTGATAGACGTGATATATGATGAGAATTACACGAATTCATCTAACCCTAAAGTAAGCAAATTACCTATATGCTTGTAGTATGGGTCTCAGTCAACGACACTAATATATAGAAATACATATATAAATACTCTAATATATTTAATAAACACCCAAACCCAGAAATACAAACATCTGTGCTTATCATACAAATGCCTGTCCCTGCCGGGAATCGAACCATCCCACCATTGATTGCGTAGTCAGGGTCGCTAACCACTCGACCAACGGGGCGGTCAACGGTGAGAAAAAATAACATTAAAAACAAGTATTAAAATATTTCTTAGTAAACTTAGTAAACAGTACAGCGAGAATCCTATATTTACTTGCAGCATACTTGGACATCGCGCATACGCACGTGTCACCTAGCGCGCTATCAACACAGAAGAGCGGGGGTGGCGGCGAAGTGTCCTTGATGTCGACTAGCGCGTACTAGAAAGTAAAATATCCACATTTCACTTATTTTTAGAGAAATATTAGTCAAAAATTAAGCCCCTAATTTTATTATTGCATTTTAACGAGAATAGAGTACCGACTACTCTCCAGAAGTATCGAAGGTAACTCACCAGTCAGTCTGCATATACTTCCTCGGTGTCCATTGGCAAGGGTTTTTTCATTCTATCAATACAGCCATCTACTTATTTGCCATCTAAAGATATTATATAAAAATACTAGCGATCGCCGGTGGCCGAAATTCGGCCATAGACTAAACAATAAAATCTCTTTTAAGTTTGGCAACTGACTATAGTCGCAAAGAAAATAGTACCATTAAATGTGTGTATAGTATCGTGTATGTTGCATTAATCTAGTGTATGATGTTTATTTTATTAATTTAATATATTTCTTATGCATTTTATTTAAAAATATTAGTTTTCTGCAGTCCTCTGCAATGTAAATTTTAACTGTGCCTAGTTTCATACTCCACCGATCGCGCAATTGTCTTAAAAAGGGGTACAAATTTTCCCCTTCACGTATTAATATATAGATTTTCCCTTTACGTATTAATATAGATACTAAACATTTTTGTGAAGCATCGTCAAGTACACAGAGAAAAATATGAAACATAAACTTTCTTAAATCCACCGTAAATATTTAAAAGTTTTAGAGTACATTACGGATACAACACATTTTTCTCAATCGTACTTTACATAACAAACGTAGGAAGGCGCAAGTTGACTTAAAAATAAGTCGAGCAGCTTGTGTGAACGACGGAAAGTTAGATGTTCTGTCCAAAGCGAGGAGATCAGAGAGCGAGAAAACGTGTTCGACACTGTCACCGACTTAAAGCGATACACGGTTGACTTGCGAGCTTAAACTTCCTTAATGTAACGGCGACAAGCTCTTTAAATATTTCACTAGTGCAGTTTATAGCATCATTTGATTTTAGTGGACCGTTTAAAATATGTGAGTGGTTACGCAAAAAGGGACCTGAAGGGATTGGAAACGGTTTTTTTTTTTGATAAATTCTGATTCTATGGTCCTTCATCTTTGTTTTGTTCTAATCAAAATAATTTTAGGTGCCGTAGTTTTTTTTAAATGATTTTTTATGTAAGCCGAGGCAGTTTTGAAAATATTACACCTTATACACAGCCCACACTAGTTTCTTTTTCTAGCGCGCACATAAAGACAAGTAAAAGACGAATAAATAAGTCACCAATAATACAGCTATCGCAAACACGTGCTATTTCTCACTGACGAAGTCGCTCACTAACGACACTAACATAAAACACCCCGCGCCTCTCTCATTTCGACTCAACATTTTAAACGTGATTTACTCGAAATCAATTATTTTCCCTTGAGGTCCCTTTTTGCGTAACCACTCACATATAATAAAATATTTTCCTTTTAGTTCTGTCAGAGTGAAGGTTTGAGGGTTTTTTCTTGTCATACTTACGTGTATTCGACTTTCGTATTATTCCATAAGTCCAATATAAATAAAATACAGGCATTTTAACATCAGGAAGATGCTTGATTTCGAGTACTGAGCACAACCTAAACGCTTCGCGTTGAGGCATGCAACTAAGAGTAAAAATTATTTGAAAAGTGAGAGTAGTAATAACAAACTTTATTTTAAAATGTTTTCATACTGAAGACACAGGGCACGATGTAAAATTAATTGAAAGGACATGTATAGGAGTGCTACTAGACCTTATACATTTTCTAATTTAAAAGGGCTTATAATGTAGTATGATTGCTATTTCTCCGAATAACAAATATCAAAATGTACAAACTTTTACATGAAAATTAATAGCAGAATTTGTGCTAAGCAAGTTTGCTTCGTATTTTCACGGGATAAAAAGTAACTTATTCAAACATAGAGACTGGACTACATGTATATCAATTTAAGTTTAAAGAAACTACATTTTTTTATATCATAAGATAGCAAACAAGCAGATGGGTCTCCTGATAGAAAGAGTCAACCATCGCCTATATACACCAAAGATGTTAATGGTGCGTTGCTATCTTGTGGCGAGGTCTAATGCCACATGCATTAGTTTACTGGCTACCTTACCCTCCAAACCGGAACACGGCAGTGACAACCACTAACGCTATTGAGGCAGAAATAGGCAAGGCGGTGGTACCAGACCCAGGCGAGACAATGCAAAACTCTACCACCTAGTAGCCACGATGTTAGTGACTCACATAGCCAATCGGTCGCCTTTTACGACTTGCCTGGCAGAACAGTTTTCAAAGGAGCCCGGTACCAACACGGGGAAAAAACTACATAGTACAAACACACACATACATACATACGCGCGCATACACACACACACTATACAATTTATAATGTAAGCGGGATTACTAGCCCAATTAAACAGTACAATAGGTAATTGTGTAATCAATTCTACATTGCAATGTGATTAGTGGTTTCGACGACTTACCTTGAGTCAATATTGAATCTACAATAATAGTCCCGCCATTGTATTCGATGCGGGCTCAACATATTATAATAGAAATGTTGTTAAATAATCGTACATTCTGAATTAACTAGGCCCCGCAGTCCCCTCGCCATTTTTATTTTTGTATGTTTACAGGTACTCCACAGGTACATTTTATAGGATAAAAAACCGGTCATGTGCGAGTTGAACTTGCATACCGAGGGTTCCGTACACAGTAGGTAACCTCAGTTACACATATATTTCATGACCTAAGGTTATCGGAATGTAACCTATAGAATTTGACCTCAAAATATGCGACATAAACAGTCACATATTTTTTGTTGTTTTTTTTTTGATGTAGCTAAAAATGTACGCATTTTAGATTTATTCAAGTCCTGTAAGACATTGCTTCTTGCCATATTTAACTAGCAAAAAGCAGAGCTTTGTAAGGGCTCGCAAAGTTATACTATCTAGTAATATTGCTATAAAAGTTTATTTATTTATAATAAAACTTTATTTATAATTATCTAATCTAAAAAACTCAGCATATTTTCACCTAAACATTACATTTGCATCAAAGGTCCGCGTCGTCAAGCTTTGGACTAGGAATATTTGGTTTCTGTTTGTTGGTATTTTCAAGGAAAAATATGTATTAAAAATGAAGGTTGATCTTATAAAAAACACATTTTTGACATTTTGCTGAAATAATTGTTTTTTTTTTTCTAAAATCAGGAAGTTCCTGGTTTTACGTCAATTTACGAAATCAAAATCAAAAAATGTTTTATTTAAATAAACCTTCAAAATTTTTGGACTACGCAGGCACGAAGAATTGAGGGTAGACACTCAGCGATTACATTTTTCGAATTTTTCTCTCGGAGAAACCCTCGGAGTATGATTCCAGAGTCAGGCAAATGAAAAAATGTGTTTTTTCAGTTTTCTGATAAAACAACTTTCCCCGGGATTGGAAAAGTGCCCTACTGGCGATAGGCTGGCCACCTATCACATTGTGGGACTTAAGTATCTTCAACTAACCGTGGATGCACACGTTGTACTTCTGCCTATCTCTTCGGGGATACGGGCATAAATATACCTTTTTTTAGCTTTTTACCCTCGCCCTCGGGCTAAGATTGGGAATTGATCTCAATACAATATAAATCAATTAATACATCTATACTATTTCTCAATAAGCATATTGTGAAATTTTCTAACGCTCTATTTACTCTGTTCCCAGCAAACATTCCTGCTCTAGACCTAAATTCTCCTTGTGCCTCCCACAATATTACTTCGAAATTCCCTTCTCTTGCATTCTCCTTTCAATGATTTTATCATACACCTTCTATGCCAAACTGATCAAACTGATGGCCCTATAGCTATTGCAGTTTATACTTGAACCTCGCCTTTATACGAGGGCACGATAACCGCGCGCCGCCAGTCAAATATGAAGAAACAATTCATGAAGTAGGTAGTCTCTTAATAAGTTCAAAAATTCTAATAGAAAATGTATCTTCTATCAATTTTAACTCGTTAATTTAATAAGAGATGGCGTTAGTAGTAATAAGATTCTAATACAAATTGTACCTTCTATTTTTTTATTTTCATAAAATGGTATTTTTATGGTAGATAGCAAAACTAGACATGAATATAAACTACCACGTCTAAGCTCAAACCTAAAAATGCGATATTTTTTCAATAAAATGTACCACAAAAGTGCATAGAAAGTGGCCTAGTATAGGGCTCGCTTCGCTCGCCCTGATAATTGTAGGTCAACGGGAAGTACCCTTGAATCCCATTTGAAATCGCAAAAAATCGTAAAAAATCGCAAAATATGCAACATAAATGTTCATATCTTTTGATCGCGACGACTTACAAATTTATTTTTTTCAGAGCTGAGAGAAATTATAAACCCAAGTATTTTATATAAATTTTAACTTGATATCTTAACGCGTTCTTGAGATAAAAGGGACAGATGGATGTGCATGCAAGTCGTCGTAGATGTTTATATGGCAGTCCTAGAATGTAGTCAGTAATTCTTATTATGCGAAATTATGCGTAAAATAGCCTGGAAAACACACTCGATATACGGCTGCTTCTCAAGTTCCAATTTTTGAATACATACTAGTCCATACTAATATTATAAATGCGAAATTCTGTCTGTCAGTCTGTCTGTTACATTTTCATACAATTAGTATTAGGAAATAGTTGAGAATCCGGGGTCAAACATAGGCTAATTTTTTTTCAAAAATCAACCGCTAAGGGACTAAAATAGGGGATGAAATTTGTATGAAAAATTATACCGACGACATGTTATTCTACTCGCGGGCGAAGCTGCGTGGGTCAGCTAGTGTACAATTTGTAGTTACGCCCAACTTACAGCTTGTAAAAATTAGAAGTGATATAAATATTAAACCAAATATTTTATTTAAAACATATTAATAAATAAGTAGATAAGTATATTATTTAAGTCTTAAATAATAAAAATATTATTAGAGACAAGTCAACCAACTAAATAAAATAATAAAAGGATATTGGATATTGTCGCTTATTTCATTATTGTTTGTTATTCTTTAGGTAACTAACTTTTATCTATCCGGAACTAAGATGTCTTATTAAGAAATAGTTCTATGTACTTAACCATATTAAAGCAACGCAAATCGTAACATGTAGTACTAAGTTCTCACTGCCTACCACTTCAGTAACCCAGCGTTGAGATATGTTTCTCTTTTACAGATTGTCTGTTATATTTTTGTAAAATAACACTTGAGTGTTTAAATTACTATCGCCTCTTTTTGCAAAATATGTAAATAGTAGCTGCAGCGTGCAGCCCGCTGCATTATAAAAGTATTTGGTAAATCCCGCGGGATCATCTAACTTTTCCGGGATAGAAAGTAGCTTATATGCTATTCCAGGTCATTATTTACCTGTGTGCCAAATTTCATTCATATCCGTTCAGTAGTTTTTGCGTAATTGAGTAACAAACATCCATCCAAACATCCAAACTTTCGCATTTATAATACTATATTAATATAGAAAAAAAAATGTTTAATGAATAAGGTGAAATACTTATTCATGAAGCAGTTACTGGTAGGAATTTTGAAATTCGATTATACACTGTCAGTATTACTCAAAGATAATACCCGAGGAAAGACTTATAAAGTCATCATACTTTACCTTGAATATTTTTTGATGTCCGAAATTTATACAAGGTACATGCATTACCTTTTTAATATTTTGTTCTACTCACAATCGCCCTGTGGTCGATATTCGACATAGACTAAACAATACATTTTCACATCAGACTTTGGCCCTAAAGAAAATAGTATACCTACATATGTGTATATTATCATGTATGTCATAACTAGATAAATGAATGTAGTGTGTGTGATGTTTATTTTTACAATGAAAAATATTTAGCGAAGTATGGAAGTATGGCAGAAACATTATAGCAATGTTAAAAAAGTCAAACATTTGTGTTACGCTAGCGGCTAGACTGTCACGCGCCATGATGTTTATTACGCCCTGTTCTCTTGCAAGGTAGGAATAGTAAACGGGACCACCACGATTCACCATTTTCTCGGTTGGCGACATGAGTGGTGATCGCTATCGCCGCATTTTACCGACATGATCACGAATATCGATTATTTATAGCGATATTATTAAGTTACTACTTAATAATATAGCAGAAAAACTTGTGGAACACCTCGTTATTATAAATTGTTTGTAAATGCTACGAATAACGGATCGTTGATTATAGGAACCCTGATCTAGTGAAGTAAATATAATCTCGAGGACATATATTGTAAATAATAAAGTTATAACCGGAAAGGCGTCTTTTATACTAAATTACTCCTTCTTTGGAATATATTTGTGTTATCTTCTAAGGCGCTTTTCTTTTAATTTTCTCACCTTCTCCGTATCTAAAATATGGTTAGTATATTTCTCTCATTACTTGTCTTTTTTATCACCTGCTGCGATACACACTACTTGTTCTTTAAATTCAATGCTAAGGTGGCATTAATTCATGATTAGACACCGGTATACAGTATAAACGATGTGTTATAAACTAAAAAAAATGCCACCAAATAGCCATTACTCATATAATTCCTGATATAGGACTTTTTTTCCGCCTAATTTAATAGGCATTACTTTCCTTAACAAACCTTACGAAATATATGCTTATAATATGTTACGACTATTTCTAAAGATTGAGTTAGGCCTCGAGGATATAAATTAAACCAAACGACTAAAAAAAGCCTGTTTGTGACGACATGTATCAAAACATTTATAACCAAATGATAATTTTAGTGCATTTACCTAATATTTAATTTTTTATGGTATACGACTGTTAGTGCCGTTAGCGACGAATTATTAAAAAAACACCTTTAAAATTTGAGTCCAAATTTAGGTTTAAGTTGTTGCTTTGACTGCTTGTTTTTCATCTTAAAGTGGAATTAAAATAAACTAAAAATACCAGATTGAAACAACTAAAAAAAAAAATTAACAAATCTAATTATCACAAATTTACACCATATTTGAAAATTTATACATATTTTTGCGGATATAAAATCTTTATTCTAACAAAGTCAGTTATTAAATTTGTTCATATTCTATTAATAGGAAAAATACTATGATCATGTATTGAGCAGAAGATTTCATTACGCGTAGTGGCCGGTATCGTCTTTATAGTGCTATAAACGAGGAAATAACATTAAAAGGGAGCATAAAAAAGACGACCTGTGGCATTGCATTCTTGCCTTAACGCTCGTACAACGCTGAACTTCCATTTTAGTTTAGCGTTATTATATAGATAATATTTTCCTTTCAATTCTCTTGAACACACTACTAAAATATTTATGACACAAATGTCATATAAGTTTTAGTTTGAAGGAGCATTTCCTAAATAAATTTAGACAAATTATGTTTACTAGCTGCGCCCTGTACGCCGATACATTATAAGAGTTTTTGGTAAATACCACAGGACCATATTTTTCCAGGGTAAAAGTATTCTGTATCCTATTCCAGATCATCATCTACTTGTTTGTTGAATTTCGTTTAAATCAGTGTAGTCATTTTTAATGTGTAACATACAACGAACTATACAAACATTAACATTTATAATATGTATGGGATTTATTGTTTCAAATATTATGATTTATACTTTCCATCGTCGGCACTTGGTGAAACTCCGTCATAATTATTGTTTTAAGTTTTACACTTGTACTGTTTCACAATTCACTAATTATATATAATATATACTTTTTTATTTAAATAGCCAACCGGTTTTTAGCCCTGATGATGCAGTAAAAAGCGAAACCCGTGGGCTATTTAAATAAAATTTTATTTAAATAAAAAGTATATATTATATATAATTAGTGAATTGTGAAACAGTACAAGTGTAAAATTTAAAACAACAAATATTATGAGTTTACCATTCGATTTATCAAATGAGTTGGCAAATCTATGAAATATTATGGATGAATGAATTTTTGTTACTCAATCACACAAAAACTACCGAACTAATTTGATTTAAATTTCGCACACAAGTGATTGATAACTTGAAATAGCATATAGGTTACTTTTTATCCCGGAAAAAAGGGGTTATTTCCGCGTGATTGACCAAAAACTTTTATAGTGCAGCGGGCTGCACGATGCAGCTCGTAATAAATAAAAATCGCTGGACAAATTACATGAATTGATCACCAATAGATAGTAAAAAAAAGTATTACCCCAAAGTACGTAAGTAAATTATTTGCCTGTATTATGTTAACGATACCTATACATAGAAATACATCTATAAGTACTTTAACATACATAAAAAACAGCCAAACTTAGAAATACAAACATATATATTCATCACATAATTGTTTGTCCATATCGGGAACTGAATCCGAGCCTCATCCATTCGTAGTTAGTTTCGATAACCACTCATCCAACGGGGGGAGCAAATGTGGTTGCAGGAATCTTGTACGACAATAAATCGATGAAACGTGTTAAACCTAATTGTTTTGAGAGGCTCATTTCACTTTGATTGTCCAATGAAGAGACCACAGTGATATTCATCCCCATTAATATTATTATATAAAAAAAACCTTTCCTATAATTTTTTTTATAGTTTATACTTTCCATCGTCGGCACTTGGTGAAACTGCATCATATTGATTCTTTAACATGAACACTTGTACTGTTTCACGAATGTGAATCAATATTTCCTATAATTTTCTTCTTTGGTAGCAAGTTCGTAGTATCGTTAAACCTATTTGCATTCAAATATATATGTCGATACTGTAAGTATTGTATACTTTAGTTACGTAGTAGGCGGTAAATCGTAAAATCTATTTACATCAAAATTTTGTATTTTACTGATATCGATACTGTAAGTCGTAAGATTTGTATACTTTAGTTACTTCTGTGCAAAAATTCTGCTAAAATATTATATTTGTGATACATCTTTGTACTACAATTGAAATACTTAAGTTATTTTTTTCAGTATAGCTTATAATAATAATAATTAAGTGTAGGTATTTTACAATCCTGTTCCAAAAGTTTTCCTTACGTAAAAATACAAAGCAATCAATATTTTCACTGTTATATCACAGTTTTAATTTGAGAATTTTAAGTATACTTTTACAATAATATTCCTGAAGGTATAAGCGATTTACCAGCAAACAAATTTAAAAAATAAAGCTGTGTAAAAAGGTCGTTACAAAACTTCAGGTTTTTTTATATCATAAGATAGCAAACAAGCAGATGGGTCTCCTGATGGAAAGAGTCAACCATCGCCTATAGACACCAAAGGTGTTAATGGTGCGTTGCTATCTTGTGGTGAGGTCTAAAGCCACATGCATAAGTTTACCGGCTACCTTACCCTCCAAACCGGAACACAACAGCGACAAGCACTGACGCTATTGCGGAAGGAATAGGCAAGACGGTGCTACCAGACCCGGGCGAGACAATGCTGAACTCTACCACCTATGTAAATTAAAATTTAAAAGTAAGACACCTACATATTCTTTAGATGAATTGAATATTTTGATTATGATGAAAAGATCAGGGTATTTTGGACTTAGAAAGAAACCTCATGTTATCTCGGCCCACCTTTTACGTTTTAATCTTATGAATTATCGCCACCACCTTTATATCGTTTTTATAACATCTAAACTAATATTATTATGAAAAAAATATCTTTTATTATGTTTCTCATATTTTATATAATGAAAGAAGTGTAAAACGACTAAAATATTTAATTTAAAACATTCTTTTATATACAAAATGCCACGTTGACCGTGGGTCAAGCCAAATTTCAGTTTGAAGAAATTCCAATATTGATAGGTATTCCAATATTGTCACCAAAATGCTTTGTAGCTGTATAAGGTTCTTTTAATAACTTCTTTGTAAAACTTCAATTGAAAGATTTTGTTTGGAGTGAATTTTACCTCCTATTAAAGCAAACAGCCAAAAAACTGACATTATTAATTGAATTACTAAATGAACTATACATAAATGGTCATTGTATACTACTATTAAAATTAGCATACACGCTAATTGATGTAAACATGAGCGGAGATGCTAATGGAAGTAAGGTATCACTACATTTAATTGCCATATACGTGCTGAGGTTACCTTGTTAATTGAAGTTAATAGCATTACGTTCAAATTGCGTAGGAATAATGCTGTATACAACAATAATGTAATATTGATTCTGTTCTAAAACATTACCTTAACCAACATTTTATGTTCTAGATTAATTACAGTAGTGGTTTTGCATGTTTAAGTTATTCTGGTGTAACAAATTAGGTAAAACCTTAAAAACAACAAAGAAAAATATCGACACGTGGGATTTGAACCTGCGACCATTTCCCTAAAGTCGGCAATGGTTGCAGGTTCAAATCCCGCGTGTCGATATTTTTCTTTGTTGATTTTAAGGTTTTTCCAGTTTCCCAAGCACGGGGTGAGTGCTATAACACAAATAATAAATTAGGTAGTTGGTTTACAAAATCTATTTTTAATTCACAGGACTAAGACTGGCTCCGCTACGACCACTCCGTTGGTCGAGTGGTTAGCGACCCTAACTACGCAATCGACGGGGTTTGGGTTCGATCCCCGACGGGGACAAGCATTTGTGATGATCATAAATGCTTGTATTTCCGGGTTTGGGTGCTTATTAAATATATTCTAGTTATATGTATTTCTATGTATCAGTATCAAATAATTTGCTTACTTTGGGCTTAGATCAGTAAGTGTAATATGTCCCGTGAATATTTATTTATTATTTATTTACTTACAAAATTGTAAGAAATATGCGTCTTGCCTAATTTTTAATAAAAAAAGTCTAAATTAAATAATAATGATGACTGTTAATTAACTAACGTTCCTACTCACCAGTTCCATTTTACAATGAATCCAATAATGCAAAGATGAATGAGGTATAAATTTTATCAGGGAGTCTGTTTATGCTACCACTAACGTAAAACATGTAAGGTTAGAAGTTATTTGAATTTTGAAATATCGTAACATGTTAAGAAATCTAAACTATTTTTTTATCATTCACATTACCGTATCTATATTAATATTATAAATGCGAAAGTTTGGATGTTTGGATGTTTGAATGGATAGATGTTAATTAATCACGCAAAAACTAATGAACGGATTTGAACGAAATTTGGCGCACATGATGACTTGGAATAACACATAGCTTACTTTTATCTCAGAAAATTGGTGATCAGCGGAATTCACCAAAAACTTTTATAATGCAACGAGCTGCGTGCTGCAGTTAGTATACTCGTATAATATATATGATACCAGCAATAAGGATTCAATACATTTTTCAAATTTTCAATTCAGCTGTATGTTTTTTAAGTTGGTTACCTCAGAAATTTCATGAACCGATTTGATTTGATTGATGAGGATCTGATGCAGGGTTCCGAAATTACGCATTTTCATTATAAACGTTATTTGGTTTTAATTTGTTTACAACTCGATACGAGTACATAAACATGATTAACAAAACAAATTTTTCTCACTTATTCTTAATAGGATAAAACCGTTACATAAGAGGGATATATGCCCGGTTTTGAATTTAGGATCACGCGAACGTAGTCGTACGTAATAGCTACATATAAAACCATGTTTGTTTAGAGAAAATTCTACTTTTATGCAATATTTTACGTACATATTAATAGTAAGAACACAAAGTTGACTTAAGTAATGTAGCTAATATGTTACTCAGCAGAACAAAGTGCCTCGTTTGCACCAAGACCAATAGTCGGACAATGCATTAGTTAAATGGATACGCTTAGTCCTATAGTTCCGTCTAAGTTACTCTACAATCAACAATCCAACCAGTAACTTAGATCACTGTTTGAAATCCAACAGCGAACAATGTCTACTGCAAAATTAAATGTCAATGCTGATGCGACTATTACGGAACAATGGATTTTAAATGAGGATTTTGCAATTACAATTAAGTACTAAATCAACGTGAATGACAATCACAGAGTAAAAATTATTAATTAGTCATTTTTTGAAATTATGGTACTATTTATAGTATGTCTATAGTTATATATTTAAGGTAATATCGATTACAATCTAGTCTTTTTACCCACTGTACAAGATTTCTTAACCATTGTAGACTAATATGATTTTTGTTCAAAATTGAACATTTTAGCTGTTGCATCTGCTGTAATAGAAAAAAATAAACCTTATTTATATTATGTTTATAACTGTGAAGTAAAACAACCTCTAGAAAAAAAAATTAAGCCTATAAAAGTTAGGAATGATATAGGTTATCTATAAAAGTTTTATTGCTACAGTTTTGTCTAAATAGAATTTTCAAATATATAAGTACAGACAGCAACAAACAAACAACAAACAGAATAGGCAAGGCGGTGGTAACAAACCCGGGCTAGGCAATGCAGAACTCTACCACCTAGTAGCCACGATGGTAGTGATCCGCATAGCCAATCGGTCACCTTTTACGACATACCTGGCAGAACGACAGTTGGTCTATTCTTCTAATAAGCCCGGAACCAACACGGGAAAAATTTAGTATAAGATAAATTATTGTTATAGCGCGATATAGGACTTATTTATTTATAATTTTATATTGTGGCGTTGTAGATTGCTTTACCTCTACAAATATTTTCAAAGTATTTATCTTCTTACTTTTAGAAAAAATCAATCAATTAATGAATAATAAATATCGCTCGAAAAATTACACAAAATGATCTAACTCCAACTAAGTAAGAAAATAATTTTCTTGTACAACTGGTCTACTGGTCTAAGTCTACGATATTAATGCATAGAAAGACATATTATATATGTACATACTAAAAATATATTATTTAATTAATTAACCAGTAGCGAAGTTTGTCTAATTCCATCAGCGAGTCGTAAACTCTTTTGCTATCTTATGCGACAAAAAGTTTCCGGGGTTAAGGCAAAACGATTTTAGTTTCGATTGCCGAATAATTTGGTTTTTGATGTTTTAAATATTTGTTTACTTGCCAGGTATTGTACCAGATTTCCTCATAAGCTTTAGTCCCAACACATTACAAATATTTTGGTTAATCGTCAAATTACTTACACCTCTGCTTTATGAAATGCTGCTTTTATTAAAACTACTAGCGATCGCTCTGTGGGCAAAATTCAACTATACACTAAACAATAACATCTCTTTTCAGTTTGACAACGACTTTAGCTGTAAAGAAAAAAAAAAAAAATATATATATATATATATATATATATATATATATATATATATATATATATATATATATATATATATATATATATATATTATATACACAAGTTCACATGAATGTAGTGTGTATGCAATGTTTACTTTTATGAATTTAACTAGCGACCTGCCCGCGATTTTACCCGCGTACCTTTTGTTCCCGTGGGAATATCGGAAAGGTTTATATACTAAAACCTTTCTCAAAAATTAATCTATTTACTAAAAAAACCGCATCAAAATCTCTCGCGTAGTTTCAAAGATTTAAGAATTTATAGGGACAGACAGAGAAAGCGACTTTGTTTTATACTATGTAGTGATGTAATTCTAATGCATATTATTTAAATATATTAGGTTTTTGCAGTCCTCCACAATGTAAACTTTAAGTGTATCAAACTTTAATTCCACTGTTCACATGTTTTTTTTTTTTTAAAGGGATACAAAGTACTTGCTATTATTAATAATATAAGAATGTTATACATGCAGATAGGGACATAAATGCAATATTCAAAACAACGCTAGTATGGGTCACTTGGGACAAAGCAGGCAAACGTATATGTTGCTGATTGCTCTGAGAATTGTACCTTTCTCTTGCATGAATTTACTGTAAAATGTTAACAACAAAAATGCAATTTCATACTTATACTCTGCAAGTATTAAATAAAAAAACTCAGTAACAGTTTTTTATATCATAAGATAGCAAACAAGCAGATGGGTCTCCTGATGTAAAGAGTCAACCATCGCTTATAGACAACAAATATGTTGATGGTGCGTTGCTATCTTGTGGCGAGGTCTAATGCCATATGCATAAGTTTACCGGCTACCTTACACTCCAAACCGGAACACGATATTGACTAACACTGACGTTATTGTGGTAGGAATAGGTAAGGCGGTGGTACCTAGTAGCTATGATGGTAGTGACTCGATAGCCAATCGCTCGCCTTTTACGACCTGCCTGGAAGAACGGCAATTGGCCTATTCTTCAAAGGAGTCCGGAACCAACACGAAGAGCTTGGAATAGGTTGACGATGTGTTAACACTTGCATTCCTACCATTCAATTTTTATCCTAAAATCTAAATAAATTTCACACAAAGCTATTTTATTGCTAGATAAATCTAACTATAACGTGAAAGATTTTTGCTGATAAAATGAAATGTTAATCTTATAAGTCTTTTGTAGCATAATTTAAAAAAATACTTGTCATTGAAAACTTGTTTAATAATTAATAAATCGTATAAGTAGATTTTAGGAAGGATTCGCCGCGTTGGTCCCGGCCTCCTTTGAAGAATAGGCCAACTGCCGTTCTGCCAGGCAGGTCGTAAAAGGCGACCGATTGGCTATCGAGTCACTACCATCATGGCTACTAGGTGGTAGAGTTCTGCATTGTCTCGCCCAGGTCTGGTACCACCGCCTTACCTATACCTACCGCAATAGCGTCAGTGCTTGTCGCTTTCGTGTTCCGGTTTGGAGGGTAAGGTAGCCGGTAAACTTATGCATGTGGCATTAGACCTCGTCACAAGATAACAACGCACCTTAACGCACCTTTAACATCTTTGGTGTCTATAGGCGATGGTTGACTCTTTCCATCAGGTGACCCATCTGCTTGTTTGCTATCTTATGATATAAAAAAAGGAAATAATGTAAAACCTTCAACTCCTTGCACGCTATAGGTATTTGCTAAAATGTATTGGTAACTATATATTAAGTTATTTCTGGGTTTAGGTGTTTATTATGTATGTTAAAGTATTTATATACTTACAAGCTGACCTGGCAAACGTTGTTCCACCTTTTTAACTACTCTTTTTTTTTCTATATTTTCTCACCTTTTAAACCTTCCCTGGACTTCAACAATTAATTCGAAACCAAAATAAGCTAAATCAGTTCAGCCATTCTCGAGTTTTAGCGAGACTAACGAACAGCAATTGATTTTTAATATATGGATTTCTATGTATTAGTATCGTTGACTACCACCCATAACACTAGCAAATATCTTTTAGCTTAAAAACTTAGGGCTAAATCAATTAGTGTAATATTTATGAAATATATACTACTTACATATGCGTAAAAACCAAACATACGCATATCATTTAAGACCCTTCCAATTAAATAAATTTACCTATATGTTTATTTTATTGCACTAATGGTGACATACCTGTGTGCGTTGATTTTAAGTAGTTGCATTAAGTTGTGAAATAAGCATGGCGATACACCTGTGAAAGTGCGTTGTTTTTAAGTATTTTTAGAAGCTGTGTCATTGATATAAAAAAAAATATATATATTTTATACAAGACGTCAAAGGTATGACAAAAAATAAATTCTATACATAATATTTTTTTTTACTAAAGGCTGTCGACAAAGGTCGTGCGTTGTCAACTGTAGATATATTAGTTCACACAGGAGAGCGCATGCATGAAATCCTATTTAACGGCTCGTATCATTTCGTTTAGAACGCTTCTTGAATGAACTCCGTCTGAGTTCATGCGAATATTTTGGCCAATACCTTTAGAATGCAGCCGTTTCATAGCGATAGGATTTATAGGTATCTACGTGTGCGAAATATCTGTTTTATTATGCATAGTTATTATAGAATGTAGGTACTTAAATAAAGATTTTCTCAAAGGATTTCGTGACCATATTTATATGAGCTAGTTTAATTAATAAGACTGATTATTAGTCTTGATCACTAAATAGATAAAAACGAAAACGGTTATCTCTTACCAACAGGAGAACGCTATCGTGTTTTTTATCAATGTGGGGTACATTGATAGGAAATAACATCGTTGCATCGTGTGCTGTTCGAAGAGTATTTGAAATTATGCAGACATAAAGCTTATCACTTAATACGTGACATAGGTATACATTTGACATTTAGGCATTGACATATTATTACTATGGACATCAGGTCTCACACTAAAATCGCGATTAAAATGTCCCAGTTACAAATCACAAGAATAAATAAATACGTTAACAAGGTAATTTAAACACTAAATTATTATATCAAGGTTTAATTTCGGCTAACGCAGAATTGTAGCTCTTTTTGCGTTTTGTAGCTCATTTGCCTGGAACTTTTTTAGCGGGGACCCGACGTCTATAGTAATAATATGTCAATGCATTTAGACCAAAAATATATCTTACTTACGTTTAGTTAGCTTACTTACTTAGCGTTATAGTACGTAATTGAAAGTTGTAGAATTTAAAAAGAAGTTTACTGACTAAAACACAAGCTAGGAAAATAAATGCAATACTTGTATAAATTTGAGCAATCCTAAATCATGCTATAAAAATAATTTAGAACCACAGCAGCTACTACAATATTTTATATGCTATATCAATCAACAATAGTCCAATCACACTTTCAATGAGTTTTGGTCGTCAGGAAACACAATTTAATCTAAATCATATCTTCCATTTTCGACCTTCATAAAGCGTCATAACTGTTGTAATAGAAAAAAATACTGTAAACTAGTTGAGCCTGCAGGTCATCTCTGAAACTTTACGATACTTTTAGGTATTGCAAGCTTAAAACTGTCACAATATACCTGAATATAGATTTTTGTGATCTAAAGCACATATACATAGATTGGTTGTGATTTTATTATTATTATTTTTAACTTTACTTTGTAGTTGGAGTACCAACTGAATTGTACTCCACTTTTGAACGCGATAATCGATTTTGATCTTTTTAACGACAATTAACGGAATTTTTTGAGCTATAAAAATGTTGTTTAAGATACAAAATTGATTGCTAGAAAATCTTGAAACTATGTCAAAAAACCAAAAAGTTTCGGTTACGATGACTTTCAAACGAATAAACCGATTTTGATCTGATTCTCGGCGGCATTCGACGATGTTTTTTAATGAAATAAGCTGATTACATTTTGGAATTAATTGATACGTCAGTGTTTTATTTTAAAAACATCACATGTTGGGATACAAGATAAGAACGAAGTTACTTTTTACAAAAAATTTATGCTTTTTTTCGAGGTTTTTGAAATTTCTCAAAATTTATCACGCCGAATTGGTTAACATTTAAAAAAATATAGTATAAATTTAATGTTTAATTTATAAGAGGTTTACATATACACCATTGATATAAAATACCCAAGATACACAGTTCCGAACAAAACTGACACTCAAAACTGTCGTTAATTCAGTCTAAAAAGTTTATAGTTATGGCACAAAGGTGTTTTTGCATATTCAACCTTAAACGCAAGATTTAAAGTCATTTTTAAAAAACAATGTACAAAAAGCAATAAAATTTTTGACTTAAGTTAGCCGGTAGGACAAGGCACATGTGGAGTCGAATTTATGCATTGAAGTAGTATTTTAAGGGTTTGTAAAATTTACATAAAAAATCTTGTCGAAAATCTGTTTTTGCGTAGAACATTTAGAAAGTATCTTCACGCCCATATCCCTGAAGTGGTAGGCAGAGGTACAACAAGTGCACCCACGATTAGCCGAAGATACTTGGTCCCACAAATGTGATAGGTGGCAAGCCTATCGCCAACCGGGCACTTTCCAATTCCGGGCAACTTTATGTTTTCTCAGAAAACTGAAAAAACACTTTTTTTTTAATGTGCCCGACCCGGGAATCGAACCCGGGACCTCATGTGATCAACGCCAACGCTGGACCACTAGACCACAGAGGCGTAGAACATTTATACATCAATAAAACAAATAATGACCATTAAAATAATTTATTTATATTTCAAACGTTATAGGTTATTAGTTCTATTACACAGAACCTACACATATAAACAAACTGTGGGTGTATAGCCATGTAGTATTTGACGCTTGATATTGATACATTTAGTTTGCATAGTCTAATAGATTTAGAATATACTGAATTAGGAAATTTACTGCAATGGTGACTATGACTACGTTATAAAGTTCATAGATTCTTACATGATAACAGACACGATTTTTTTTCAGACTTATTATGTAATGTATCGACAACATAGTAAGGAAACGCATTAATTTCCTAGAAACAAGTTTAGCTTTTCGTAGAATTCTCGTTTTGAATTAGATTTCAGTTTTTCTGTTTTTTTTTTTGCAGTATTATGTAAACAAACATTTGTTTAGTTATAGTATCTGCAGACGTACGAGCGAATACTGCCCATAGACATTTGAAACACAATAGGTTAATGAAAATTTTATTGACCCTCGTATAAAAAAATCCAATAAAACAATTTAGAGCTAAAAATTGTGTTCAATGTTATTCGGAAGTTCAAACTCATTGATGTTTTTGAAAAAATATACATCTTTTCATATACTGAATAACTAAGTATCATTTAAAAAAAAACTTTGGATTTTTTAACTTTTTTAATTCAATAGTCTATGCTTAGGCATAGTTTTTTTCTTTGAGATTAAAATACTTAAACTTAGTGCGAAGTTTCAGGTGGCCTGTAGGGTCAACCAGCTCACAGATTTTTTTAATATAGTTAAATTAGTTGGTTACATAGGTGTGTTACATACACAGAAATCCTAATAGATACGTATATTTAGTTTAGAGTATAGTTTTGTACATATAATATTATTGCCAAAGGTAATTTTAGATTAGATATTTCCTGTTAATTATAAATTTCTTTTATAATTACGTTAGTTTTTTCGATAGGTGTGTTACTAATAGGTATTTTTAGTTTGAAGTATAGTTAGTTATGATATTAGGTATAGAAAATTTAGAAGTTATAGGAAGTTCAGGTCTTACGTTTTTTACTTACATTTTAATAACAAAAATGTCGTATATAAATAATTAATATGAATATGTAAATATTATTTTTAACGTACTAGCGGCCCACCCGGCAATGTAGAGATTTTTAATAAAATAAAAAAAGGTTAAATAAGTTCTAAAGTAATATGCGCGAGCAAAGCCGCGGGTAACAGCTAGTATGCAAATAAAACAACTCGTACATATAAACACTAAACAGTCACTTAAAATTTATATATTTTACTAGCTGCAGATCTCTGCATTAGGATAAAAGTATTCTATGTGCTATTTATTCCAGGTCATTTTATATCCGAGTCCAAATCCAAATTGGTACAGCCATTTTTTACGTGATTGATTATCAAACATCCAAACATACAAACTTTAACATTTATAATATGTATAGTATAAGATATCCGCAATCAAAAACAACATTTGATTAAAAATAAATTATTAAATCAAAAAATTAATATTCTTAATGCAACCTGTGCCTTCCACTTAAGAAATCGTTATCAACAACACGTGTAAACAGAACAAAATTCGATGCTACTTATGATTTCCTATTGTTATATTAAAAGTTTCGTAATATATCTCCAAAGTTCATCGTAAAAATCACAATTATATATTGTTATTTTATATTCGTACAAAAAGAATAAAAAGATAATATCAAACATTTTAAAATCGTCAAATTGATGTCCTCTTCTCTTTTGGCAGTTGGTTAACAACTATAAAAGGTATTCAAAATTATTAATGAAAAAAATTAATCTTATTAAAAAAAATTAACTTATTAATGAAAAAAAAAATCGACTCCACTAATAATAACAAAATCAATTTGTATTATTCGACTAAATTAAAAGGAGGTTGTAATGCACTGTCCCTTTACTGAAAAAGTGACCATTGAAATTTTGTCGTATTATATTTGGAGCGTCGAGTACATTTTTAAGACAAATAAAATGAAAATCATACATTACACCCTATATTTAGTAATATAATTGACAAAAATAAATCGATAAACTCTTATACTTACCGAAAATACAATATCTTATATTTTTTTAACGTTCATAATGTTGTATTTTACAATTTATCAGAGAACAATTCTGTATTTTTGACGCGCGGGCAGTGACGTGAGCGACGGGCTTCTATTTGAAGTGAGTGCACAATTTTAAATTGTGCACTCATTCTTAGAGGACGTTTTTGAGACACTGATTGTGTATCTTGGGTTTTTATATATCAATGATATACACATATATATTATATACATAAAGTAATATGCATACAGCTTTCTTGAAATTAATTCCCAATTTAATTTTCGAAAATTAGTATATAACCAACAACTTGATATTTAAAAGTTTTTAATTTTCTTAGCCTGAAGTAAAAAATGAGTAAACGGTTGACATAACGGGCCATCCCTGAAACTTCCCACTAAATTAAGGTATTTTAAGTTCAAAAGAGTAAAAAATATAAGCATAGATTTTTCAGTTCAAACATCTATTTTGTTAAAAATGACAGTATATTAATTTTTGAAAAGCTGTATATTTTGAAAACGATGATGGAATTCAACTCAATTTTTGAGAACTAAAATATCGCTTAAGCAAATTAATCGATAGGTTGAAAAATGACAAAAACTTTTTATTTTTAAATTTCTTCATCAATAAATCCCAAACAAATTTTTTGATTAAATTAACGTTATTTGATGTAGTTTTTAAAGGAGAAAAGCTGATAAAAATTTTAAATCAATCGGCGGATTTACTTGAAAGTTATTTAAAAAAAAATAAGCAAATTTGCAAAAAACAACGTAATTTTAATATTTGAAAAGCTATAAGTTTTGAGAATAAGGTTTGATTTTGATTTCTGAAACGGTATTTGACGTAATTTTTTAGTACTAAAATATCTACTAAAATATCGTAGAATACGCAAAAATTATTGGTTGAAAAATTTCGAAGCTACGTCGAAAAAACACTTTTTCAAAATTTTTCGTCAACGGTTACTCCCAAACGAACAAACCGATTTTAATGCAATTTATGTATTAGATGTGATTTTTTGTGGAATAAAGCTGATTAGATTTTGTACTCAATCAGTATATAAATCTGGAAGATATATTAATAAAATACTGTTTCGGCAAAAAATTTTTTGGTGTTTTTTCAAAAGAGATTGATGAGACCCCATACAAATTTGGCCTAAAACGCAACACGTGATGATAGCTGCTTACTGTATTGCAATACATTATTAATTTCTTCTGAAATGTAAATTGTATCACGGACACTTTTTATAATACTAAAATTCCGTAACTCCTTCAAAGATTAATATTACTTGATTTTACAATAATTACATCCCATTTTAAGCCACTCACATCGCAATATATAGTCAACACAAATATAATTAATTTTTGTATTACTTATCATGAATATTATTTGATTTTAACCACTTAAACGTTAAAAACGATAAAACTTTTGTTTACATAAAATGTTTATTATTCGCTTACAGCGTAAATAGATGACACTTGTTTTTTTTGTTTCTTGCAGATGATGCTAAGAGTACTTATTTATACGGTCTTCTATGTTGTAGATTTCGATTATAATAATAAATATTTTCATTTTTGTTGCATTTTGTACTATAGTTTGTTTAAAATTTTGCGTCTTATCTATCCAAAATTTTTATAATTTATTTGGTTGGTCAGAAATAAAAGAAAGTATTAACTTTATGGCGGAAAAGAGAAATCTTTGCTTGAAGTAGAAATAAGAAAAAGCGTACAAGTTTGATTAGTTTAATGACTTTCCGGCAAAAATCCTTTTAAAATTAGTTTGCTATTAAAAGTATCCGTTGAATTCTAATATTTACTTACTGTGAATAAAATTAATATAATAATTTCGGCTGACGCTATATTCTTGTAGTGCATTAAGGCCGATCTAATCACTCTCCTTTCTCAAAATCTCCTAGACCGAATCGATTAAAATTTTCAGGAAGTCTAAGTTGAGCGGAATTCAATCGAAAGCTATCTACCGCGTACACACACAATACATACACACACTCATATATATATATATACATAGAAACATACTGACGTCGTCGTGAAAATAGTCGGGAAAGGTTCCTAAGACCTCAATACGTGGACATCTGGTGAAAACTCGATTTTCGAAAACTGGTGTAAAATAAGTATCTTTATCTACATACGTAGTGGGAAGTTAAAAAATATATCATTTCGTCCCAAGACACCTGATATGTAAATTTGAGGCGTGGCAGTAGCTCGTAGATATTAAGAACAACGCTTGGGCGTCGTCGTCGTGGCTTGCATGTGAATCGCGGCTAAGAATTATACCTTCGTGTTAAAGATTAGATTTAAAATTACATGTCCGACGTTATGGAACAATTTAGATTTTTATTTTTAAATAATTTAAAAAGCTTGAACCGACGCGGGGTGATGATAGTTTGTGATTTTTTTTGTTAACGCTTGTCATTTATGTTACTTCATGTTTTTGAAAACGAAGGACTGGAATATCAAAAAGTGTAATTTTTGTATGTAAAAAGCGGTTATATAAATTTATAATTATATATTTAACGTTGATAAAGATACTGCCAGTTTTCCTCAGGGCTTATTATGAAGTTAAATGAATGCGAAATGTATTTGCGAAAATGTGGTTGTTACAGTCGGTCGAGTCTTTTTTAATAATTAGGTTTCTGTGTTCCTTTAAGTGTTCCAAATTTCATACTCCACCGTTTGAACAATTGTCTTAAAAAGGGATCCAAAGTTTTTCCTTCACGTATTAATCTTATATTATTTTAAAAACACTAAATCCTCGAGCGTAGTCTCTTGCCGTTCAAATTTTAAACCTACGGTAAATCGAATAATCAAGACTTAATCTTGCAAAAACTATAATATCCTTCGAAAAATCTGCTAACATTATTATGATATTGGTCTAAAAAAACTTGAAAACATGAAAATTTCGTTACGAATCAAATACGCGCCTTTAATGGTGTATTGTATGCGTGTAACTTAATGTATTGCTACATGCCAAAATTTATGGGCTACCTTATCTTTCAAACCAGAACTTGACAGTTACAATTACTAACGACATGAAATATTTAATATTCATGTAGTCTGTGAATGTTTCAGAACTCATCTTGTAAGTACAATGTAAGTTTAGCCAATCGTCGCCTTTTTCAAATAGCTCGGTAGAATTATAGATGATATTTTCTGCAAAAGGTGCTTGACCAATAGTTATTATGTAAAAAGATTATTATAAAAAGTGAAATATTTATTATATTAATAAGATTATTTCCGTACTATTTAAAGTTAAGTATCTAGTTTTCTCCTAAGATGTTAAATTAAATTAATTTTACAAAGATAAAGCTTTCATGTAAGATATAATTGGACAGGCGACGGACATGCTTTAAGCCTTTTAGATGACGGTTAAGTTCAAGCTTAAACACTTTGTACAGCAGTCACGAGTATTAGTAGATTTGTAGGAATCCTTTTGATAATATTATATCTAAATTCCAAACATGCAAAGTCAAAGTCAAAGTAAAAATATGTTTAATCCAAATCAATCTTCATAGAACTTTAAAAATTAACGATTGGTAAGTCAACATTTTTTTTATGATTAAAACTGGATCGGAATATGTCCAGATACTAAAAAACTCCAGCAGAAGTGGTATTATCTCATTTTCTCAAAATCTAGAACCATACGATTTTCGAAACACGGGTCGATATTACACCATCCCCGGACCCTGGGCTGCTTCTTTGACTTTCTTTGACAACAACAGTAAACAACCCTTTGCCCGAACTGAGAATCTGATCCGGGAGCTTATTTATGATCTGTCCTGAACCAGTTAGCGATTATGTTGTTGAGAAAGTATTACTTATAAAATTAAATTCTTTCTAACATGTAAATATCGGTAAAATTGGCCCTTATACGTGGTTTTAGAATACCAGTTTATAGAGAACCCTCGGGGACCGTTTATTATTGGTCGCATTTTAATGAACCGTTCCACTATGAATACCGATGGAATCAAATTCGTGCAAACAAGATGCTAATGACACTAGTTATATACATGTACAATGAAAGTTAAGCGTTAATATACTTTATGATAGAGTTAACATATTCAATGATTAAATGTAAAGTGAGTTTGCGGGTAGCGATGAAGTAAAAAATTTTCTATCAATATGGCGAGTTCAACGACTTCAACTCTAAGTGCAGCTAGTTCTTTTGAATCAGTTCTGAAGCGATGAGTACCTACGTGTGAAAAAACTTTTAAATATTCTTTTGTGTGTGTTAACAATAAACAAAAACTAAAAATATTAGACATATGGGGCCCCGGGCCACCCATCAAAAATCATTACTTAAGTAATAACTGTCACTGCATAACACCTGCCTGTAAAATTTTATTTTTATGCTGTTTTTTTTATTTGATGTAACGCAGTAAAGTTATTCAAATTTTTATTTTGATTAAAATCAGATCAACCAACTTTAGACCTATATGGGTGCCTACTCTAAATAAAATATTTAAAAAAATCATTCTTGATCAAAATATGTTAAATTTTAGTAAATTTAGATTATTCCATGATGTACAGTTTGGTTATGGCAAACTATGTTTTGGACACCCCGTTAAGGCTAACAAAAGGTTAGCCCTAACGGAGCATTTTATAAACAGTTCACAAAAAAGAGCTAAAGCATATAAGTACCTCGATTTTGTTGAAATTGTATCAATAGATCTTGACTTGTTTAAATGAGATCATATTAAGACATTCTTTCAAAGTTTAAACAAACTTTTCTTTTGAAAGTATCGAATTTTCTTTTATAAATACATACAAATTTTGAATTTGCTTAAAAACATATTTGAAAAGACACAAATCGAAGAGTTATGCAATCTGATCCCAACATGGTTCCCCACAGATTATAAAACAATTTAAACAAGGTCTAATTTTTATTTTATGCTGAATCGTGTATGTGACTGCAAATGAGCGGGGAAATAATATGCTTGTGTTTTACCTAATTTCTTCCATTTAGATATTAATAGTCTAATTAATGTCAATTACAGACCCTGACTTTTGCACAACGGCTGGGTTTCTCCAGCCTGAAGCTACGCTTTACCAAGGTTTCGCAAATGAAATCCAAGTTGAATTATTATTTCGTAAAATTTAACTCTGATTAGTTTTTTCTTTTTCTTTTTATAGCACTCATCTCGTGCGTGGGAAACTTGAAAAACTTTATACTTGAAAAACTTTACACTTGAAAAACAAGCCGGTTTGAGGGAAATGGTCGCGGGTTCGAGTCTCGCGTGTTGACATTTTTCTGTGTTGTTTTTAAATTTTTTTAACTCTGATTAGCTATTGAAATTATTTTTTTTTATTTTATAAAATAGCAAACAAGCAGACAGCTCACCTGATGAAAAGAAGCAACCATCACCTATTGACAACAAATATGTTAATGGTGCGTTGCCATCCGTGTGGCGAGATATTGATGCCACTTTCACAAGTTTGACCGCTACCTTACCCTCCAAACCGAAACAGTACAACGACAAGCACTGTCGCTATGGCGGTAGGAATAGGCAAGGCGATGGTACCAGACTCGGGTGAGAAAAATACAGAACTCTATCACCTAGTTACCACGGTGGTACCTAGTAACTCGCATAGCCAATCGTTCGCCTCTTACGAATTGCCTGTCAAAACGGCAGATGGTTTATTACTAAAAGGAGCCCGGATCAAGATGGGGGAAAATAACTATTTCCTTAAAAAGTGTTTTCATAAGTGTTAAGTATTGGAATCTAGCAAGCCTATTGTAGCACCAGTAGTTGAACTCGTATGAGCTATTTACTGTATAAAACAATGTGTAAAAGAAAATGCGTGTACTATCTGTTAAGAAAAAAATAAATTCTATTATATTTAGGCAGCCATATATAACACGATGTCAGGTAGTGAATCACCGGGTCGTAAGCATCTTATTTAATTGCAATACCTCTAGATGAATAACAGTAGCGGACAATGAGATGTAATTAAAAGTAATAAATCTCACAGCAGGTAACAAAAACTCAAAGAGCTTTATAAACGTCGCATGTCTGCGGGAAGAGCGTGGGAGCGATCGCACATGGTTGCTAAACCTATAGCTATTGTGCTTACATATGAGATCTGAATAAATAGCTAATGTAAAATATTTCGCAAACTCATGAGAAGATGTAAATATCTGAATATCACAAGGTCATGTATATTTATTTGGCGTTCCTTTAAAAAACGATTTATTAAGTACTTATATATGTAGATTATTGCTAAAAATACAAAAAGGTTACATTAAGTACGTACTTATTTGATATTAAATTGTGTTCCGGTTTTGAAAGTAAGGTAGCCCTTGGCTAGGTAAACTTATATATGCGGCATTAAGACCTCGCCACGCCACTATTAACATCTTTGGTGTATATAGGCGATGGTTTTCACTTTCATTCAGGAGAGTCATCTGCTAGTTTGCTTTTTTATTATATAAAAAAAATCCTAATCATTCCAGTAATCATGTGTCAATCATAATGTCCATTATTAACATTTGGATCTAAAGTAAGCATTTATAGAAAGTTATGACGAAAAATTTTTTATTGTGAAAGCATGTGACACCATGCGCTTAACAGTGTCGTATTCCGGTTTAGAGAATGGGTAAATTTATGCACGTGGCCTTTACATCCTACCACATGGATAGTAACGTACCATTAATATCTTGCAGAGCCATCTATTTAAAAAATAATAATGCAACTTTCGTCAAATCTTATAGGTATGTGATATCTGCAATGCCGCCAAAGCAAAAATAGGTGGAAGCCCTGTAACAAGTTTGCCAAACATCTGGAAATTGAGAAGTCCTAGCAGTACATAAATCCACCCACATACACCACTTTGCTCCAAGACAGTAACATGAATAAAAGCACACAGCTTATGTATCTACTTAATGCACGTTTCACTTCGTAACCGCAGCGTCTTCAGAAAAGTCAAACAGCGCTTCACTTTATAAGGGTTGAAGCATTAATAGAGTTAAGTCTAGAATATTATGTTTATTAATGGGTTTTTTAGTATCTGTAATAAAAAAAATATCATCATTAGTATTAATGTTGTTCTTTTTTCTCGACTTTCATAATAAAAACTTTAAAAATCACTTTCAAGGTCAGCCAGTCATGTGTAAGTACCTACATGTAAGTGAATTGCTTTATTTACCAATTGAAAACAATTTTAATTATATATATATATAATTAAATTTTAATTATATATATATATATAATATTATATATATATATATATATATATATATATATATATATATATATATATATATATATATATATATAATAAAATTATAGAAAAGTTAATGTGTGTCCGGGGTAAACTCAAAAAGTACTGCATGGATTTACTTCAAATTTTGCATGAATATTACTAACAGGTCCCTAAACCAAGTCCGCACGGACGAAGTCGCGGGCAACAGCTAGTTTTTATATAAAGATATAAAGAAGTGCTGTGCTATTGAAGAAATTATGATTGGGATAATTTATATTATGACTTACCACTGAATTTTTATCTTCGTAGGTCGGTGTTTTTTCATGACTTTTTTGATAACAGATAATTTTAGATTGTATGTATTTGGGACTGTAAAATCGATGAGATAAGCTATTTTGTTACTTTTCATTTAACAACTGCTTGTTATATGACGTGACAACAAGGGCTGGAAATTTTAAATATTCTCCAAGATAAGAGGGTATTACAAATATTTCCCCAATTATTGAATGCTACAGATATATATTGCTAAAAATTATTATAATTATTTTTGCTTAACCGACGATTGAATTACATGATTGTAAAACTACATCAATGAGGTTGTTCTAATAGACTAACAAACAAGAACTGGAAAAAAAAAGGTTTAAAGCTTTGTTAAAATGTACAGAGTCCCCTAAAAATCATACAATTGCTGCTGAACAACAGCTGAAAATGACACGCAAGTATACATATAGAGAGGGGTTGAATAATTTACGATTGCACTAACTTTGGCCACGACGGGCTATGTTCGCTACAGATGGCCGTAGTACATATATCAAACCGACCCGATGTTACAACTTCAATAAAACTTCTGGGAAACTTATTCAAACGCGTCGGCCGGTGAAAGCTGTTTTTAACTTCTACCCCTCGGGGATCAGCCATACAAATAAAGAGTTAGTTGAGGTAAAATTCACTTCTTTTCCACCTCTGAATAAGTCGCCATAACTCACATAAATGATATTTTTAAGCGGTGGAACACTTTTGCCAACTTTGTAAGTTAGTGATAACTTTAAGTTGATTCCTTAGTCATTATTTATTCACGAAAGACTTGGCCCCTTTTGAATATTTTATGCATTGATATCATATTGATATATATTTTATAAGTAATTTTGCTTAGAGCATCAGACATTGTTTCTTTTGTTCTTTTGAAAATGTTATTGCTTTATGCAATTTTGTTACATTAAATTAATGTTTTATATCAGTATTACAATTAATATTTCTTATACCGTACATTTCATGACGATATTCCAGACCGAATGAGATATCGCTTACACTTAAGAAGTTTTATCACTATTTTTCACGTTTCTGAACCTCTTGACTAAATTATATTTAAGCTTCACATTAATTGACTACGTATAGTATTTTATTACAAAAGCATGTAATTATGGATATGGGAATGTGTATGTGTGTGTGTGTGTGTGTGTGTGTGTGTGTGTGTGTGTGAGAGTATGGGTTTCTGAGTGTAACATTTATTTGTCTATCTACACTTGAATATGTTACGTCAGTTCAATTTTCAAAAGTATTTAGTGTTAACGTATTATTAAATCAGATCTTTACATTTATGGATATATACATAAAAGTATGTGTGATTGAATATTTAGTATATTATTGATATAAGATGTCAGCAAGTTTTTTTTTTTAATTTTGTATAAAATCTGTTTTAATCTGTAGTATTTCACAAAATTTAAAAGTTTTATATTAGTTGATAACTTGGATTTAATATGGTTTAATTATTAATGTAGTTTTGAAACAGTAAATTAGATATAATATACAAGATTTTACAAAAATCGTATTTTTCCTCTATAGGAGTTTTATAAAGCCTAAAATTTCAGTCCTTCCAAACAACTTTTATTACTTTTGACTTCAAAAAATTTAACATAAATAGCTTCAATCTAGAAATTTATACAATGTCCATTTTCCGATAGATGAGAGAGAATCAGTAGCGGTAGTATAAAACAGAATCATTTTATTGCAATACATATTTGTTTATAAAATCAGTATCGATAACGATTCTTTTCTGTATAGCAGATATTAAGAAGCCTTTCTTATTTTATATTTTCCTTAACTCAGTGTTGCGTAGAGCATCACTTTGTATCATGAATATATCTCCTGATTGCAACGACCACAAACCGCATGTCCATCATAATATGCTCTGACGAGGATAAAGTGTCTTCACGTACTTGTACAATAGTTTCATATAAGGAATATTAAATGTTATCACTGCACTAAAACCACCAATTAACTAATGGGCCAAGAATGAATGTGAATGGATCAATAAGGAAAATGATTACAAGTTAATTACAAGCAATAAACAAGAAGTTATAAATAATAATGACACTATACTCTAATATTCTTGGTTATTAACTAGGTGGTAGAGTTCTGCAGCTACACACTCGGGTCTGGTACCACCACCTTACCTATTCGTGCCGCAATAGCGTCAGTGCTAGTCACTGTCGTGTTCCGGTTTGGAGGGTAAGGTAGCCGGTAAACTTATGCATGTGGCATTAGATCTCGCCATAAGATAGCAACGCACCATTAACACCTTTGGTGTCTATGGGCGATGGTTGAATCTTTCTATCAGGAGACCCATCTGCTTGTTTGCTATCTTATGTAATAAAAGGGAAATAAAAAAAATATTCAAGCAACTTCTCAAAAAAAAGAAAAAGGAGGTAATCAATTGGGCTGTATATTTTTTATGATTGTTTGTTTGTTTTTCAAAACTCGGTCATTTATGAACCGATTTAAAAAAAAATCTTTTTGTTTGAAAGGGTCTACTCCTAGTGTTGCCCATTTTAGTTTGGCGAAGACCTGATGCAAGGTTCCGAAAATACAGAAAGTGGGAAGTTGGTTGCTGCAGTTTTAGTTCATTAAATAATTATAATGTAAACACTTAAGTTTTAGAAATTACCCCCAGTTATATATAGTAGTACGTGAAGGAAAAACTTTGTATCCCTATTTAACACAATTGCGCGGACAAAAGAGTCAAAAATTTGGCACAGTTAAAGTTTATATTGCGAAAGACTGCACAAACGTAATATTTTTGAAATGAAATGAAATAAAAACATTTATTTGTAAGGATAGAGGTGTCAAAAGTTATTAAAATTAATTAAAAATTACCAACATATTCTACCATGGTATGGTGTGCAAATATTTAAAAATTATTTAATTATATCCTATGAAATTTACATTTTGTGAGTTGATTTCTTTAGAATTACTACCGGATCGGAACGTGGTCACGTGGAACGTGGAGCGTGGCCACGTGTTAAAAAGATACGGCGGATTAAATAAAAAGCATAAAAATACATTATATTAATAAAAATAAACATTACTCACACAAACATTTATGTGATAAACATGATATTATACACACAAGTATGTAATTTTCTTTACGAATAAATCAGTTGTCAAACTTAAAAGAGACTTTACTGTTTAGTCTATGGTCGAATTTCGGCAACAGGCGATCGCTGGTTTTTTTTTATGTCATAAGATAGCAAACAAGCAGATAGGTCTCCTGATGGAAAGAGTCATCCATCGCCTATAGACACCAAAGATTATAAATAACAGCTAAACAGCATCAGCAAGTAGATAAGAACACCTTAATTTATTTTTATTATAAGATACGAATTAAAAGAGTATCGTCACGCTTGGTTCCTTACGGGGTAGGCAGAGTTGGAGAGGCAGGTGTATTTAGAATATCTAAAGACTTTCCGGTTCACCACGATTCACCGGTTTGTCGGTTGCCGAGATGAGTGGTGTTCCCCGTGTCTGGATTTTACCGACCTGAAAGCAATTTACGACTATTTCTAGCAGTAACCGGGACCGACGGTTTTACGTACTCATAAAATGGACGAGATTAGTCGGTTGGTTAAGGCGAGGTATTTCGACGCGCGTCAATTCTATAGGAAATGGATGGCGCGGTATGTTCTGAAACCGCTGAGAAACGTGTTAATTTTCGGATAAATAAATATAGAATATCACCTGAAAACCAAAATTTAGCACATTTTTTTATATTTACAACTAAATATCACCATATAAAAATCATGTGGAAGATTGGAAACATGATTAACAAATTATTTGTTTTAGAGATTTTTTTAGACTGTTTTCGGAATTTTATATGATCGAGTAAAGTACATTCTATCATGTAACAAGTTAGCACATTCCTTAGGTAATATCTTCAGGTATATCGTGTAATTTTTGCAAAATTGTTATTCAACAATCAATACAAAAAAACGTGATTTAGCAAACTAGTTTTTTCCCGTTTGTCACGAGTCCTCGCCTTAACTTTGAAGTTAATAAATGACCAAAATTATACAACAATAAACAAAACTTTCAGGGTAGGCAGAGTGTGTATTGATAATATAAAAAAAACGTGATTAAATAAACCAGTTTTTTCCCGTTTGTTGCGATGCCTCGCCTTTAGGATAAACAAGTTCTGCATCGGCATAGGTCTAGTACCACCGCCTTCCCTATTCCTGCAGCAATAGCGACAATGCTTGTCACTGTCGTCTTCCGGTTTGGAGGATAAGGCAGCCAGCAACCTATGCATATGGCTTTAATACCGCGCCACACGGAGAGTAACTCACTATTAACATCTTTGGTTTCTATAGCGATGGTTGTTTCTTTCCATCAGGAGAGCCATTTGCTTGTTTGCTATGATGGTATGCTAATAACCATGTGACTCGCATAGCCAATCATTCGCCTTTTACAATGTCGGATACATCGACAGACAATACTTAAAAAAATGACAGATGTGGCATATACCCGCTCACACCACCAGCCATTTTCGCATTTTTCCAAAAAAACACGGACCGTTACGCGCACACGTTCCGAGTTCGTTCCGGTGGACCGTGGTCACAAAAATGATTTATGAGTTGCTTGGATTGAATCCGATACTGTAAAGCGTATATTTTTTAAAAGGTCTTGAGCACTGCAATAAACTGGTGTGAGAATTGTTTAATTTAAATGGTTTAAGCTACATAATAATTCAGGTGTAACACGACACTTTGAGAAAAATATGACTATTTGTTAGTCGAGGATTTTTAATTCAAAAAGTAAATCGATGACCTACGCTTTTTATATTTTTTTATATAATTGGTAAACATATACATACGGAAAAAAATAAACAACATATATTATAGTACAAAAATATTTATTTACATAAATATTAATATATATATTTTTTATAATTAATACGTAGTTTTTTTCGTAATTTTTAAATAATTTATTTCTTTTTCAATTTTACAGCTACGTTAATTATTTTTTAAATGTTGTTTAGGATATTTCACATTCACATCATATGATTTTTTTTTGAGACCATATATATCAACACTAAAATTTACGAAAATAAATAACAATAGGTACCGTCATACCCAAAGCGCTGGTATCATCAAGTTGGTCGTTAACGAAAAATATGTTTTATTAATTGATATTTACGGTTTTTTTTTAATTATTATATAAACTGTTAGATCTTGATCTAATCTTGATTATAAATAAAGTTTAATTGTTGATTAATACGCCAAAACACTTTTAAGTTAACCTGTATCATAAAGTGCAACCAACACATAACACACAGCACGAATCGAAATGGCGGACTAAGTTCTTTTATTTTTTCCCAAGAGCGTATTTGATGAAAAAAGAATGCCAATTTGATGTTATTCTGTACAATGTTTCGTTCGAAAACGATAAAATACCATAGAGTATTGTATTAAAACTGCTAAATAGTGAAAATATTGTTTTTTGGGTGAAGTTAGCGTTGGTCCCTATAGAGACCATAGTGTATTAACGGAGTTTTCTCAAAGGTCTCATTAGTTACCAAAGTGAAGTGAGCGGATACAGGAGAAGTGAAGTTCCTATTGCAATGTATTGTGTACTATTAACTTATTCGCACAATAAAAGAAGAGTAAAATAAAGATTTAACTCCCCGTTGGTTGAGTGATTAGCGACCCTGATTATGTAACTAATGCGGCTCGGTTTCATTTCTCAGGGACATGCATTTGTGTGATGAGCATAGGTGTGTGGGGCCACATACTAACGGGAAATGCCGTTAATTATATCGAGACGACGTTCAACGTAGATGTGTGTAGCCACGACTTAACACGATAATTTGATAACGCATTCACATTGCCCTTTGACGCTGTTTTTCTTTATGCTATTTTCCTTCGTTCGGTAATAACTAATGATAAATATAATTTAATAAAAATTGACACTCATCAAATATAGTGTAGCACCACCAACGTCCATCTTGAAATTAAAGAACGTTTTATAGCCAAGAATTTGCGTTGACTGTTCAATTGTGGACACTGTATTTAACGCCTTAATAATAATCAACGCCATATTGATCGCGAAGATGGACTTTAATGTTTCCTGATAATGTGGCTCCAAATTTGGTGTAGCTGTCATTCGCCAAATGAGTAATAACGAACTTTTCTGCAATAAAAACAAAAATACTTTCAAAATATATTAAGATATACATAGTACATTTTAAAAGTATTTTGTTATCATAAATAATATCATAAATATGTACATCTGAAGCAATATTCAACGCTACAATATAAATTAAAAAAGCAAATCCTAAGTCGCGATTTTAGCAAGTAAAAAAAAATACATAACTTTTATCAGACGAATTTCGGCCCCCAGGCAATATAATTTGCCTGGCTAGGAAGATCTTCCAATTTCTATCGGCAACCTTTACAGTGGTGAAGTCATTTAATAATATCACTTCTACTATAGTAAATAAAACAAAAATGTGACAGATCTGTACTCATTACATGGACGATGCTTGAGAAAAAAAATCTGCCTATCTGTTTATATGTCGATTTATCCCAATACATATGTTTGATTCTTTATTTAATATTCGAAGTGTAGTGGAAACCTGTTTTATTATGATACTCTAATTTTTCTGTGGAAATATATTCAAAGAATCTTATAATTAGTCTTTAAAAATATAAATATGATTACTTATAGAAGGTTTCGTAATAAAAATTTATTAAATTGCTTTTCAGAAGCAGAATTAGTTCTTTTGATTATATTTCTACCTTTAAAATATAAACAATACTGACGTCTTTCTATTGATAAGATGATTGAGTTCAAGTAAATAATATAATGTCCCCGTTATTTTTGTATCGAATCATTTAAAGTAGAAAATTACAAAATAACTTAATTAAAAAAAATGCGTTTTATGTTTTAAAATAGTACTATGAACTCACGTAAAAACGTTTCTACGTTTATTTATTTTTTGTGCTGCTCTATTTTTCCAGAACAATGCATTTGCATAGACAAATCGACCGCAATAGCGTAATGTTCTACGCAAATTTAAGTGGAAATGTAGAATTACACCCACGAGATTTTTTTTTTACTAAACGTTAATTAAGAAAGTATAAGGCGGAGTGAAAAGTAAACTAAATGAAACCCAGTTTCGTTTCAAAATACAAAAATAATAATATAATATAACAATATTCTTATTAGGTTATATATATATTAACATTTTATATTACAATTATTTATTGTTATTTTTGATTCTAAACGCTACATTTCTTATCCATTTATTTATATTTTTTGGCGCCAGCACTAATCTATATTAATATTAAAAATGCGAAAGTTTGGATGTTTGGATGGATGTTTACTCAATCAAGCAAAAACTACTGAACGGATTTGAATAAAATTGGCACACAGGTAGACAATGACCTGGAATAGCACATAGGCTACTTTTTATCCCGGAAAAATAAAGGGGATCCCGCGGGATTCACCAAAAATCTTTATAATGCAGCGGGCTGCACGCTGCAGCTAGTAGTTTATTACAAATCGCTTTACGCTCTTTTTATCCAAAGCAGAATGATGTAAATGTGTATGAAAACTTTATGTGGTATGGCCCCCATACAAATTTGGCCTCCAAAGCAACGCATGTTGATAGATGATTATCGTGTTATAATACATAACTATTAATTTCTTCTGAAATGTAAATTGTATCACAGATACTTTTTAATATGCTAAAATTTACGAAAAACCTTGAAGATTGTGATTACTTAAATTCACGAAAATTATTTCATTTTTACCACTTAAAAGTTAAAAGAGGAACAACATTTTCACCCGGTGAGGTTGCAAAAAATCTACCACCTAGTAATCACGGTAGTTGTGACAATTTTGGTCAATTCTTCGCCTTTGAAACAATGCCAGGCAGAAAGAAAGGCAGTTTTTACATTTATTGGAATGTAAATTTATAAATAAATAATTCCAGATCTTCTTAAAGTATTTAAACAAATGTTCAGATTATGTTATTATCATATTTATACGTACATACTCCTTTCAAGGCAATTTCTTAGTCTGTCAGTGTAGATTGCATTCACATATATAAATATAAAGTTCCACTACTTACCTATGAAATAAAATCACATTAAGGGTAATTATTAATCTTTGTTAACTCATTCGGTACGATAAAATTACAACATAGATTATTGCAATTTTTGCAATATAATATATCTACTAATGTATGACACTTTCAGCGGAGATAGGAGCGTTTGCTCATATGCACAGCGACACGCTCCCTTCCAAATGGCGATGACCTGGAAAGAAATTTTGGGGAAAGGGGAAGGAATGTTGATCCGGGCTCCTTCAAAGAATAGGCAGCTGCCGTTCTGCCAGACAGGTCGCAAAAGCGACCGACTAGCTGAGCACGTCACTACCATCGTGGCTACTAGGTGGTAGAGTTTTGCATTGGCTCGACCGAGTCTGGTACCACCGCCTTACTTATTTCTGCTACAATAGCGTCGGTGCTAGTCACTGTCGTGTTCCGGTTTGGAGCGTAAGGTAGCCGGTAAACTTATGCATGTGGCATTAGACCTCACTACAAGATATCAACACACCATTAACACCTTAATTGTGTGTATAGGCGATGGTTGACTCTTTCCATCAGGAGACCCATTTGCTTGTTTGCTATCTTATTATATATATATATATATATATATATATATATATATATATATATATATATATATATATATATATATATATATATATATATATATATATATATATATATATATATATAGTAGAACGTGCCTGTCGGAGGCAAGGTCGCAGGTTCAAATTGAGTCCAGTAAATTTTTTTCTTTACTAAGTTTTTAAGGTTTTCCTTATCATTAGATACGTGGGATACTAAAACACATATAAAAGTGGTCCATAAATGATTCGTAAAATATAGCGAGTAGTGATATAAAAAATCCCCACCACCCATCTCGCCAACAGACATTCTATTAGAAAATGGTGAACAAGTACACTCTGCCTACCCTGAAAGTTTTGTTTATTGTTGTATAATTTTGGTCATTTATTAATTTCAAAGTTAAGGCGAGGACTGGCGACAAACGGTAAAAAACTAGTTTGCTAAATCACGTTTTTTTGTATTGATTGTTAAATAACAATTTTACAAAAATTACACGATATACCTGAAGATATTATCTGAAGAATGTGCTAACTCATTACATGATAGAATGTTCTTTACTCGATCATATAAAATTCCGAAAACAGGCTAAAAAAATCCCTAAAACAAATAATTTGTTAATAATATTTCTAATCTTCCACGTAATTTTTATATGGTGATATTTAGTTGTAAATACAAAAAAGAATGTGCTAAATTTTGGTTTTCAGCTGGTGTCCTATTTTTATTTATCTAAAAATTAACACGTTTCCCAGCGGTTTCAGAACATACCGCGCCACCCATTTTCTATACAATTGACGCGCGTCGAAATACCTCTCCTTAAATGTAGATTTACCTAGCAATTAATAGTCCTACGTTGTTTATGCAATACATGTGCAGTATTACCTAACCTATGCCTAACCTCTACTAAGCCCTGACATACTAACTAATCAACAAAAAGAAAGCACAATTATGTTATTGCGCTTTCTTTTTGTTGATTAATTCAACACCGTTTAGGTAGTGCTTGCTCTACTCTCTTTTAATCGAAATCAAACATTTTTTCGAAGTAAAAATGTTTTATTTTATTTATATTGCATTTTAGTAATAATAAAGGTAAATACACGGTGTCACTGAAAACATTGGTTTTAACGTATTTGATGTTTATTATATGTAGTGAAAAAAACTGATTGAAAAAAAAAACGGTCTGTATGTACGGATTTGGTACGATCTCGGCCGCAAAACTTAATATTACAACAAGATTTACTTCTTTTCTTAGAATAACAGTGCCCAGTAAGCAGTTTCCTATTGCAAATGGTTGTAATATTCCCCGTCGTTTCATTAAAATTAATAAAATTGCATATTTTTCTGTTTGGTGTTGATTGAATTTTGTAAATAATTTATATTTCATAACACGTCAAAGTAAACTTCCATGACATTATTTTTTTGAATTCATACTTCTTTTGGCGCGTTATGGAAAAATGGTGGGAGTTATTTTTACGTTGCGCGCGAACACAGTCACGAAAAACCAATAGCACGAAATTAGCTAGACAAAATTATCGCTTTTTAAATATGTAAAAATAATTATTTAATGATATAATTGATGATGAAAATTTATTTAACTAGATAATGCGTTATTATAATACTTTCTTTCAAAGAAAAATCAAATTTTTCTTAAAGTTATTCTTCTTTTGGCGCGTTAGGGAAAAATGATGGGAGTAAATTTTTACGATGCGCGCGCACACAATCACGAAAAATCGACATTATAAAATTAGATAGTAAACATTTTAGTTTTTCAAAATAAGTTTTTCTGATATTTTATATATATACAAATAATTCTTTTATCTTATTTTAATAAAATTTATTTAACTAAATAATGCATTATAATATAATAAATATTATAATGATTTATAATAAATTGCATTATATATATAATAAATTTCAATGTATTAAAAACCTTCCCTACAAATAGTATAAGTTGTTACGTGTGTACATAAGTACACATACTTACACTTTTTGTTGTACAAACGGTACAGGCTATGATCAATTGTCATACAGGCTTGAACTTTGTTTAATATATTTGGCTGTTAGATTTTGTTTATTGCAATCAAATAATTTAGTCTATATATTTCATTTAAATTGAATTCCAATCCCTTATATTAAGATAATTAAGAAAACTATATTTTTTAACGCGTGCACTTTTGCATTTTCCAAACTATTTATTAAGTATAATTAATCATTAATTAAGTATGCATGTATTTGCTTTCTACCTATCAGTCAAATTATCAAAAAGAAAAAGTATCGGGAAGGATATATAGCAAATATTCTTAGCACTCAAGAGAAGTGAAGTTTACACTCGTGTTAAAGGATACTCCAGCCGTACTCGACTTGTCAAGTGTTTAGCGGATTTTGTAAACATCTTCACTCACATTATTTTTATTACCCAAATATGTTGATATGAGCATTTTATTAGATATTTTGAATGAGATACGCTCTGCGGCTCTTTATTATTATCGGTTCTAATGCTGTAAATTGCTAAATATTGGTACCTACTATAAAAAAATTACAAGCACAGTAGTGGTAAGTTATTTACTACCCAAATTATTTCATAAATATGAAGTAGGTTTGTTAGATTATCTTTAGGTCCCATACCTAGAGACCTCATCTAAGTTGTATGAATGTTACAAAATTTGTTTAGAATTAGAATTCTACCCAACTTGTAACACTAACTTCGAAAATTTTGAGTGACACTGCAATAAATGATACTAGGTACTTTTTACACGTCTGCAGGGAAGGGACATTGCTACACGTTTTTCGCGCATATCTTATATATTGTATGCATGTAATATATATATTAATACGTGAAGGAAAAACTTTAGTCCCTTTTTAAGACCAGCGTGTGAACGGTGGAGAATGAAAATTGGTACAGTTAAAGTTTACATTTCGACGGACTGCAGAAACCATGCCCTTTTAAATAAAATGCATCAGACATACATTAAATTAATAAAAATAAACATTAGACACAATACATTCATGTATCATATATGATAATATACACAAATGTATACTATTTTCTTTACGCCTAGTGAGTTGTCAAACTTAAAAGAGATTTTATTGTTTAGTCTATGGTCGAATTTTGGCCACAGATGATCGCTTGTATTCTTTATTACCTCATAATATCTTCTAAGCCACTTGGATTTATATATCTAGGATAATGTTGAAACGTCTTGACAACCCAGGCTTAAGAACGTTCGTTATCAAGACGTATTTAACATTATCTGAGATAAATTACGTTAAGTAAAATTAACATGGCGACTGTGAAACGCTATAGTTTAAAGTGAAAGGCTAAAAGGCGACCGATTGACTATTCGAGTCACTACCATCGTGGCTACTAAGTGGTAGAGTTCTGCATTATCTCGCCCGGGTCTACTTCATCATAATATTCATTTTTCATAAATTTCATCTTAATCGGTTCTGCCGTTTTTGCGTGATTGAGTAACAAATATCCATCAGTTCAACATCCAAACTTACGCATTTATAATACTAGTTGCATTATAAGAGTATTTGGTGAATCCCGAAATAAAAGCTCACTTCTTCGGGATCAAAAGTAGTCTGTGTTCTATTTCAGGTCCTCATCTGCCTGTGTGCCAAATTTCATCCAAATCCGATCAGTGGTTTTGGCGTGATTAAGTAATAAACATCCATCCATATATCCAAACTTTCGCATTTATAATATATAGATTGTATGTTGCAACAATATCATTAAACTAAGATGCGCTGCAACACAGTTGGTTAAGTAAAAGACGAACATAAAATTGCGCTATATTTCCATCAAAAGTAGCAGACGACGGTTATTTATATAAGCATTAGGAGGAAACATGTGGGCGCGTCTGCAAAAGCGCGAGGCAAACTCCAGTAAATTATATAAAGCAACCTCGAATACTTCATATTTATTCCGCAACCATACATAATTTCATTAATCATCGATTGAGTTACACAGGTTATAATAAAATTGGTTTTAATGAACTCAATTTGTGTAAGTCTATTAAGGTAGACGGAACGGAAACTTTTCCAATAATGTTGAGTTGGGTTCCGGCGTAGAAAATCGAGCGATTTATGCTTCTTTATTAGTAGTTTATTACTCTTATCTAAGATGTGTTTTTGATGATACTTTTCCTTGATTCTAGTAAATAAAGTTTGCGAAATGATCTTCTTTTTAATATAATTTAAAAAATTGAGTTCATTAAAATTCAATTACCATGTTTATATTTAATTTAGTTATAGAAATACCTATAAAAATGTAAATGACCTTGATATTATACAAGATGAGATTATTATCATCAATAGTTAGTACTTACTATAGCTCTGCACAATTCTACCGGCACAATGATGGAGCCAAATACACACTGGTTGAAGTATGATATAGGCCGTATACTTATGTAATGCCTAGCATCTTTGCTAGTGCTTCGTTAACATCTTTGATGTCTCTAGGAGATAATAAACACCAAACACACGTAACACACACACATACATATACATACATATATACTTATCTTAATATATATAAATTACGTGCCACGTTATTTGTCCGCTATGGATTCCTTAACTACTGAACCGCTTCAATGAAGTTTTATAGATATTTACCGTTTGGCTTAACTTGAAATTAAAAACAAAAAGTAAAGAGTAAAAAATAAAAGCATAGATTTTTCAGTTCAAACATCTATTTTGTTAAAAATGGCAGTATATTAATTTTTGAAAAGCTTTATATTTGAAAACGATGATGGGATTCAACTCAATTTTTGAGATCTAAAATATTGCTTTAGCTAAATAATCGATAGGTTGAAAAATTTCGATGCTATGTCAAAAAAAAAAACACTTTATTTTTAATTTACTTAATACATCCCAAACAACTTACGGATTTTGACTAAATTAACAATATTTGATGCAGTTTTTAAAGAAGAAAAGCTGATAAGATTTGTAAGTCAACAAATTCACCGAATTAAGTAGAAAGTTATTTTAAAAAAATTAAGTAAGTTTGCTAAAAACAACGTAATTTTAATAATTGAAAAGCTATAACTTTTGAGACTTAGATTCGATTTTGATTTATGAAACGGTATTTGACGTAGTTTTTTTAGTTCTAAAATATCGTAGAACACAAAAACAAAAATATTGGTTGAAAAAAATTTTTTTGTGTCTTTTCAAAATTTCTAAAAATCTCCTGGACCGAATTGGTTCAAATTTTCAGGAAATCTAAGTTGAGCGGAATTCAATCGAATGCCATTAACTGCGTTTAGATCGGTTCAGACGTTCAAAAGTTATGAGATGTTTACATACACACACATACACACACATACATACAGACATACTGACGTCATCGTGAAAATAGTTCGAAAAGATTCCTAGGCCCTCAAATCGTGGACATCTGGTGAAAACTCGATTTTAGAAAATCGGGGTAAAATCAGTAACTTCCTTATCTACATACGTAGTGGGAAATTAATAAATATACCCTGTTGAGTGAGCGAAATAAACTTTCTTAGAAATACATCGCTGGGTCTATTTTCTTTATAGTTCTATCATTCATTATTGTTATTATTTAAAAAGTAAAGCGTATATAAGTAATCAAAACAGATGCAGAACTAATCCCCCAGATAGATTTTGCTTTCCTAAACAAACCTAATTTAAGAGGACATCGCTGTCTAGCTGTTACAGCTAAAGTCAATTTTTGTGAAAATAAAAACGGAAAAAAACAAGCAGATAGGTCTCCTGATGACTAGATATTATTAATTAATATGTTTACCTTTTGCAGGATAAAAGGTTTCAATTTTACTGTTAAAAAAGTTGTTTTGCAATTGCTACGGATACATGGGGCACACTAAAAGTTTTGCACTTCTAGCTAATCGGAACTATTTGAATTTCGAATGTTATATTTTCAAAACGTTGCAACCTTCTTAGTAATAAAAAAACAATTGGCGGGAAATGATGTCATTTGTTTTTTTATCACACATCAAAGTTCTACGTACGCAACGAAAATGGAATCAAGTCGAAAAGATTTTAGAGCGATGATTTTTTTAAGATTTTAAAAGTTCTCTTTTTCCGCAAGACTGTGCCGCTCTTCTTCAAAATGCTTTTGGGAGAGAAGCACCTTGTTTAAGCACCGTGAGGCGATGGTTTGCTGAATTTGAGAGAGGTCGAGTTTCTTTACATGACGAATTTCGTGAAGGGCGGCCTTCAACTGCCGTCAACGAAAATAATGTGGCTACTGTTAAGCGGTTAATTGAAGAAAACCCCCAGATTACCTATGAGACAATTTGAGGAATATTGGGGATTGCTATGAGCATAATTCAAAAAAATTTACACGAAGAATTGAAAGTTCGGAAATTTTGTTGTCGTTGGATCCCTCATGAACTGACAGCGAAGCAGAAGCGGGCTCGCGTGGAATGGTGCTCACAGATGCTACTGAAGTACGACCACGGACATTCTAATGCTGTTTATGACACTGTCACAGGAGACGAAACGTGGATTTATTGTTTTGAACCCGAAAAAAACAGCAATCCTGTGAATGCGTGTTTGAAAATGAGAACAGGCCAACAAAAGTGAGACAGGCGAGAAACATTGGTAAAATGATAGCGTTTTTTTGTCAGCTACGGGTCCCATCTGTGCAATTCTACTTGAAGATCAAAATAGTGTTAATGCCAAGTGGTATGTTGTTTGCCCAGGGTATTAGAAAAAGTTCGCGAAAGACAAGCCAAAAGCCGCAATCTCCTACATCATGATAACGCTTCTTCACACACGGCCGACAAAACAAAGTCATTTTTAGCTTCCGAAAAAGTACATCTCTCCTCTCATCGCACCTCACTCATCCTGCGCATAGCCCCGACCTAGCACCTTGTGATTTCTGTATTTTCCCCAAAATCAAAAATTTGATGAGAGGTTTTACTTTTACCAACTCCGAAGAGGCAGTGATAGCGTTCAGTCAGCACGTAGAAAACATGCCTTCAGATCTGTGGTCCTCCTGTTTTAAAAAATGGTTCGATCGCACGAAAAAATGTGTAAAATGTAAAGATTATTTTGAAAAGCAATAAACATAATACTTTGGTTATAACATGTTGTTTTTTTAAGTTACGCAAAAGTTATAGTGTGACCTACGTATATTCAGCTTTTATATTTATTTATAATAAGATAGCAAACAACAAGCAGACGGGTTTCCTAATGGATAGAGCCAATCATCGCCTATAGACACCAAAGATGTTAATGGTGCGTTGCTATCTTGTAGCGAGGTCTAATGCCACATGCATAAGTTTACCGGCTACTTTACCCTCCAAACCCGAACACTTCACTGACAAGCACTGACGCTATTGTGGTAGAAATATATAAGGCGGTGGTACCAGACCCGGGCGAGCCAATGCAGAACTCTACTACCTAGTAGCCACCATGCCAGCCAATCAGAAAATCAGTCGCTTTTTACGACCTGCCTGGCAGAACGGCAGTTGGCCTATGCTTCAAAGGAGCCCAGGGCCAACACGGGGAAATAACGTATTATATGTATTTCGACAGAACAAACATAGAACAGTAACTAGCATATTATTTGTTGTTATATTGATTTGATATTACAACTTAAAATTTAACGTCTTCTCGTAGATTATTTTTCTGCTCCACTTACTGGTTGACTGGCAGAGAATGCCTTTATGGCTTTAACTTTAACCATTGTACAATGTTAGTGCATAAAAGTAAATAAATAAATAAATAAATAAAAGATGCAGATAATTTTTCAGTCCTACTAGTTGTTCCCTCATTCGTTAACATTGTTGATCAAAGCACATGCCTAATACCAGTAATAAGTAGTAAGAGGTAACCGTCGCTTACAGACACAAGTTGCAAGTGTGAATGCTACAAGCGCAAGTTTCCTTCCTACCATACAAGCTTTGACATAATAGTGAATAGATGACGGGATAATATCAGATATGCAGTTTGATAATCTACTGTCTACAAGCATAGTAGTTGCGACTTTGCTAGCCTTCGGTTGGCTCTTATGAGCTGCCGGGCAGGGCTTATTCATTACAAAGACAAATATGGCAAAAATTTACAATGATAATTTTAACTAAATCTACGTAATGCTCAGAGGTGCTATTCCTTCGGTATCTAATCTAAAGGACATCGTGATGGAACTCGATTAAATTAAGTTACTACAGCGAAAAGGAGAGTCAATTTCGATTCTCATAGAATTCAAATGAGCTTTTTATTCAAACGGCGCAGGGAAACAGTAAAACAGACGGTCTCCCTTCATTGCGTTCTAAAAACATACAGGTATATTCTTAACTGTGTGGTTGTAACCTCTTCAAAACACTTGATTTTTTTATCCTAGACTAAAATATATAAATTTTAAGGTTTAGAAAACATACTTCTATTTAATCTGTAATGCCTAATTGAATTCAAATAAAGATAAACTATAATTAATTAAAATAACTCCTCGTTTAGAATAGTAGCTATTAAGTAGTCTAAGTGGCATTTTACTGCGTTATTACCAAAGGTGTTAATGGTGCATTGTTATCCGTGTGGCGGGATGGAGATGTGGCCACATGTATAAGTCTACCGGCTGCCATTATGTATTATACGTTTTAGAAACTTCCTTCCTATTGAGATCAAGATCCATCTGGTCCAGGAAATTATTTTTCCCATAATTGATTATGGGGACGTGTGTTGTCTGGATCTTAGTGAAACCCAACTGAACAAACTTGATCGCCTTCTTAATAATGTTGTGCGTTCACACGATTTACACCTACGCTCGTCAGAATCTTTTCTTCTCTCAATACCCATACATAGTTCTGAGTTCATGTCAAATTCTTTTGCTGTTCAAGCAAATCGCTTGTGGAATGCTCTTCCAGCTAATTTTAGAGCACCAACATTGAATAGAATACGTGTAGGTAAGAAAAATCTAAAGCTGTACATCCTAACCCCTCGTTTACACCAAAAAACATGTTTTATACTTGTTTTATACACAACTTGTATAATACTTGTCAAAACATAATTATTTGTTTTGTACATGTATTGCAACTGTCTTAAACATATTTTCGTTCACACTGTGTAGCCAACAAGTCTTTATACAAGTATAAAACACACTCGCGTTTACACTTGTGTCTAAGACATGTTTTTGATTTGTCGGATACACTGACAGCGTTCTCATCTACGAAGATCTGTCGTGTTTTATACAAGTATTGTAAATTTTATTGAAATTTCTGTATACAACTAGTTGCAAACATGTTTTATACTTTATCCATGATTGATGGATAATGTTTTATACTTTTACCAGACATACTGCTCTTTTCATCCTTTAGTATCTAATTGCATTTTTTCATACATTTGTATCATTTCGTAATAGTATGTTAATTATTTTGTAATCTTTTTATTATTGTAATATGTTTATTATTTTAAATTTAATTTTTGAATGCGAAGAAAACTAAAGTTTTAGTATTTGAAAGAAAAGCAACCAGAACATATAATAAGAGTTTTGGCTGATGATGTAGTGCTGGAACAAGTGGAGATGACTGTGTATATCTTGGATGTGTTTTAGCAGGGATGGAAGGTACATCGGTGATGTTGAAAGAAGAGGGTGTGCAGGGAACAGCGAATGGAGCGTTAGGAAGATTAATTAAAAGCACAGTTTCAAGTCAGGGTGTCCGTCTAGCCCTGCATAATTATATGCTTATCCCAATTGTTGTGTGAGAGTTGGGTATGTCAGAAAGGACATAAAAGTCGAATCAATGCGTTCGAGGTAAGATCGCTACGAAAAATATGTGGCGTGACCCTCACGGACCGGGTTGTAAAGTGGAAATGAGAGAGAGGTTAGGCTTGAAAGAAAGTCTCGGTGTAAAGATGAGAAACAACATTCTACATTGGTTCGGGTATGTAGAAATAATGGTAGGCGGAAGGTTAACAAAGCAGATATTATACAATGCGAATGTGAAAGGATGTAGTTACTGGGTAGGGCCAAGACTGACATATCATGATCAGATTGTTCTAGTACTGTCCGAAGGTGTCAAGAGCCTTTGCAACCGGCGTGTTTATATGAAGAGAGTAATGAATGTGGAGGAAGCGAGACTAGCCTGCAAGAATCGTGATAAATGGTACTCGGTTCTCTCTGCCTACCCCGTACGGCATCTGGCATGAAGATATGCATGTACTTGTATTGTATAATGCAGTGTACACTACACCCATGAAAAAAAAAATCCTCAGTATCTTTACTTTTCATTGTGATTGTTGTGTCAAACAGCAGTTAATTGGACACCCAGGAGATAACTTAATAAAACTACAGAATGGCCGATTGATATGTTCCTACTGTAAAAGAACTAAAACAAGTATATTATGTGAGATCACGAACAAAAGGCAGGCAACTAGAAGTTCACAAATAATTTATCCAACAATTTTTGTATTACCTAGCTACAACAAGTTTCATACAAATTTTGTCTACATGTTTTATACAAGTTTTGTATAAAACAAGTTCAATACAAGTTTTGTCTACATGTTTTATACAAGCTTTGTATACGACAAGTTTCATACAAGTTTTGTGCACAAAAAGTTTCATACAAGTTTTATATACAACAAGTTTTATACAAGTTTTGTAAATGTATTCCAATGTGAACAAGAAACGAAAACATTGCAGATAACTTGTCAAATACATGTATACCTTGGTGTAAACGAGGGGTATATACATAAAAATACGTTTTTTCATATTATTCACCGACATATATGTACATATATATGTACTTATTTGTAATAGACATTTATATATGTATTTTTATATGTATATATGTAAGAATGTATGTATATATTATATAATCTAGATTTAAGCATATTACGAAAATTTAACCACTCTGTGATTTTCTAGTTAGCCGTATGGTTAGCTGGTAGAGAATGCTTTATGCATTAAGCTCGCCATTTGTACCCTATACATTCTGTATGTGGTTCAATAAAGATAAATAAATAAATGTATCAAAATATAATCGTGATAATGAAAATTACAAACATTTGACCAGTTGCATTACAGCTGTGTGTGTATTTATATCAGTGTGTTATTACATTTATTTTATTAACAGCTGCACTGGTCATTTAAACCTTTTTGATCGCATGGGAATATTGTATTTTAAAAGGATAATTAATTAATTTAGGATTTAATACAAGCCTATGTATGTATCAATTTCATCAAAATTTCATCTGAATACATCCAATTGATGAAACATGAAAGTTTAACGAACATAAACACAAACTTTTATGTTTATGATAAACGCATAATCAGGCTTTTTTGTTTAGATTATGAGGTAATGGTTTTAATTCCCTGCCCGGAAAATGTTATTTAAGGTTTGAAGGGATTGTCATTGAAAATCGAAAATCTGATTTCGATGAAATTATATGTCATTATTCCCCGGACTTCATTTGTCATTATTCTCTCCTAGTCTCCGGTAATTAACATTTGGTTATTTCTAAAAAGAATCAGCGTGATGATATTTATTTACCTTTTATATCAAATGTGTCCCAAGAAGTTTATATAAAGTAAGTCTATCATCTCATTAAATTGATTTGCTCCAAATATAAATGGACAGCATCTGGATTCATCAATCTGTGCTCTACAGCAGGGCTGTCCAAGCCAGATCCCATCGTGGGCTAATATGAATTACCAAAGAGATTGGAGGGCCGCAAATGCAAATCACTTTTCAAATAGGAAACACACAAAAACAAAAATTAATAAATACTGTAAAAGGCGAGCTTATCTTGTTGTGAGATTTCTTACATCTTACGTACACGAAGAAAACAGTAAATTTTAAGTATGTTGCGGTGGATTAAAAACACTTCGCGGGCCGCACAATCACAAGTTGCGGACCGCATGCGGCCCGCGGGCCGTACGGTGGACAGCTCTGCTTTACAGTATCACTTTAAATCGATAAACCGAGTACCACGTTCATCAGTTTGATGTCTGGAACTCTATAACCATGTAATTATCTAGACACTTTTTGCATTCGCGATGGGAAGGTATTTCCAAAGGAAAATAAACATTAAGAAACGAGCTCACTGATCGTTTAAATATTGGTAACGGAATGTTCTTACAACACTTTTGTTGAAAGTATAAGTGAGCGGTAGTGAACATTTATCACCAGCACTAGTACCAGCCTTCTACGAAAAATAATCCAATGTATAACACCTAAACCACTCAAATAAATGTAATATAATACCAAATATAAATCACCTTCTAAATAAATGTATGTTTTATTTCTTAAGATTTCCTCCGCGTTGCTATGCATCTCTTTTGAGAAACAACAAGCAAACTTTTCAAACTGTCGCGTTTTTACACGCAGATTATTAAGAATTAAAGAGATCTCGCTATCTTCATTCCTGTTAGACAGGTTCCAAAAGGTGAACGATTAGACAAACGTGTTAATATCATCGAGACGAATAAGTGATAGAATTCTGTGTTATCTTAGCCACCACCTTACCTGTTCTTTAGGCAAAAGCATCTGTGGTCAAAACAATCATGTATTTAGAACTATTTTCTTATTTGCAATATATATGTATGCCACTTTTCTTTGTAATATTATAGCTCAACCAAGAACGGGCTATCCAAACCTCACCTATCCAAACCATATGTTTAGGCTTTGTTCGGACTATTTAGGTGATGGTTTATGTGAAGTTTGCACAAAATCGGTAGAGCGGTTCTTCTTTTATGACATTTTTAATACGCTTAAGGCCGCTAGTAATATTTATAAAACACTAGCTGCAGCGTGCTGCCCGCTGCGTTATAAAAGTTTTTAGCGAATCCCGCGGGATCACTTAATTTTTCGGGTTAAAAACTAAAAAGTAGCCTATGTGCTATTTCAGGTACCTGTGTGCCAAACTTCATTCAGATCTGTTCTGATGTTTTTTGCTTGATTGAATAACATTTCCGGGTTTAGGTGTTCATTAAATATATTCTTGTATTTATATATGTATTTGTATGTATTAGTATCGTTGACTAACACCCATAACACAAGCAAATAATTTGCTTACTTTGGGGTTAGATCAGTAAGTGTAATTTGTCCCGTGAACAACAACTATAAAACATACATTCATCCAAACATCCAAACTTTCGCATTTGTAATATTAATATATTCTGAATTTAATAAAAGGAACACTCCAAAAATTACGGTTATTTAATTACTACCGTCGAAGAATGGAATTATCAACTTCTATTATAATGACACTGGTGCAAGCGGTATTACTTCCGCATCTTTGGTGTCTATAGGTGATAGTTGTCTTTTTCATCAGGAGAGCCATTTGATTGTTTGCTACCTTATGATATAAAAATACATAGTAACGTGTTAAGGAATTGGACAAATTGTTAAATATAATTTATACTCTTCATAGTAATACTCTCCACTTCGTGAAACACCATCAATATTATTTTATTTTAAACACTTGTACAGTTTCATGATCACCGTGAAACAGTAGGTACAAGTGTCTAAAATAAAATAATAATAAATGATTAAAGGTACTTAAATAAAATAAAGTCGTGTCCATACGTATTATTTATTTGAATATTTTAGTATCTACATAATTTTCTGGTTTAGCTGATGAAGACAAATCTATATTTTATTACCAATAACATTTATTAATTCTAAGCCAATACGATTTAACTTTTATTAAAGCTGTACATAAACCTACACTATGGTTAATAATATCTAGGATCTCTAATCTTTTATGCTTATTACAATATGATACCACATCTAAATGCAGTGTAAATATAATTGTTTTCTTAAATTATACATAAAATTGGAGACTCTAATATTCGAGTAAATAAAGATATGTTTTATGAAAAAAATTGCATGTTTACCTAGATCTTATAGATAAGAGAATACAAAACATTTACAAATACATGTTTTATGTTATCTATGTTAAGGTACTATGTTGATTGACAGCAAGACGCACGTTCGAGATAATCTATCCGAATATATTTTAACCTATGTCGAAAAGGCCGATATGTAATAAACACTCTGTATCTAATTCGTAATAAAATTATTTATTCTATAAAATTTACCTATCGTATCCACGTCACAAGTTGATATAGTTCTAGATTTTGGATATAATATGTTTATATGATACAAATTCCTACTTAAAAGTACACTTTGAAGCATCAAGCGTTAGCAAGATATGTAACAAGACTGTACAAAGATATATATACAATGTTTTAACTACATTAATATGTTACATACAGGAATGCCTACCGTAGATTAATTATTTAATATATCTTCAGTACTGTGTCCAGCTTTTGGCTGAAACAAAAATATATGCTGTATAAATTACAAAAATTAAATTAAAGATATCTTTTAATTTTAAACACTTTTTAAACGTATTTTTGTAATACTTTTAAAATGCTTTTAATTTTAAATAAACGATATAATTTTATAAAAAAGGCATGTTATAAGTTTGACCACTTTTTTTGACCGCCCCTTTGGTCGAGTGGTTAGTGACCCTGACAACGCAATCGCTGGGGCTCGGGTTCGATACCCGAAGCATTTGTGTGATGAGCATAAATGTTTGTGTTTCCGGGTTTGGGTGTTTATTAAATATATTCTAGTATTTATATATGTATTTCTATGTATTAGTATCGTTGACTAACACCCATAACACAAGCAAATAATTTGCTTACTTTGGGGTTAGATCAGTAAGTGTAATTTGTTCCGGGAATATATTATATTAAGTTATATATAGGTTTGACCGCTATGTGTGTGTGTGTATTTCTGTGCTATCGTAGCTCTTCATAAGATGAACAGATTGAACGATGACTTTTATTCGAAAGTTTTTTAGCGGGGTTCAGCCGTTTCAAGAGCTCTTTTTACGTTTTAAGAGACTTTATAGATACGAAGTTTGATATTCTGTTACTTCAATTATATTGCAATTATATGGTAATCTAAGTCTAGTGTTTATATTTAGTAGTTTATATACCTACACCAAAAAGTAAAAATTTAAATGGGACAGGAGAAAGAAACTAAGTACCCAGCATCACTATTAATACAATCTAGTCTTATTGCTTCCATCAAAGAGGTTTAAAGGTAACTCTTCGTCGACATGCGTTTCTTCCCCTATTTTTTGTGTTATTTTTTACTTAATGAATTTATTTATTTGAATTTAATACCTAAGTAATAATTTATTAAATCGATATTAAGCTGTTAAGAAACCTCAAAACATGCTTTTATCATTAAACCAGCTTTCTGTTTCATGTACATCATTTGCAGAGAGACAAAACCTATCTAGTGAACTCAAACAAGACACACTGTAAGTGATCGAGGAGTAAGAGCTTCAGTAGATTTTCTTGATTGTTACAGGGCATCAAAACTACTTGAATCAGGACATCAAGTCTAAGACAACAATTCTGCTTTGAAAAAGTTTTGATTACAACAATGGTGCTCAAATCTTTCCGTCTGTTTAGAAGTCAGCCAGACACACAAATACACACATTCTGATATAAACAACATATAGCCAGCACCTTTTGTTTTTGTATTGGGAGCTAATTAAAGTCTTTTACAACCCAAACATACTCCTATACTCGTATGATATTTCTGACAGTTCATTTACAAGGTGAAATTAATTATAATTATAAGTCAAAATAAATCTTTGCAACTTCTTACTAAGTTTTATTACAATTTTGTTTTTTTAAAAGGTTCTAAAATGTGCCTGCCTTGTGGCTTAATGGTTAGTTTATTCGGCTAAGGTTATGTGGATTTGAGTTCATTTATCGAGTCAGTCCATAAAATTTGAGGTTTTCAAGAAAAATTAAAGGTTAGAGATCGGAGTATTGATAGTGTCTCTCAAATTAATAGGTGAAGCTGTCGGTTCTGATTATCGCAAGAAACAAGCGATAGTCATTACAGTCGATAAAATGCGGCCATAGAGGTCACCTATTCTCTCGTCAACCCACGAAAAACTGAATCGTGATGATCAGGAGCGTTTATAAAACAACTCACTGTGTTTACCTCGCAAGGGCGTGGTGTTATTAATTTAGCTTAAAATACGTCAGCGAAAAATATTTCGACTACCTATCTGATACAGAACAAATTCAGAAAGAAATATTTCATTTATATTATGAAAGAACATTAATACTCCTATTTTTGTGAAGTTTCTTTTAAATTTTCAAAGATTGTTTGCCGAACTATAAAACTTTACGCACGGCACAAGTAAATTTTAATTTTGTTCCCTATCCATTGTGTGTTCGTGAGAATATTGCAGAAACTTGTAGTAAATATATTACGAAACATACCTTTATAATGCATATCACGATGCATACTAGGGCAAGTCTTCCCGGGATACTGAAAATATTTTTTAATATGAGATATACAACAATTTTAGTGATAATAATATAAATATTTTTTTTTATTAAATACTTTAAGATTATTCAGGTCTATTAAGACATCACTAAGTAGTATTAGTCTAAGATCTCACTATAGAACAACTTTCACTGAGCTGGTTAGTGGATGAAAAATGTTTTATATCTAACTAGTTGACCCGGCAAACGTTGTTCAGTCTTGTAACAATTAATTCAAAACCAAAATTAGCAAAACCGATTCACCCGTTCCCGAGTTTTAGCGAGGCTAACGAACAGCAATTGATTTTTATATATATAGACTAGCTGACCCGGCAAACGTTGTTCTGCCTTTTTAAATACGCTCATTTTTTTTCTTTATTTTCTCACCTTTTAAACCTTGCCTGGACTTCAACAATTAATTCAAAACCAAAATTAGTCAAATCAGTTCAGCCGTTCTCGAGTTTTAGTGAGACTAACGATCAGCAATTGATTTTTATATATGTCGCAGTGAAATTGTCAATACCGTTAGATTATAATCTACCTAAGTGATATTATAATTTAACTGCTAACCTAACCTAACCAAATTATAAAATCCCTAGGTAGATTATAATCAAAGGCTATAGACAATTTCACTGCGACATATATATATATATATATATATATATATATATATATATATATATATATATATATATATATATATATATATATAGATTAAATATGTTAATAAATATATTGTAAATAGACTGTCTAAAAACAGTTCAGTCAAAAGTTACATGTAACTTACGTTACTGAGTAGTATTATTTATAAACTTAACAACCTCATCACAAGGCTAACTCTTTGATTTTGAATTATTCATACTAATATTATAACGGGACGGGTTCATTTTTTTTTTATCTAATTCTAAATGGCTGTAATCGGGAATGCCACTTTTCGTTGTAATTTTATAACTCAAGAACGGGCTCACCTATCCAAACCAAATGTTTAGACTTTGTTCGGATTATTTAGTAAATGGTTTATGTGAAGTTTGCACAAAACCGGTAGAGCGGTTCTTCATTTATCACATTTTTTGTGACAAATGAATTCAATAAATGGCGATACGTAGCGAAGCACGTAACGGGCCGCTAGTTTTGTATATAAAATTATATCCATGATATACTAATTTAATCGCGAGCGAAGCGAAGAAAATAAAAATATTATTACATGTTTGGCTGACTTTATTATTACTAGAAAATGTTTGGTTTAATATACGATTATTAAGCTAGAAATTGAAGCTGGAACTTTATTCTACTAGTGGTATAAAGCCCAAGAGGGGATTTTGGTATTTACTCGAGCGCATCAGATTAACATAGGGAAGATACCTCGCATGCTATTGAGACTCTCCACCAAATATAAGCTATTTCTATAGAGGGGGGTAACTAGGGCAGAAAAAAAAAACAAAATTAAGATAACTTCGGCTTGTGAAAATTGTCAGATTATATTTTTTCGTAATTCTTACATCATTTCCTACATAATATAAGATAATTCAGGCGCGCTCGATAATGTCAAAACAACGTTTTCTCTGCAAATTTGTTACCTTCCCACTCCCTTACACTACACTAAAACCGGCAGATTTTCCAAATTTTAGATGGAAATTAACCCACCATACCTTAATCTGACGCGTTTTAGTGTTATCATGGCACAGATTTTTTAAATCATTTTTATCTGTAGTTTTTTTTCCCCACCATTGAAATAAAAAACTACCTTTATTTTTACTATAATTTAATCTACAAAATCCAATAGATCCCTACGACGCTCGAGTAACTACCCATTAAGCATTTTGGGCTTCCCTACTATAAAGAAAATTAGCTGAAAGCTAAAGGCTCTGGCGCAGCGGTCTCTATAATTTTATTTTTCGAGACGTTACAAAATAGTTTGAGAATTTAAAAGTTGGTTACCATGGAATATGAATATGAATACGGCGGTTAAGTAAATTTCACTTATTTATTAGGATAAATTTTATGTTTATAGTCATATGAAATCTATGTGTATGTATTACACTAGCTGACCCGCGCAGCTTCGCCCGCGAGTGGATTAACAATTAACATGTCGTCAAAATTGATTTTCATACAACTTTTATTCCCTATTTCAGCTTCAAAGGGGGTGATTTTTGAAAAAAAATATTAGCCTATGTTTGACTCCAGATTTTCAACTATTTCCATGCCAAAAGAGAGTGATGAGACCGGCCTAAATGAACTACAAGAATATAGCGTCAGCCGAAATTATTAAATTAATTTTATTCACAATAAGTCAATATTAGAATTAAACGGACACTTTTTAATAGCAAATTAATTTTAAAAGGATTTTAGGCGGAAAGTCATTAATCAAACTTGTACGCTTTTTCTTATTTCTAATTCAAGCAATGATTTTTCTGTTCTGCCATAAAGTTATCACTTTCTTTTATTTCTGACCAAACAAACAAATTATAAAAGTGTTAGATAGATAAGACGCAAAATTTTAAACAAACTATTGTATAAAATGCAACAAAAATGAAAATATTTATTATTATAATCGAAATCTACAACATAGAAGGCCGTATAAATAAGTACTCAGTATCATCCGAAAGAAACAAAAAAAAACAAGTGTCATCTATTTACGCTGTGAGCGAGTAATAAACATTTTATGTAAACAAAAGTTTTATCGTTTTTTAACATTTAAGTGGTTAAAATCAAATAATCTTCATGATAAGTAATATAAAAATGAATTATATTTGTGTTGACAATATATTGCGATGTGAGTGGCTTAAAATAGAATGTAACAAATGTAAAATCAAGTAATATTAATCTTTGAAGGAGTTTCCTGAATTTTAGTATTATAAAAAGAGTCCGTGATACAATTTACATTTCAGTAGAAATTAATAATATATTACAATACGGTAAGCAATCATCATCATGTGTTGCGTTTTAGGCCAAATTTGTATGAGGCCTCATCAATCTCCTTTCATGAAAATTGGGCCAGCGGTTTAGCCATGAAAGCGTAACAGACAGACTGACAGACTTTCACATTTATAATCTTAGTATGGGTAAGTATGGATTAATTGGTTGTTTTGTAGTAAAATTTTGGTAGAAAGCCTTTTCTGTTGATTGAAAGACAAATTTATTTGACTACTAAGTTTTAATTTATCAACAAGAAGGGTACATCGTTTATAAATACCTGTTACTAAATTAAATTAAAAGATGATATTGCATTTAACCGTCATACCAAAGCCCGTGCAATTGATTCTTCATTTGATCTTGCTATTATTAAATAACCTCCCACAGGTCAATTTGAGAGTTTCATATAATACTTTAAAAATATTTGCTCAAATACTAGCATATATGTGCAAATGATACATCAACAGAAACACTAATTACCTTGCTCAAGTCAAAGTCAATGTTAGTTCGAACTGCTCGATGGTGGAGTGGTTGCGGAGGCCTAAAGTTGTTCCCGAGAGGAGCCTTTGGGTGTCGCGCGTCACCCTGCATCAATCGCCTCAGGCCGTGCAACTGTAGTTACAAATAAATTTAATTAACCACATACGTTTCTCGCTTTACAAACTTCTAGCTCAAAAGGGCAAGCTTGCAAATAAGTATTATTTGGTTTGCCAGTTCAGAGCAAATATATTACGGTTACGTAGAATATACATATTATAAGTTTTATGTAAACTATAGAATAGTTGGAGTTGTAAATATGCAATGCTATTCCTGTTAACGTCATGTTTTTACGTCGATTTTGTTTATTTTCATGGATGTCTAGATGTAATATTGTACTCAATTGTAAGGCACCACGCAAACGACTTTTGAAAATTCGAATATTATTTAGAATGAAATGACCATAGGTTGAGTAGTTAGCGACCACGACTACGCAATCGATGGGACTTTTATCTTCTTTGTTTCATTCATTCACTTAGTCTAACATTAAGAACCAAATTAATAAAATGTTAATACATGACCCAGTTTACTAAAACTTGCGGGCTAGTCGGTCCAAAAGATAAATGATTGTCCAAATCGCAGAATTTTACTAACCATATTCTTTTCTGCCAGGCAGTTTGTAAGAAGGAAATGATTGGCTATACGAGTCATTACTAACGTAAATACTAGGTGGTAGAGTTCCGTAAAGTCTCGCCCAGATTTAAGTACCACCGCTTTAGCTGTTCCTGTGTGGTAGAGTTCCGTAACGCCTCGCCCTGGTTTAGGTATCACCGCTTTACTTGGTCCCTGTCAATATCGTCAGTGCTCGTTACTGACATGTTTCGTTTTGATGGAATTTGGGTAAATTAGCTGGTAAACTTATACATTGGCATTTTCATCGTGCCACAAAGATAGCACCGCATTTTTGGTATTCTATAAGCGATGATTGTCTTTTTGCGTCAGGAGAGGCATCGGCTCCTTTGTTATTTTAAGACATAATAAAATATGTAAAAAGAGGACCTAATTTAACGATTATCGTTTGTTTTTTGCCATTTGGTGGTGTTAACACACCACTATTAGACTCCGCAATTGAGATTTTTGTTTTTGAGAATAATTAGTTAAAAAAATTTGCTGGCATATGAGCTGATGGAATATCTGATGAAAAACAGTCACCACAGCCCTCGAATTTTTTCCACAGAAAGATTCCAATGGGATGCCATTTCATACCTTCAAAAGAACCCGAATATAATTTTTGCCTGACCTAAAATTTAACTTAATTTTATATTAAAATATAATACTCCAAAATAAGAGATACCTGCTGACTAAAAGGACTTAACAAGCAAAGGGTACGTTATCATTTTCAAATCTGGGATATCATACCTCGAGACTAAACTTACCATCTCTCTAAATCTAAAACTAAATATAATTAAGTCAACGACGTTATGACAGTTGAAAGTACTTAACGTAATTTTCACAGAGCATTATTACCTCCTGCTTATAGTAGTATACTAGTGAAAGTTAATGCCAGGTTCCTATAATTAATCAACGATATGTTATTTGAAGCAGTAACTATTAGCAACCAATTTAATGATCATGAAGCGTTTCATAAGTTATAAGGACATTTATATAGGACGTTTGGCAATTTGATGTTTGATGGAAAGTTCTAGCTTATGCCTCGTAGAAAGTATTACTATTCTTAACTAAAACGAGTCGTTTTATTGATAAAGGAACCGGGCGCCGTTACTTTTTTTAATTAGCTCTTAAGTTGCTATTGATAGATAATCTATTATAGGTCAAACACAACAACTGCAACTGAATTAAAAATTTGTCAAAATAATCGTACGATTACCTACTTTACAATGCTTTGCACTGCATAGTTACTACAAGCTGACAAAGTATAGTTAAATTAATATAAAAATTATTAATATTCCAGCAAGTTTTATTTAGTGCTTCGTAAGGGTATGTTCCTAACTGATACAATTTATTATATTTTTTATAGAAAAGGATAATTATTCCCGTGAAGATATTCAGGCCATTTTTGAAGAATATCCTATCTGCCTTTTCGCCAGGTAGTTCGAAAATTGCGAACTATTGTCTCAATCTATTACAGCTATCGTAACTACTTGGTGATAAAGTTCTGCAATGTCTCGTTCAGGCTTGGGACCCCGGTTTTACCTTCCACCAGTTTAAACTTATGCTTTTCGTAATACACGTGTTCGACATCCAAATAACAACACGTCATTCACTTTAGTATCTATTGTAATCTCTTTTTTTCAAGAGAACCATCTGCTTATTTGCTGGCTAAGCTGAAGAAATAAAATTAGACATGATACTGGTAAACGGTAACTTACACAACAAAAATATTAAAAGCACCAGACAGGGATATAAGCAACAAAATATTGCGCAATGCGTACATTTCTTTACTTACTTTAGCGTATAATATTCTATGCATTATAAGCGAATGATAATCTTTGATTTACAGAACATTTTCAAAACAACAACTACATTATTAAGTTAATAACTCATACTAAAGTTTTGAAGTTACTCATACTGTAAATTGTTACCATTTTACTAAACATTTTATATGCAATAAATTACATTTATAGTCTATAGAAAACTTTAGAATTGGTTATGATGTTGCACTGAACAATGCGACATGCGGTATGCAATTTGTGTATTTCAAAACTCGCGTGGTTTCAGGTAAATTGAAATTTCTTCCTTTTATATGTCGGTCGAGTATAGTGTTAGCACAGTCAGAGCGGCCGGATTAACGGGGCTGACGCACGCGAGCCTCGCTATCTCATTCCCATCGTTGTTTACGCTGTATTAAACCATTTGATTGTGATTATAAGTATTAGGCATCTCCTAAAAGCCAAACACTACACATTGCTGAAAATGAGTGATTTAAAATTTACGACCCTATATGTATAAGGAAAATCTCATTTTAGATTATGCCATATTTCTACAAATTATTCTTGTATTTACGGCTAGAGCAATTTCAAAGTTATATAAACTTAACTTTAAATTACTGTTTCTGATTGGTGGAGTTAGATTGCTTGGTTGATAATTGTGTTATTTACGTAAATTGTTAATCAAAAAGGCGAGTTGACGGTGGAAATATTCGTGTTGATTTTATTTATTCCTATAAAGATTATACCTGATATATATATATATATATATATATATATATATATATATATATATATATATATATATACATACATATATATATATATATATATATATATATATATATATATATATATATATATATATATGATATGGTATATCATAAATCTCTACAAATTTTCAATGAGATTTAAATTAATAATTTGATGTATTGGAAAATAAATCAGCCTAAAAACGCTAATTCACTACGTTCCTATAACTGCAGAAATGCATATTAACGTTAGACGCTGGCAAAATTATTCAGTATTTGTTAAAATTTTAAAAATTAATTAATTTTTTTAAAAGGCGATAAATATAAGCGAAATAGTTATATAGAAAGCTTGAAGTCGACCTGGTTTATACATAATTTGGGAATATTTCTTTCTATTTGTCACCGAAACTTTTCAGAAACCACACCAGACTATGGATATTTAGCAAGTCTCTAATTTACAAGAAATTGAGTTCATACTCGATTCTTTACAAAATGGTCTTTAAGACATTAAGACATATTTCATTCAAATTGAGATTACAGGTGCAAAGTTCTTGTATGTACTGACATAGAATATCTTGTGCCAGGCTACCAACAACTACTAGCACTTAATTTCTCAAACATCAATGTTGCAATTGGTTTAAATTAAAAAAAAATGAACTCGACTCGACACGACGATGACTCGACAAGACGACGACGAAACTCGACAAACAGTTATTGCGAGTGACAAAAACATCAAAATACACGAACGCGATACATAAGAATATCAAAGACGTAAATGAGCTGATACCCTCAAAGCAAATATCTTAGACTTCATGCTTTAGATGTACAGCCCAATGGAATTATTAATATATAGCGTGTAAGGGACGGTGTATCGAAAAGTTAAGAAAACATGCCTTTTTACGTTCTACTCATAATGGCTATTTGTTTTTTTTGTGGAAAAAGCAAAATTTGCGTTATATAATTTTTTCTCATTTTCACGCCACGGAATGTATAACATACATTGCTCCAACTAGTCGTACCCGCGGAACTCTATCGAAGAAGCCGTTTGTTTTGCGCGGCATATGGTGCATAATATATTGTATTTTTTGACTGTTTTCTTATATTTTACTATTTTTTTTGGATTAAGCTCTGTAGAGTATTAGAACATATCAAATTATACAATGTTAAAGGCACATAAATCACCAAAAGAATAAAAAAAAAACACAGAAAACAGGTGATTTTAGGTATTTTTTTATATCATAAGATAGCAAACAAACAGATGGGTCTCCTGATGGAAAGAGTCACCCATCGCCTATAGACACCAAAAGTGTTAATGGTGCGTTGCTATCTTGTGGCGAGATCTAATGCCACGTGCATAAGTTTACCGGCTACCTTATCCTCCAAACCGGAACACAACAGTAACAAGCACTGACGCTATTGCGACAGGAATAGGTAAGGCGGTGGTACCAGGCACGGGCGAGACAATGCAGAACTCTACCACCTAGTAGCCACGATGGTAGTGACTCGATAGCCAATCGGTCACCTTTTACGACCTACCTGGCAGAACGGCAGTTGGCCTATTCTTCAAAAGAGCCCGGAATCAACACAGGTTTTAACATCTTTTGCTTGTGATTTAGAGTAACAAGCCTAAATCAACGAAAATAATTTTCTACGTTTTTTTTTAAACTAATTAAATAAAATATATCGCTAGGGATAATCATAAAAAATATTGAGATTTTAATTATTTAATTTCTTTTACTATATTTAAGTGTTACCATATATAAAATTCTTTATTGTCAGTATAAAATAAAAATTCTCATTGTTTTTCTACTAATACGTAAATAAAAAAAAAGTTTAAAGCTAATTTTTTGTGCTATTTTACAGTAATTATCGACAATCGACATCCTTGTCTGAAAGTTATCAGGCAAAAGTATAGTATGTAGAGTTTATGATGATTGGTAATGTCAACACTTAACGCATACAAAGGCAAAATAGTTTATTATAAAATAATAAAATATAAAATAAATGAATGTACAAAAAAACTAGTGTTTAATTAAACAACAGCATGTATAGAAACTAATTGAATATTGATTAATGATTTAATCAATAAAATGACATTCCCACATTACTGTTTAATATAATTGCTATAATTGCCTCTGTGGTCTAGTGGTCCAGCGTTGGCGTTGACCTCATGAGGTCCCGGGTTCGATTCCCGGATCGGGCACTTCAAAAATATTTTTTCAGTTTTCTGATAAATACAAAGTTGCCCGGGATTGGAAAGTGCCCGGTTGGCGATAGGCTTGCCACCTATCGCATTTGTGGGACCAAGTATCTTCGGCTAATTGTTGGGTGCACTTGTTTTACCTCTGCCTACCCCTTCGGGGATACGGGCGTGAAGATACTTCTATAATTTATACTATATTTTTTGCATTGATAAGATACATCATAACTACAGACTACTAAGGAGAGAACTAAACGTTTACGATAACCTAAATTCCAACTTTATCTGGCTATTATTCTCGAAGCTTAATATATATATATATATATATATATATATATATATATATATATATATATATATATATATATATATATATATATATATATATATATATATATATATATATTAAATGCGGATAAGTTAAGGAGTTGTGTATTGGTCCCGGGCTCTTTTGAAGAATAGGCCAACTGCCGTTCTGCCAGGCAGGTCGTAAGAGGCGACCGATTGGTTATGCGAAAAACTATGGTAATGATCCGCATAATCCGCAATACACTACGATCGTGGCTACTAGGTGGTAGACTTCTGCACTGTCTCTTCCGAGTCTGGTAACACCGCCTTACCTATTCCTGCCGCAATAGCGTCAGTCCTTGTCACTGTAGTGTTCCGGTTTAGAGGGTAAGTGAGCCGGTAAACTTATGCATGTGGCATTAGACCTCGCCTCAAGATAGCAACGTATCATTAACATCTTTGGGAGACTCATCTGCTTGTTTGCTACCTTATGATATGTTTCTTTTTATCAAATCCAACGGAATATATTAAACGATAAGATAAAGCAAATATTGTGTAAAGTTTCGCCTGTGTTCTTTGAAACGGTTTTCATTTCAAAATGATGATGGTCCAAATGGATATTTTTATTTCGATAGACAATCCCTTAACGCTGTGTACTTTTTAAATAATTAATAACATAAAAAACTAGCTGAACCGCGCAGCTTCGGGCGCAAGTATATTAATAAGTCGTCCAAATAACTTTTAATAAAAATTTCATCCCCTATTTCAGCTTTCCACGGACTGATTTTTGAAAAAAAATTAGCTTATATTTGACCCCGGATCTTCAACTATATCCATGCCAAATTTCATGAAAATCAGTCAAGCCTTAAAAGTTTAACAGACAAATAGACTTTCGCATTTATAATATTCAAGTATGGATTAAAATATTTTGCGGTACATTTCGAAAATATTGCTAACGCATATTGTACTATACATCAGACAGCTATAACTGCGTGCTGTATCCGCCGCATTTTCTCTCAGTTAAATCGTATAATTGTATTTTTACCTTTTAGTAATATATTTACAACTATTTGCCAGACTGTCAACAACTACTAGCACTTAATTCCCTACTAACAAACGGAAAACATAAACAATGATTTATAATAACGGCCATACAACGTAGCACTTTCAGTTTACTTTTAACACGTACATAATTCACGGCGGAGTCTTTGTCTAAAGGCGAGGAACGTGAGTTGTTTATTGTAGCGTGAGCACAAATGAAAATGTTATTACGCTGGACTCAACCACTGCTCGTCACAGATCAGATTTACGCTGGATATGGTCATACAATCTTATTATCTTATCAACCTTGTTATCTTTGATTACTGTAATGGATTTTGTACTCGTAAATATTAAAAAGATTCGTTTTCTCCTCTCTTACAGATTGGGATAAAAAGAGGGTATGGAAAGTTTTTTTGGTTGTAGAAGTGACTCGTATTGTCACGTTTGCAATTTCTGTCATCATTACAGTGATTCTTGTTACTTTTATAGTGATCGACAAAATGTTTGCCTGTAGCTTTTCAAGCTTGCCACGCTTATACTAACACATTAAACACATCTAAGATGTGTAAAATCTAAGGATATATGTTACCATCAGCATCCAAAATCCTTGTTATATATTCTAGGTTATACACAAAAAATGTTGCATTATTTATTTATTTAATACTTTATTGTACACATAGAGTCAAAATTATATTTGTTTCTTCGAAATTCCACAAAAGGCGAGCTTATCTCTGTAAGAGATTTCTTCCAGTAAACTCAAAACTGTGAGAACGTGTACGGACTATAAAAAATACAACATTACATACAAGTTAAGGATAACTATGTATTACCTGTATTATAGCTATAGGCTTTATATAGGAAATAGTTATCCTCGCCTACCTACAAGTAAAGTTGTAACCTTCTCATAGTGCTTATCAACTATCATAGCTTTAACTATACAAATCGATAGTCACTCATTACAGGTAAATTGGACCCATATTGATAAATAGACACAAGCCTTGCTACTAGAAAGCTCGTAAAAAGTGTATGATTGGTCATGCTTTGTGACTACTAGGTAGAGTTTTGCAATATCTCGAAAGAGTTGATAGTACCTTAACTATTAATGCTGCGAAAGCGTCTGTGCTTCTCATTATCGTATTTTTATTATTTTTTGGGGAGTAAGGCAGCCGGTTAACTTCATGTTAATTTTTAAGATTGTTCAAGTAGAACTACGCTGCAAGTTATCAGTGCTTTTATTTCTTAAGAATAATTTGATTTAAATACCTTAATACAGACAACCATAGAAAAGAAATGTGATTCGGGGATAAATTTGACAAACTGTGTACCGGGTTTTAAAGTAAAATCCGCACACCCTTTCTATTTTATCCAATAAAAACGGTTTAAATAATGGTTATCTGCTTTACATAGACTAAATAAATAAGACGTTGCAATAATTTGGCCCGCAAATTAATTTAAAATTAAAACTTCTTAAAAAATCATTTTAGTCCCAAAAAGTTATTTTATGAAGTCAAAGGTCAAAGTCAAAACCTTTAGTTTTATGCCCTGTAACTTCTGTAAACCAGAATCAACAGCTAAAATTTCTGATGACCACTGAGTTACGACCTCAGGGTGCTCTGGGGAAAAGCTAAGCGGCCTTGGAACCCGCAACGAAATTAATCAGTATTTAGGAGGATTAGGAAAATACTTCGAGTTTCTTTTCCCTTTTATGCAGGAGACAGCAAAATGGTAAAAGCGCCTAAATAGGTATGTTTTTTCTGTAGGAAGAAATTGTAATAATAACAGAAATAAAAATCCGTTTAAAAATTCTTTGGATAAATTAGGTAATACTGAATAAGCTAAATAAACAATAAGAAAAATCAGATTTAAAAATACAGAGTTCATGCTACAAAGTCCATAATTCGTTTAAATTATGGGCATAATATTTAAAATTAATTATTGGCTAACAAACTTATTTTCAGCAGGACTTTAGTTTCACAATCAAATAATAACAAATTAATTTTCCATTAATATATTAGACTAGCGGTCCCCGAGACTTCGCCCGCGTGGAAAAATTTCTAAAATTAAAGTCCCAGGGTTTTAAACGTATAGTTCCGGTTCCCGTTCGATTTCTATCTTTGTACCAAAATTTATCCAAAACGGTTCAGTAGTTTAGGCGTGAAGAAGAGACAGACAGACAGACAGAGTTACTTTCGCATTTACAATATTAGTATGGATAAAAATCGAAGCCATCGAATATGCAGTGAAGTATATGCTTTAAAAAAAAATCTTTTCTATATTTTTCTAAATAAAACACCGTATCATACAACAATTTGTTTAGATATCTATAGAGCCCCTAAATTATTTTGAGTAACCGATTGAATCTGGTAGGTTTTGTTCCAATAGGGTTCACTAGGTCCGCTACTTATATATAAAAATATTTACATAAAAGAGATACAGGCATTTAAAATCTCTTTTGTAAGATGAAAAACTTCAGCATTTATAAACAGTATTGTATTGTAACCTATGGAAAACCATTGTCTTGATTTTGATTAATATTTAATCATAATTTTCAATTGTTCTGTAAATATTAACACAGAGTCCTTTTAAATTTTTAAATAAACTAGAAGCTAGTGAGCCGAGTCCTTGCTTATGAATATTATTATCGTTATGCTCGATGTATGCAAACATGAACATTGAACAGGTTTTCAGTTTGATTTACAAGTACCAGCTCGTATAAGCGTACCAACGTTGAGTTAAAATTTGAGTTACTGCTCTTATGTGTGAAGGGTACAAATATTCACGTACCTAAATACTTATAAAGCAATTCATGTGAAAAGAAAAAATATATTTCATATTTAATATTAATTACATGCATGTGACCCATTTATGCTGGTAATTAATAAATAGCTTACACTTTAATCAATAAATAGTTCATATTGGTCTGATATGTTTATATACTTCTAAGTTTGGGTGTTTATTAAAAATGTTTGAGTTTTTACGCACGATTTTCCATATATTAGTATCAATCAATGGCTAATATCCATATTATAATCAAATAATTTGTTTATTTTGGGGAAACATTAATTAGTTTATTTCTAGTGTGGACTTAATTTTACTTGATTAATAAACTATTTGAAGTTTAATAAAATATCCAAATATATCATTTGAATTATATTTTTCATTTTTTAAATTATAAATAAATAATATAAACAAAAGAATAATTAAAAAAATCTCTCAGTATATCTCGATAAAGGAAACTACTACTAGATATAAAATAACCAAGGGAAAACCGTGTAATTTCGTCCTGTGCAATGGCGGACTTAAGAACAGCTGTTTACTGTCTACATAACAATTGATAACTTATATTGCAATTGGGCATGTAACTTAACAAGTTTTTATTTTAGATTTAAGGTACACACTAAAATTACAGAAAAATACAAAGCGTACAGAAAAATTAGCGTTTAGCTCAAATCAATTTAATATTATGTGAACAAATGGTTATTTGACATTTTACGTACATTGACAGCGTATTTTAGTAATGGCGTTTTGGCCGCAAGCTGTTCAAGATGAAGTTATTTTCTTAAATTATTTGAAATTAAAGCACTGACAATTTTTTTAGCTTTGTCTATTATGAAAATTTGAACTTGTTAGACAGAGATAAAACAATTTTTATATATTCAGCGTTGGAAATCATGCAATTTTATAATGTTGATTGTTTATGGAAACTAATGCCAAGTCCTAACCTTTCTCTTGTCAAAGATATCTTATACTACCTTATATCTACATGATAATAAGGGTTATTATTGTTAAATTTGGTATCATTTAAAAAGCATTGATCAAAATTTGTGGTTGGCGATGGTTTCAAATATTTTTTATTCCCTCTTGAAATATTCGGCTGTCACATTTTGTACGAAGGTATGTACTTGTATTAATTAATACGTTAGCTAGTAGCGAAAACGATCACTTTTTATATTATTAAGCGCTTGAAAAAGTATGATATTTAAAATGGTTTCAGTTTATACCTCCATAAAGAGTATAAAGCTGAAAAATAACAAAATAGAAAGAAATCTTTACGCACGACTGAATTAAAACTTTAACTTTTAAATAAAGTTCGTTATTAATACTCTCGCTTTTAAAATAATTTTCACTAATTATTCTATTAATATTAAATGATTTCATCAATTGTAAATGCAAATAATTAATAGACTGGGGAAAAGGTTTTACATATTTTATAAGAAAAAAGGTATAGTAAAACCTCTTTTGTGTGTACTGTTTATATCTAGCTGTAGACCTATAACAACCATTTTTAAACTTAAATTCATTGAAAATAAGCTAAAAGTTTCATTATACTTGTTAAATTATATTACATAAATCATATCGTTGTAGCAGGCTTAGACAGGCAGGCAGGCAACGGATTGACTGCCTGCCTTAGGCAGGCAGTCAATCCGTTGTAGGCCAAGAACTATGTTATGAGACAGCACTGCTAGTTGCAGTCATAGATAATCAAAATCTGACGGTACTCTGAAATATTCTCATACTTGAAATCAAACCATCTGCATCGCAATGAATCGTGATTTGCGCACTTTAAATTTTATACAATTTTTTTAACTGCTATGATTTTACTGCATCGTCAGAATATATATATAACTAAATTATTGACAAAAATCGCAGATTTGCAAAGGAAATTGATGACGTTCACCTAGGAGTCCTAAAAGAATATTATATCAGCCAAAATTATCAAATTATTGTGCAATAAAATAAACCTACATTTAATTTCAACGGACACTTTTAAACAATTACATTTTAAAAATGAACATACATAGAAAATTATGAAACTAATCAAACTTTTCTTGCTTCTAATTTTTTTCTGTCATAAAGTTAACACTTTTTTATATATAACAAACCGAAAAAGTTAGAAAAATATCGGACAGGTAAGACGTTAAATGTTAAACAAACTATTTTATAAAATGCTATACTATAGTTGAAACTTACAATACAGAAGGCTGTATAAACAATATACTCTTAGTATCTTCCTAAAACAAAACAAGTGTCATCTATTTATTCTGTGATCGAGTGACACTAAACATTTTTTGCTTTATTATATTACTAGCTGCGTGCAGTGCGTGCAGCCCGCTGTATTATAAAAGTTTTTGGTGAATCCCGTAGGATCACCTAATTTTTCCGGGATAAAAAGTAGCCTATGTGCAATTCCAGATTATCATCTATCTGTGTGTTAAATTTCATTCAAATCCGTTCAGTAGTTTTTGCGTAATTGAGTAACAAACATCCATCAAAACATCCATCCAAGCATCCAAACTTTCGCATTTATATTATAATATATAATACTAGCTGCAGCGTGCAGCCCGCTGCATTATAAAATGTTTTGGCGAATTCCACGGATCACTCAATTTTTCCGGGATAAAAAGTAGCCTATGTGCTATTCCTAGTCATAATCTACCTATGTGCTAAATTTAATTCAAATCCGTGCAGTAGTTTTTGCGTGATTATTAATTAATATTAATTAATTAATTAATTAATATAGATTATAAATATAAATATAGATTCACAAAGATTGCGCATGTTTTAACTTTTAAGGGGTTAAGATCCAATTATCCTCGTAATCAGCGATACAAAAACGTATTATATCTACGTTGCGGATATATTGCGACGCGAATGGCTTAAAATAGTATGTATGATTATAGGTTTTACGTGAATTGTAGCACTAAAAAGTGTCCGTTCTACAATTTAAGTTTCAGAATAAATTAACAATGTGTTACAATTCGATAAGCATCTATCAACATATGATGGTGTCTATGCAAACTTTAGATGAATCCTCATCATTCTTCTTATGAAGTAACAATTATGTTTAATTTACAACAAACACAAATATATATGTTAGTAATTTAATTATCAATTTCATGATGGAGTATAATGTGAAACTATGTAGGCTCTTTTTCAGAATGATTTAAAATTTAGTCATGTCGACTGCTATTTTGACCCTGTCTTGAGTGCTCAGGCAAAATAAGTGTGAGCATAGCCCACTTTAGGTGATTCTCTCTATGTTCCTTGTGAGATTATTTTTTATAGAAGAAAATCGCCTCTGCGGTGTAGTGGTCCGGTGTCGGAGTTAATCACAGAGGTCCCGGGTTCGATTCCTGGGTCGGGGAATTCAGAAATGTGTTTTTTCAGTTTTCTGATAAAAATTTCATTGCCCGGGATTGGAAGTGCCCGGTTGGCGATAGGCTGGCCGCCTATCACATAGTGGGACCAAGAATCTTCGGCTAATCGTGGGTGAACTTGTTGTACTTCTGCCTACTCTTTCGGGGATACAGGCGTGAAGATACATTTTTTTTTAGAAGGGGATGATGTTAAGTAGTCACCGCCGCCCATCGACATTTCATATCACTACATAGAATATGTGATAGAAGATGCAGAGCGAAACTACATCTCTTGCTAATGCCAAAGAATCAAGCTGATTATAAATAGCCTGGTCGTTAACGATTCGAACCACTTTGCGCTGAGTGGGATCAAGAGAAAATCTGGTACTAACGAGCTCTAGCCCAAAGATGAGAACCGTACTCTATGTGAGGCTAATGTGTCTTAAAATATTAGGCGATGGGCCGGCAAGAAGTACAGTTTCTCTCTGCTGAGCACACCGAATTTTTGGAGAGAAGTTTAACTGATTTTGGTATAAAGCGGTAATGTATTCCTGTGTATGTGTTTCGGCTGAGAGGAAAATTTAGCCGATTACGTTTCCGTTTAACTTTCCATCATATATATCACTGCTATCTATAGGCGACGGTTGTATGTATCCATCAAAAGACTTATCAGCTTATTTGCTATCTTACTGGGTCCATAGGCAGCAGATAATGGAATAACCACCAGAAACAAATAAATAAATATCGCTGGTTATGACACAAACTACCTAATCCCAAGGTAAGCAAATTATTTGGTGATTAGCTGCAAATATACTAAATAAGCAGTCGCCATCCAGCAGCGGCAAAACAGTCACGATGTAAAAGAGAAGTCTCGTAAGATGAGTTTTTCTACAAAGTCCGAAAATATTCGAAAACGACCCCGTGACGTAGCAAGTAAATGCCGCAGTTAACCACTAAATTTTTTCATTAAATTTACCTGATACTAGGGATATTAGCATTAGCATATTATGCCATTGATATTAGCATAAGGCCGATTCGAAGGAAGTTCTAGAAGGGTTCTGACCAAACATCTGAAGATGATACACCGGCTTTTGAACTGCGGTGTAGAAAGCAAAGGAAAAACTACTACAATATTATACACACAATAGCAGCGATGATATAGACGCTGCACCGACAAAAGCTTGTCCTTAAATTTGAAGAAGAGAAGATATAAAAAGTTTTCAAAAGAGTATGAATAAGTACTAACCTGTTGCTTAGTTATGTAAATTGGTTTATTTATAATAATCCATGTGACCGTCTCGTAGCAAGCAGGTGCTGTAGTCGATCCATCATAGGTCATATAATAATCTGTGTCAGGTAGCAATCCCCGCACGGACAGTCTATTTACTGGTACTTCAGCTCCTAAAGTTATAATTTAATGTTAATTTTGAAAATTATTAATACAATACTATTATAAATATAATATTAATATGTAAAAATTATGTTTTATTATACCCTCTAAAAATTGTAATGGTTTCGAAACTAAATCATAGTAATTCTACTAATATTATAAATGCGAAAGTTTGTGATTATTAATGTTTATTAATCTTCTACGTAAAAACGACTAAATCGATTTCGATAAAAGGCACACAGAGAGTTCATCCTCTATAGCACATAAAATACTTTTTATTCCAGAAAATAAGTGGTTCTCGTGGGATTTACCAAAACCTTTTTATTTCGCAGCAGACTGTAGGGTGCAGCAGTATTATAAATGCGACAATCTGTATAGCTACAACTTTTTCCAAAAATCGATAATGGGTCGGAAATAGGTGATAAAAGTTTGTGTAAAAGATTATATATTGATGATATGATACTTTATTCACGGGAGACAGCTAGTTGTTTATAAATATGAGAGGGAGTAAGATATTATTTTATCTGTATAAACATTTTTGTTGGATAGTCAGGTCGAAATTTAAATACCTATTTTTTACATATAGGTATTCAGTATCAGAATCGAATACTGAACACCCTCCTTTAGTATGTACTTTCTTTACTTATGAACTTTCAAATGTCTTTTACCAGCTAGTCTAAATAAATCTGTTAGCTTAGTTATGTTTCGTTAATTAAAGATTAATCAGTAAATATTATATATTTATTTACCTCCGTATTTGATATTTTCCATCTCCTCTGTCAATATCCTTAGCTCGGGATTCGATAAATCTCCTAGCTGAAATAAATACCAACCTTAGAACTGATATTATAATATTATGTACTTAAATTTATATTTATAAAATATATAGTTTAAAACTACTTTACTATTTTTTTACCAGCAACGCAATTACATGATCCCTGGTAGTATAGTGTAGTAATTGTGTAAGGGCGGCGGTAATCACTTACCATCAGGTGAGCCTCTTGTGTCATCCATCAAGTGAGAAAAAAACTACTGTAAGTGCCTAGTACTATAACACTTTTGTGACAATAACTGTTAATTCAATTTTGATTATATATACCTAAGTAGTAAAAAATATTACTATGTTAACCATATCATCTACAAAACATATAGCGACCATATTATACATTGCGTTGGACAACACAGTAATGACAGTGCTACCTAATGCGGGTCTTCTTTTGTAGTTTCCACATTTAATTTATATTATTCGCCGATTGGTTCGATTCCCGGCAGGGAGGAGTATTTGTGTTATGAACAAATATGTTTATATTTCAGGGTTTGGTTGTTATTTGAATATGCATTTGTATTTCTATGCATTAGTAGCGTTTACAAGCAAATAATTTGCTTTCTTTGCGTTTAGACTAATTCGTGTCATTTGTCCAGTGATATTTATTTATTTTATCTACGGAATATCCAAAACACAAATCGTTTTCTATTTCTATATCATTTATGCTTGTTTAAAAGAAAGAATTTATGTCAATTAAAGAATTCTGAGATGTAAAAACCATACATAAGTATCGAATTCAATGACTTTTCCGTGTTATTTCATGAGAGATCGTAGGTCTGGGCTCTTTATGTGAGGAAAAGTGTAAAATCCATATTAATATTATGAATGCGAAAGTAGCTCTGTCTGTCTTCACGCCTAAACCACTGAACCGATTTGAATGAAATTAGGTACAAGTATAGCTTGAGACCCGAGAAAGGACATAAAATAGAGATTTTATCTCGAAAATCCCACGAGAACGAGAACTATATTGGTAAAACCCTGAGACTGTCTAATTTTTAAACCACTGTAAAAGGGAGTAACTTAGGCTACTTTTATTTTAGATTTTTTCCACGTGGTCGCGGGCATTGTTGTTTAATGTTCATAAATACTATACGTTTCAACTAGGAATACCTGTCAATACCTGTCAACTTCATAAGTTTGAAATTAGCAATGTCAACGTAAAAAATATTTAACATAATTTGAGACATGTAATTAATTTTAGATTTATACAATACTAGCTGCTGACCCGGCAAACGTTTTTCTGCCAATTTTGTGTCTACTTTTCCGTTTTTTTTAACTTCCCGCTATGTAGTACGTAGTGTACGTAGTTAGGAAGTTATTGAATTTGCCCCAATTTTCGAAAATCGAGTTGTCACCGGATCTCCACGTTTTGAGGTCCTAGGAATCTTTTTTGACTATTTTCGCGATGACGTCAGTATGTCTGTATGTATGTATGTGTGTGTGTGTGTATGTGTGCATGTAAAAAACTCATAACTTTAGAACAGCTGGACCTATCGAAACGCTTTAGTGATCGTATCGAAACGTTGATGGCATTCGATTGGATTCCGCTCAACTTAGACTTCCTGAAAATTTTAACCAAATCGGTCCAGCAAATTTTGAGAAATTTTGAAAAAACCTCAAAAAAAATTTGGCGAAACAGTATTTTTTTAACGTAACTTCCAGATTTATGTACCAATTGAGAACAAAAACTAATCAGCTCTATTCCTCAAAAAGCTACAACTTATGCATTAATTGCATCAAAATCGGTTTATCCGTTTGGGAGAAATCGTTGACGAAAAATTTAAAAAAAAAGTATTTTTTGACGTAACTTCGAAACTTTTCAATCAATCATTTTTTGGAATCCTACGATATTTTAGTACTAAAAAAATTACGTCAGATGGCATTTCAAGAATAAAATCGAATCAAATTTTCAAAAGTTACAGCTTTTAAAATATTAAAATTCCGTCATTTTTAGCAATTTTACTCTATATTTTTAAAATAATTTTCAGGCTAATACACCGATGGACTTAAAAATCTTAACAGCTTTTCTCCTTTAAAAACTGCGTCAAATAATGTTAATTGGGTCAGAATCGGTCAGTTTGTTTAGGATTTATTAATGATGAAAATATTTGGAAAAAATGTTTTTTGACATTGCTACGAAATTTTTCAATCTTGGATAGGTTATTTAGATAAAGCAATATTTTAGATCTCAAAAATTGAGTTGAATGTCATTTGAAAGATCAAATTCAATCAGCGTTCCCAAAAAATACAACTTTTCGAAAATCAATACATATATGTAAGTACTGCCATTTTAACAAAATAGATGTTTGAACTGCAAAAATCCATGTTTATAGTTTTTACTCTTTTAAGCTTAAAATACTGGAAGTTTCAGGGATGGCCTGTAGAGTCAACCGCTTATACATTTTTTTCTACATTTTGTTCACCTTTTGAACATAACCTGAACCTCAATGAATATTTTAAAACCAAAATTAACCAAATCGGTTCAGCCGTACGCGAGTTTTACCGAGACTAACGAACAACAATTGATTTTTATATATATAAAGATAGATTATGTGTGACAAAAAAGATTCGTAGATACACCAATGATAATGAAACAAATTCGTTATAAGTGGTGTAGAAGATTTAAAGTCCAATAGGCACATTTGATTAAGTATTTTGCTAATCAAAATTAATCTATTTGTATATTTATATATTTTTTTCTTTTCTTCACCTTACTTTAACACATACTAGCACGGGCGAATGGGAATTTGAGTAGAAAATATACCAATTATAACGCAAATTATTGTTTTTCAGAAATTTCTTTATATAAGACCTTAAATAAGACCTTCAAATAATATTATATTCAGGTTTATCCTATTTAAGCATCAAAAATTATTTGTGTTAATTTTATCATTACACACTAGGGACTTGTAATGTCTGTTCAAAGTGTGTCGTTTTAAGTGGCAGTTAAGAAATTGCTTGCTTTTGCATGTTACGTTTAACATCGTGTAAGCTCGCAAGCGAAATATGAACGTATCTGTAAACACGGACCCCTCTAGGACAACACAGGGCCGGCCTTCATTAAGGAATCGTAAACGATCGAATAGTTACTTTGCTATAAGGAAACGTCTAGCAAACAACTATAAAATTGCTTCAACCAATTTTCGCTTAATCATCCCTACGCATTTTGAATCACGTTGCTGAATTATAATAGATTTGAATAGTAATCAGGGAAGGCAATAACAACATAATTTTTTAGATAGCAAACAAGCTGATGGTTCTCCTGATGGAAAGGGGCAACCATCGCCCATAGACCAAGGATTTAATTGGGGCGTTGCTACTCTTGTGGTGGTCTTAATGCCACATGCATAATGTGACAAGCACTGGCGATATTTCAGCAGGAATAGATAACCCACGATGATAATGACTCATACAGCCAATCATTCACCTCTTACAAATTACCTGTCAGAACAGCAGACAATTCAAAGAGGCCCAGATCAACACGGGAGAAGAAATTTAAATATCAATTAGGTTAAGATTTCATTCTAAAGCAATCCATATTTTTATTACTTATTGTACTCGTATATCCACTGGAATTATTGTATACGTAGCACTACTTCTTAAAAAAGACTACGATAATAAAAAATCCTGCTGTGCATTCTAGCAGATATTTTGTTTTTATGTTTTTTTTATGTTATAAGATAGCAAACAAGCAGATGGGTCACCTGATGGAAAGAGTCAACCATCGCCTATAGACACCAAAGGTGCTGTTGCTATCTTGTGGCGAGGTCTAATTCTACATGCATAAGTTTATCGGCTACCTTACCCTCCAAACCGGAACACAACAGCGACAAGCACTGACGCTATTGCGGCAGGAATAGGTAAGGCGGTGGTACCAGACCCGGGCGAGACAATGCAGAACTCTACCACCTAGATTTAATAATTGTATCTATCTATTGCTCTTTCAGTCTAAATAGACTTTAGTAGATATAAAAAATAAGAAAGATGGCCGCGGTTCTTATTTGCACCAAGATCTTCCAGTGCTACTAAGACTTTAATAGATATAAAAAATAAGATTATACTTATTTTGCAATTTAAGAGATCGTAGCATAGGGTTTTTTTTGTAGGCATTTTTTACTTCTGTAGGCAGTCCCCATATCTACCTGTTTTATTAACGGGTTCTTTATTAAGAACAATTTTGGTGTTTTACATTAATAATTTTGTATATTAAAACAACTGTTTTCACATTAAAGTAACTCTCAAGATGCTGCATAAAAATATAGATGCAATATAAAAATACGAATGTAAATCAGTATAACTGATTTTGTAAAGTTATTAATTACAGGAGATCTGAAAATATGCATATTGTGTCAAATAAAAAAATTACTTTCACGCTCGTATCCCCGAAGGGATAGGCAAAGGTACAAGTGTACCCACGTTTAGCCGAAGATACTTAGTCCCAAAATGTGATATGTGGCAAGCCTATCGTTAACCGGGCATTTAGCTCATCCCGGGCAATGTTGTTTTTATCAGATTTTTTTTATTCGATCCCGGAATCGATCCTGGTAGCTCATTTATTAACACAGATACCGGACCGTTAGACTTTAGAGGCATCATGTAAATAAACAAATATCGCTGGATAAATAACACGAATTGATTTAACCCTAAAGTAAGCAAATTATTTGCTTCTGTACATGTGCATATAAATTCTGAATTATATTTAAGAAACACCCAAACCCAGAAATACAAACATCATTTTTTTTATATATCAAGCAAGCGGATGACGCTCCTGGTGAAAAGACAAACTATTGCCCATAGACACCAAAGATGTCAGTGGTACGTTGCTAAACGTTTGGCGGAATGATAATGCCGCATCCATAAGTCTACTGGCTACCTTACTCTGCAACCCGGAACATGACCATCACAAGCGTTGACGTTATTGCGGCAGGAATATGTAAGGCGGTGGTTCCATATATCCGGGAGTGATGTTATGAAACTCTAGTACCTAGTAATCAGGATGATAGTGACACGTATAGCTAATGATTTGTCTGTTACGAGCAGCTTCAAAGAATGGCAGGTGGTGTTTTTAAAGGCACTAGGCCCACCTCTCGTTTCTACCTCTATTACCTCTTTAAACCAGAATAAACAGCAACCATCGAGCTAATGAGTATATTGTGTTGATTGTATATCCAAATATTGAGTAGCGAGCTCAGCTCAGCCTTTGGGAAAGACTAAGCTGTTTCGAAATCTGCATCGAAATAATCAGAAGTATATAGAGGAAGTAGGAAAATACATCCAGTTCACCAGTCCAGTGGTAGTGACTCGATAGCCAATCGGTCGCCTTTTACGACCTGCCTGGCAGAACGGCAGCTGGCCTATTCTTCAAAGGAGGCCGGGACTAACACGGCGTAAACCTCAATAATTATATATAAACTTCAATTTTTTTTTAAATTGAACAGTTCATGGTTGAACATTATTGTTTAACAAGATTTGTCGGTTACCAAGGTGGGTAGTGAACATCACCAATTCACAAACCTTAACAAATATTGCTTATGTCTACAGGAACCACATGTTTATGCCGTTTCTAAAGCACATTACACTGGGTACACCACCATTTTTTTATATCATAACATAGCAAAACAAGCAGATTGGTTTCCTAATAGAAAGAGAAGACCATCGCCAACAGTCATCAAATATATTAATGGTCCGTTGCTATCTATGTGGAGAGGTGTTAATGTCACATGCATAAGTTTACCGGCTAATAAACCCTCCAAACCGGAATACTACAATGACGAGCATTGTAGCTATTGCGGCAAGGATATGTAAGGCGGTGGTACCATACCCGAGTGAGACGTTGCGCAACTCTACCACCTTGTAATCACGATGGTAGTGAAACGTATAGCCAATCGATCGTCTCTTAAAAACTGGCTGACAGAACGGTAGTTTTTCTGTTCTTTAAAGGGGCTCGGCCAACACGAGGGATTTTTCTACATGAAATAAAGTTGAGAATACTGTTTGCCTAACTGAAGAAAAGCACTTAACTAACAAGCCAAACTAAACCACAAAAAAGTAAAAGGAAAGTTCAAATTCGCTTTCACAACTCGTCACTTAAATGCGCGGACTGACAAAACAATTTTTCTTGTATCATATAGTTTAGACAGTTCTTAATTTGGACTAATAGCTCTGGCGGCTAATCCAATGCCACACAGAAAATTCCAATTTCCTTAATTAACTAGCCAGTTTGGGTGGAAGCTATGAATAGGTGCGGCTTCGTTGATAACGTTTTGTCGATAACTCCCATTACATTAAAATTTACCGGCATCTTATTGGTGATTTTCCTGTTTTTACATTACAAAATGTCACGATAAATCACTTGATAAACAAAAACATTGTTGTTATGTACTGCCCTGCTAATTTAGTCGACCGTAAGTGCATTTTGGTTCCAATAGAGAAAATCGCGCTCAAAAATTTGCACCTTTATTTTTTACCGCTACAAAAAAAAAAGACGGAAAAAATGTTGATCTACCTAAATTTTTTGTAGCGTCAAAGAAAAGGTTAAAATTTTTGGGCGCGACTTTCTCTGATGCAACCAAAATGCACTTACGGTTGATTAAATTAGCAAGGCAGTATAAAAGTGCCCTATTATTAAAAAAAATCATCACGCGTGATTCCCTTGCGGGGCAGAGTAAATCGAACATCCATTGACTTTCCAGTTCACCACGATTCACCGGTTTGTCGGTTGATAAGATGAGTGGTGTTCCCTATCGCCGCATTTTATCGACCTGATAACGGTTATCGACTATTTCTAGCGATAACCGGGACCAACTGGTTTACGTGCTCATCCGAGGCACGGAAATGGTAACACCATCCGCCAGACTCCGTGCTGCTACTGAGATTTTGAATACTCGAGAAAAATCTCGAACAAAACTCAAAAATTTTGCTTTTTTGAGTTTTTTAAAATTTTACGATGTGAACAGATTCGCTATTTTTTAGACCACGAGACAATTTATTTATTTTACTTGCACGTTTATGTAATAATAGCTGATGCACATGGTCTCTGAAGAAAGAATTTTTGAAATTGGTCCTGCAATTTTGGAATTAATTCAATATAAATAAATAGGAAAACATGATAGACTGCGTCAGAATTAGTGAGATAGTTTTCGAAAACCATAGTAATATTAAGGATGGCCAAGAATTTGTTATGAATGAAAAAGAGAATGGAATTTAACCAGCAGTAAAATTATATTGAGGGTACCCAAAAAATTGTTGCTATGTAATTTTTTTTAAATAAAAATTAAAAAAAAATTGTAACAAACACAACACACACACACACACACACACGATACGTACCTGTAAGAGTAATGAAATTGAAACAATCCCTTGCGCTTTGTGTAGAGCTTCAGAATAGTTTGAATAGAGCTGTGAATTAAACCCAAATATTTGAATCTGAAACAAAAATAATCTTAAAACATTCTTGAATGAAAAATCACAGTTATTTTGCCCCGTATTAGATCGGGCTCCCTTTCCATCCCAGCCCATCTGCCATTCTGCCAGGCAGTTTGTAAAAGGCGAACTATTGGCTATACGAGTTACTACCATCGTGGCTACTAGGTGTAGAGCTCTGTAAAGTCCTACTCGGGTCTTATACCGCTGCCTTACCTATTCCTGCCGCAATATGGTCAGTGTTCGTCAATGTTTTATTACGAGCTTACATATGTATAAATAGCCATAGCCTACACACAAAAAATGTTAATGATGCGTTGCTATCCTTGTGACAATAACAAATTACCGGCTATCTTACCCTTACAATGACAAGCACTGACGCTATTGAGGCAGGAATAGGTAAGGCGGTTGTACCAGACCAGGGTGAGATAATGCAAAACTTTACCACTTACTTAGCAGTCACTACCGACTCGCAAAGCTAATCGTTTGGCTCTTACAAACTGCCTGGCAGTATATCAGATGGTCTATTCTTCAATGGGAGTCCGGATCAACACGGAGGATATAAATATCACAACACCAGTTCTCTAGCAGAGAAAGATTAGTGAAGCTAAAGTCGGCAGACTTTATTATTCACCAGTTTTTTGGCTGGCGATGTAGATAGTGATATTTACTAACGCCTTTTTCAACTTTGACGAATATTAATTTTTAATTACGAGTTTTTTAGTTTTTAAAATACGTAGATCAAAACGAATAAATTACCTGACATGGAATTATAATCCTGGACTTCTAAAAAAGAATTTGCTAATCACTAGATAAACAAGAACATGGGTAAAAACGCTACTAAATAGAATTTTTTCCTTAAACTCTAAACGCGTGGGAAAAATAATAAAAACGACTTCCACAAAACAAAATTAGGGGTAAGAAATTACATAAAAATCTTGTTCATTTGAACGTAATAAAATAATCAAATGTGGCCGAAATTGTGAAAAGGCAAATAAATCTCCGTAAGAATAAGCACATGATTTCGATTTTAGCGCGGCTCTGAAGAATTTGTCACATAAATAAACAGGGAGCACGCTTGAGTTGGCTCGCAGTCGTTCGACGGGATTACACAGGGTATAGTCATTGTCATATATCCAGGTCATATGAAAAACAGACGTATTTATACAGTAGGAAATAGTTACTAAAGTGCGTTTCATCAAATAGTTCCTATGCCATCATGTTGGCTTCTTGCAAATAAATATTTTTTCTCTGTCTATCTGTTGACACGCGAAGTTATTTTTAAGAATATTTAGCATTGCAACCCACTATCGCTGTGATTGGACGATACGCACCATGTGATTGGACGATACGGTATTTAAATTGCTGCCAACATGACGCCATAGAAACTATAAGATGAAACGCACTTTAGACAAAGGAGAGGTCTAAGAAATATTAAATGACGAAACAGTTTTTTTAATTCATAAAAAGATTTTCAATCTAATTAAAACAGTTAATATTATTATTTATTAAACGGTAACTAAATGCCTATGTCTTTGATTTTTCCTCTTTTAATTAACAATAGTCTATAGGTGTGATATTAATGCTTATCAGTGGTGCGACATTAAACAATGGCATAAAAAAGCAAAGGATCTTGGCGAGTATTGATGGGGTTCCAATAATGTGTAGAAGCTTGTTTAATATAAACTACTTTGAAATAAATGCACTTATTTCCAGATAGAGAAATTAGCATTAACTGAGATTCCTTAATTTTAAATTTTTTTGGGCTAAAAAATTTCATTCTGCATTTAAATTACAAATGAAATATAATTCATAGAAAGCGTGCGTTCGTTGCGTTATTTTTTTCAGTTCGTTTTACTCAAAATTTGAAATGAATTGATTTCTCTTTATATTTCTTAATATATGATGCTGACTGTACTGTTGGGATCTGGGCGTTTGAGGGGCGACGCGACACAACCTACGCGCGTGAAAACATCTGTTCTGCTTTCTTTGAAATCTTTTTTCAGAGTCTTTTAAATCATCCGTAATATATTTATTTTTTAAATTTTATCTCACACATGAATCGATCCAATTCTATACAATAATGTCTACATCGTGAGTGTTAGTTAATCACATATGTAAAATTCATATTTTATATAATTATGTTATTACTAGCTGCCGCGTGCAGCCCGCTGCGTTATAAAAGTTTTTGGCGAATCTCGTGGGATCACCTAATGTTTTCGGGATATAAAATGGCTACATAAGCTACTTTTTAGCCGCTATTCCAGGTCATAACCTACGTGTGCGCCAAATTTTATTCAAATTCGTTCAGTAGTTTTTCCGTGATTGAGTAACAAACGTCATCCAAACATACAAATTTTTGCATTTATAATATTAATACAGATTTATATTATATAGGATATAGCAATATTTTACTAAACACAAAGGCCATTATTTATACATGTTTAGGTACTCCCAACTAAGGCCGGGTCCTTCATAAAGTCCAGATGGTCTACTACAATACAACCATACACTCTTAAGAGCAACGGCGACGTTTATCTCTCACAAAAGCCAACTAATAGTTTGTTATATAGAATAACGCAAAACATTATACCAATATAAAAATTCATTGTAATATTATTTTTCTGAAACCGACTATCGAGACATAATAGCTTATTGAAAATTGTCAGCCAGTCAACAATGATCATCAGTAGGTACATCAAAGTAGATATTGTTATATAACTTGCATTATATTTAATTGAATGAATTTATATTTCTGACTGGATTTATATGTGTGGATGAATTTGGATTTTTATTATTTTTTTATGTCATAAGATAGCAAACAAATGGATGGCTCTCTTGAAGAAAAAAGACATGCATATATTATACTACTATAGACACGAAAGATCTATAGGATCTGGTGCGGTGCTATCCATGTGACAAGATGGTAATGCTACATGAATATGTTTACTGGCTACCTTACCCTCCAAACCGTAACATGATAGTAACAAATAAAAAGCGAAAAGTTTTAAGATTGCCAATTACGGTAATGTAGATTAATATCAAGTGTATGACGTCACTGGACAACGTAATGTTTAGTGACGTTGCGGTGGCCCAGAACCCAGCATTGGCATATTTATTTTATTCCAAATATATTATTAGTTAAAGAAAGTAGCAAAAACATGTTAATAAATTATTCTCTCTTTTACCCTTCTATCACCGGCCCCGCGGTGATTGGCGATTTGTAGCGTATTAAGTCGTCGCAAATCTCACATAAGTTACGATGATACTGACACGTTTCGCCAATATCTTACAAGTATAATTATTAGATCAAATTAAAAGATACATATATTGTTTAGTGAATAGATAAATATAAATATTTCTTGTTAATAATTTAAAAAAATGTTTCTAATATTTAATGGAAAATTGGAAGAATAAAATCCCGAAAGAGAGCTATAAAGAATCCCGATGGGTATTAAAATATAACTGATAATTTTTGTGGCTAATTAACTTTAAGAGCCATTTCACAAAATCGCCTAACTGAAATTTAGATATTTTGTAATCGATGCGAGAGCTAGACGTCGTCATCCACATAGTGCACCTAGTGCTGGTAAAATGAAAATAGTATTGATACTTTTAATATTTTAATTATTACTACGCGGTACTAATTTTGGCACATAGACGTAGCGGATTTGTATAGTATTTTCTTTTATTTATTTTTGAAATAAAAAATAAATAAATATTATTTAAGTGACTTATTTTTGCATAAGAATAAGATATAGTTTTATTCTATGCCAATTTCTACAGGAAAATATCCTTTTTTGATAACAAAAAACCCTGTTAATGTTTCGTTAATTTTCGTTGAAATAGGCATATTTGCTTAATTAATTACATATAGTTATCGATCTTTTAGGGAAAAAGTAATCCATTCGGGCACAATAGTTGGATATTTCTGGTAATTTAGTATTTTTTCTAATTAAGTTTGTTAATTCTAGCAGTAGCAATACCTTTTGGAAAGATAGCTTCCTTGTGTAATTATCGGAACTTGATTTTGGAGAACATTTATTATAAGAAATACAATTGATGATTAAAAAATCTGTTTCATTGAGGCAATGTTTAAAAGATTAAACTATCTGATGGTACCATTATTTAAATAAAAGTACCTTATAATACGAAAAATCAGGAGTTTTAGTTTTTCATATTATAATTTTTAGTTAGGAGTTAAAGTTGGTCTAAAGGAAGTATTGAACTGATCAAATATATACATATAAAAAATAAATATTACAATTGCAAACCTATACGGTTCGTAGATTAAAAAAACTTCCTACTAATGAGGCAAATAGAGTAAAATAAGAGTCTTCAGTCGAAGGAAAAGGCTTGTTTGCAAATCCGACGTAATGACTATAAAGGAGATTAGAATTTAATTCTATGACGATACATGCACAGAGTACAGACTGATGCTACAGATTATAGCAGTATAGATATAAACAGCAGTAGATATGTTCCCGCAATGTTAGTTGTAAAAGGAAGTTTCTAATATTTACCGATTTTCGAAAATTACCAGATAACCACTGTTTGAGGTCCTAGGAACCTTTTCCGACTATTTTCACGATGACGTTAGAATGTCTGCCTGTATGTAAGTGTAGGTATCTGTGTATGTAAATCTCTCAAAATTTTGGAACGGCTTAATCGATCGAAATGAGGTTGATGGCATTCGATTAGATTTTGCTCAACTTAGGCATTCTAGGCATTCTCATTCCTAAAATTCTGAACCAGTTCTGCACGAGAGATTTTAAGAAATGTTTTTTAAAATAAGTTACAGATTAATATGTAACTAATGGGGATATTAATCCCCATTGTTACAAAATGTAATCAGTTTTCAATGCCACAAAATGTATATAAAATCGGTTTACTCGTTCGGTAGTTAGTTAAAAATTGCATCGAATGCAATTTGAAAGATCGAAATCGAGCCATGTTTTCCAAATATATAGTTGTTTAAAAAAAATCAAATACTGTAATTTTAAAGAAACTTTAGATTTTTGAACTGTTAGAGTTTGAAAAACTATGATTAGGTATAGATTTCGCTTCTTTGAGCTTAGATTTTTGAACTATTTGACTTTAAAAAAAAGTGTGATTAAGTATAGTTTATGCTTCTTTGAGCTTAATTTTTGCTCCTTTTGTCTACATTTTTTATTTTAACATGAAACTTTGACAAAAATTAGTACCCTTAAATATTTTTCTCTAAAATTTCATGCTATAATAAAAATAAAAAATGTGTTTCATATACTACACTATAGTCGTGTTAAATATAGTTACTATGTTCGATTTTAATATAAACATATCCAACTATTTCATATAAATATGCTGTAATTTTTCTTCTTTTCCGGGTTCTGTTTTATAATCTGTGGATTAATTCATAATCAACATCTACAAATTTAATTATATTCCCAACTTATGTTCGATTTTATTACTTTACGAAATAAATTACATGGATGATGCATTCTTTTTTTAAGAATTTTGATATGATCAATGAGAATTCTTAATTAGTAAGAATAAAATTTATACGTATAATATTTATAAAATAAGTTAAATGAGTTACAATATATTTATGGCAAGAGCCATTCTGATATTCAGATCGTTTTACTGGGGACTTATACTAATTAGGGACTAGATTTGAACTTAAAGAAGAAATGTACATTAATGGAATATAATCACACATATTTTATAATTAACTTTAGAAACAGTTCATACGTTGAAGAAAATAGGGATACTTAAACTAAACTTCGGAATATGATGAGAATACTTCCTTGATGGAGTTGAAATAGGGGATAATATATCGGGGTAACAGCGGTTTCGAAGTTTGAAACATCAAAATTGCTGCAAGACTCAACTTGCAAGACTTCACTTTCAAAATAGACATTGGACATAGATAGGGCTACCTACGTATTTCAAATATTTTCTTTAAGTCTAAAGAAAGATTTGACTTGTTATTTCATTTCAATCTTCATTAAATTTCATTATTTAGTTAGAAGCCTTAATAATGCATAAAAATATAAAATGTATTTTACATTTCTTTACATTTCTAGCTTTCAATAAAAAAAACATTGATAGCAGCTAGTCAATATTAAAGTTAAGTAGTTATTTCGTACCCGTAATAATTTAAGGTGTGACGTGTAATAGTAGTTTGTTCACCAAGGCGAGAAAATGACCGATACCTTACGAGAGTGTAGTTTGAGGCCCGAAGCGCAGCTGAGGGCCTCAATACACTCAAGTTAGGTATCGCACTTTCTTCCGAGTGATCATACTGCTTTATACTACACCAATGAGGAAAATAAAATATATACTCCATAGGGTACTTGGCTTATATTTTTAAGCTTTTTCACTAAAATAACATATCAACACACTTTCCGAAAAAGAAATCGCATTTTTTTTGCCTTTCCACTCCATAAATTCTTCATATGTTTTGTTGTACTTATGCTTGGACTTTTCTGGCAAAAGGTTTAAAATGACTGTTTGAGCAGCTTCTTTTAATTCAGGCGGCATAAATAAATCTTCATTCTCGCTACTAGACATAGACATCAGAACAGAATGTAAGAAGAAGATATCATTTTTTTTAATATTGAGGAGGCAAATGAAATAAAGCACATACTGCTAAGTTTCCTTAGTAAATGCTAGTGGCCAGTAACATTTTGATGTGCTTCGAGATACAAACTTATGAATTTTAAAAAGTTAAAGGAGGGGAGAAAATTACTTTCTCCCCAAGGTGAGAAAGTAAATCCCATACATTTTTGCCGCCCGCATATTGGTTCGCTTGGAATTAGGTACTTTCTTTTCGTTTTTCAAGTAAGAACTAATGTGCTTTCCGAATAGGTGTAGTATAAATAAATATTTTAAGTTTATTTTATTAATTTAGTCATATTACTATAGATGCAATTAAACTGGATATCAGGTCACAAATTAAGACTAACATAATTTATTTATTCCAGCATCATGCTAGTTTCCTCACAGGATGGGCAGTGTGATCTGATCTTCTTAAGACTTTTACACTTTGGGGTTTACCCACAATTCATGGGAACGCCGATTGGCGAAATGGGTGATGATCCCCTTCGCCGCATTTCACCGACCTCATAACGATTAAAACTTATTTCTAGCGATAACGGAGGAGAGTAGATTTACGAGCTCGACCAGTGTTGCCTACCCGAAGAAAGCCAAAAGCAGCAAATGGAACTTAAAAAAACATAGAAAACAGTAAAATAGTAATTTCTAATCATCAAATCCACTGTGCGACCTTACATTCATAGAATTTATAAACACCTAGTTTATTTATTAATATTCATTTATTATAATGAAAAGTATAGATTCATTAAATTTCGAATCTCCTTTAGCGCAAGAGGCCTGCCAGAGATATCAATTGAAATAAGGCTCAAGACTAACGCAAGACTAAAAACTATATTTATTGTTTTGTTAAGAAATTGAACAAGTTGGTTGTAAGTTGTAACATAATGCGATTTGGAATTAATTACTTTAACAAAGGTTGAAATTTGGACACATCACCAAAAAACAGTAAAAATATGAACTAAAACAGTAAACAGCGATGTCAAGGCGAAAACAGTTAATCTACTGTTAAAACAATAGAGTTGGTAATACTAAGCTCGACCGAGGCTAAGGATATACACTACCATCAACTCTTAGCTGCTACTGAGATTCGAATTGTCGAGAAAAACTTTGAAAGATCTTCCTCTCATCCAACTGGTAATCATTAATTCCTCGTGCTTTCCCGGACTCTCATTGAAGAATATATCATCTGCCAATCTTTCAGGAATTTTGGAAATGGTAAAAAACTACCATTGTGACTACTAGGAGGTAGATTTCTGCAACATCTCGCCCGAGTTTGGTAACATTTGTCATACTTACTCCTGCCGCAGTAGCGTCAATGCCTGTCACTGTCGTGTTTCAGTTTAGAGAGTAACGTAATCGGTAAACTTATGTATGTGGCGCTATCATTCTGCCACACGGATAGCAACGCACCATTAACATCTTTGGTATCAATAAATGATAGTTTTGCTCTTGCCATCAAGAGAGAAATGTCTGCTTGTTTGCTGTCATTGTTGGCTGTCGTACAAGTATAAAAAGTAATCTAACTGATGTAATTATTAATGTAATACCAGTTGCATTATTTTAACGAGGAAGCATTATATCGCTCCAATTATTATATCAGAACGATGTTAAGCAGTCATTAACAAGAATAATAATAGAAGCTTGAAGATGCTTACGAAACATCTCGATATAAAACTAGGCGGCCGATATACTATGATATAGGTGTCAGCTAGCCTATGTTTCTACAATTATATGTTGGTTGAGTGTTTAGCGACCCTAACAATAAAATTGAAGGGTCTCGGGTTCGATTCTAGACGGATTTTAGTGATAAGTATAAATGTTGTATTTCTAGGTTTGGCTGTTTATTAACTATATTTCAGTATCTACATATATGTATGTATTTCTATTTATTTTTATTATTATTGTATGGTTAACTAACACTCATATCACAAGAAAGTAATTTGCTTACTTTAAGGTTAGATCGATTCGCGTAAATTGTCCAGGGATAGTATGATAATTAATTTTATGTTTATTTTTTAATATTGTAATATTCATAATTTTTCATAAAACTTACCTTGATAGAAAATAGAGGAATAGCTGTTTTAATTGTAGATGTATCTGGTTCTAATTTTGTTGGGCTTGGTTGTTTGGTTGGCCAAGATGGAATCTACTATTTCGTGATCTAAGTATAGTGACGGTAAAAATAGGTTCGTCACCTTTAGATCTAGTTTCGTTTGTACTAGTGTACGAATCAATCATGTCAACATACCAGTACAAAAAACAGTTCTGCTAACATTAAGTAAATGTCTCGTTTTCTATCTAATAAAGTTTATCTCAATTGAATATATTTAACTTTTACTGCTAATTTAAAAATAAGGGGTCCTTGATGGCGTATCAATTATCATAAGGTATAATGCACAATTGAAATGAAACTAAAGAGGAAAATTAACTCAAAAAATCATATATTGAATTGATAACTAGCCAAATAAACAAGCAAATTTCTATAAAAGCTACGAACAAAGAAATATAATATATTAATAACGGATATAGCCACCATTAGCGTCAATGACACATTGTAATTTATTTCTCATGGAATCTACGAGACGAAAGCATAGATCTGACCCTCATGTATCTTCCCAAATAGTTTTGCAGTGGTTTTCTATGGCCTCTTTTGTTTTCCCATCGCTGAACCATTAAACCCCATACATTTTCTAAAGGGTTTATGTCTGCAGATTTTGCTGGCCAGGGAATCACCACTATATCACCGGATGAACCACTTATTTACAATACGAGCGGTGTGCGTGCGAGCATTGTCATGAACATAGATGTTCTGAGGCACCTCATCGGCTGGATACACGGTGCGAACACATGGTAGCATACTATCTTCCAATACAGACAGATGTGTTGGAAGGAAGAAGAATGAGCTTTCCCACTCCATCCGCTGACATTCAACCCCACATATTGGCCGAGATTCGCCCAGAATTGAAATTTGACACTACATGGTCTTCGGTATATCTCGTACCATTATATCTCCACAAATGAAGTCTTCCACGTTGGCTTGACATAAAGCATTTTTTATCTGTAAATACAGTGGTGCTCCAATCAAAGTTCAAATAAGTCTCTGCAAACCTTAATCGTGCTGGCAAGAGCGGGCGTCAGAGCAACTTATTTTGCTATAATGTAATCTCATTGAGTGTAATGCATTTCTTATCGCTCTAACACCTTACAATTGGACGTAATGATTAGTTGATGTAAAGCCGTTTGCTTCATATTGCCTTCTCATGTCAGCTTTTTGTGCAGTATTGAGAATAGAACAGCGGCCAAGGTTATTGTTACCGTGATCTACGAGTTCACCTTCTTCACCGTGTCTCCTTATCCAGAATCTTACACTATCCCTGGTCACATTCAGACGACGTGAAATCTCACTGATGTTGTAGCCAGCTTCATGTTCGGTAATTATCGCTGCTCGTTTTTCAATTCTTAATGGTCTCGGCATTATAGTGACATTACGAAAATAAAGGATACCTATTATATTTATAAAAAAAATATGGCAAATATATTTTGCAACAAAATAGGTATTCAATAACACTAGAAATCTAGAAACAACAACGGTGACATTAACCATGACAATAGTTTTATCATAAATATTAATGGCAGGTCAAATCAATAAAAAAGTTTTAATTAAAAAAACATTAACATCTCTTTAGATAACAGTCATTCACACACATTGATATAAAAAACACAAGATACACAATCAATGTCTCAAAAACGTCCTCTAAAAATGAGTGCAACATTTTACATTGTGCGCTCATTTCAAATAGAATCGCGTCGGTTGCGATACTGTCAATTTTATTACTTTTCGTACATTGCTTTGTAAAAACAACTATAAGTCTGGCGCTTAAGGTAGGATATGCAAAAATAATTTTTTTGCCATATCTATAACTACTTGTGTGAAATTAAGGACAGTTTTAAGTGTCAGTTTGTACGGGACTGCGCATCTTGGATTTTTATATCAATGTTCACACAAGATAAAATAAGGAAATAGTGTTGATGCAAGCAAGTCTGAACCATGTTATCGAACAGTTAAGCATAATTTTCTATGCAGTCATAACAGTCTATTATGTGAGAAATTTTCAAAAGATCATATGTATACGCAGCGTGTTAAATGAATTAATTTGAAAACTGACAAACCTATTCGTACCGCTACTGTACATTATTCGGTTCTGATCATGAGATTTCGAATGAATCCGCGGGGTGGCAAGTTATTTTGAGTTTTAGTTTTCAGTTATCCTCTAAAATCGTTATCAAGTCTGCAAAATGCAATGATGAAAATCATCAAATCAAGATCAAGTGGGTGCACATGTGTGCGTGCACGCGTGATTATGTAAACGTGTTGCCGTGTTTTATATTGCTTTGTGAATAATCACTACGAAAATTAAATTCTATTTGAAAATAAAAAAAATATTTTAAGGCTGCGGTCTCGAAATCAACGTTCTGCGAAGAAGTGACGGTGACCGTTGAACCACTTATGACTTACGCGTTCAAATGTAATGTGTTACAGTAGAGGCCCATCATGTAACATAACGGTGCGACGAGCAAAGACTTATGTTGGGGCTTTATTGCCGGCAGGGTACCGATAGCTACACCACCGCATCGCCTCGTAAACCGCTTACATCGAAATCGTGGCCTTAAGATTACTAAGTTTATTTTCTCTTGAATGAATAACCAATATTCATCACATATATTACTAAGAATATTAGAGGGTATGTATATATGCTTATATGAAATACCTCTGTTGGAAATTAGTTGGCGGATATTGATATCAGTTAATAGTTAGCCTTTGTGCAATATCCATAACGAACTCCCATTGCAAATATGTGTGAATTTAATTATAGTACATGTATAATATATATAAGAATTCGGATGTAATTAGAGTAGCCAGCTTTTCATTAGAAGCGAGACTGATTTTGTGGAGTTTCACAAAAGTCCTTGTAAAATGGTAACTGTTGTTCTTTATGTTGCAACTTCGGAAATCGGGTGGTGTCCAAAACCAATAATTTTTTGTGGATATTTAGATTCTAATTTTCTCTGATAATAATGTTTCATCTTAAAGATGATACCATATAGTTTTATGATAAATGACGATAAAAAGATAGCTTTGGACCAATTTAGACTGCTTTAGCCCTCTTCAAACCGCTTAGAAGAAATGAAGATACAAAGAAGATAGTTGTCCGCTTTAAAATATTTGATAAATTTTAGTAGTGAAGGCCAAATTATTTTTACGCATACTTTTATGCCTTGACAAACGACTGATTACGCACTATTAACATCTTTGGTGTCCACAGGCGACGATTGTCTCTCACTATCAGGTATGTTGCTTCCTTTCCTATGATATAAAAAAATGACATTAAGTTTTTTCAGAAGGGTTATTAAGTTTTAGAACAAGTTTTCAGTATTTCCACTCCATTTTCAGTAGATCCACCATTATAATAAATTAAGCTACGTTAGCTTATTCGGTCCCCTTAATAATAACAATTTATTTAAATAATACAAGTAGACAGTGGTCCCAGGAACAAACTGATTGTTATTAATAACAAGCTATCTTCTAATAATGTCAATTTGGGTAAGTAATAAAGATAAAAAAAGAAAAATTTAAAGTGTCGGACTAAGAAAAGTTGCCACTTCAAGTGTAGGACAAAGTAACCCTTGAATTATAATAATAATTAACAATATGTTGTGAGAAAATTAGGTTCTTCTTAAATTGGTCAATATCAATTTAAAAATCTCATAATTCCGAATATTTAGAGTGGAGGACTCGTCAGAAAAACCATCGAATGTGTAGGACAAATTAAAGTGAAAAAAATATTATTGTTATTAATCAATATTTTTCCTACACCGAATTAAAATTTTCAAAGCCCTTTAACTTTATTAGTTACTCGATTCGAGATTTCCCGAAGAAAGAAAAGATGGGCGTCTCGTCAAAACGAAGCCGTTTACAAAAATTTAACTTGTTATTAATAAAAAAAAGCTTGTTTCTGGGACCACGGTCTAAAGTTTTAATCAGAAATAAAATTAAAGAGTCCAAGCGGGAAGCTTCTAAAAAGGTGATCTAGAGTAAGATCAAAATGGACATTATTGATTTTTGGACATTAGAAAAATAATCCATCGATCTAGCTACTTGTAATTTAGTCAATTGTCAAATTGATGAGTAAAACATACTTAGTAGTAAATAAAAATATTAAGTCTGGCACTAATATTCTTGACACAACTGTTACTAGATCACCCTCAAAATATTTACCTACTTACTGTGCTCGCGACTCGTCTGCGTGGAAAGATTTCTAAAAGTCCCGGGCTTTTACCCGGATAGTTCCCGTACCCTCGGGAATTCCGGGATAAAACTATCCTATGTCCTTGCTCGGGTCTCAAGCTATCTTTATACCAGCTTTTATTTAAATCGGTGTATTGGCTTAGGAGTCCGAATACATGTCAATTTTATTTAGCAGATATTTAAAATATTGACCGCCCCGTTGGTCGAGTGGTTAGCGGCCCTGACTACGCAATCGACGGGGCTCGGGTTCGATCCCCAAAGGGGACAAGCATTTGCGTGATGAGCATAAATGTTTATATTTCCGGGTTTGGGTGTTTATTAAATATATTCCAGTATTTATATATGTATTTCTATGTATTAGTATCGTTGACTAACACCCATTACATAAGCAAATAATTTGCTTACTTTGGGGTTAGATCAACTTAAACAAGTTTTATTTCATTAAAATTATAATTAAACTTGTGTCATTTTAATCTACACGTACTAATTTGTCTAAATAAGCTTAAAACTAATACAAAATAAGGAATTACAACCATATAATACAAACCTCTGCTGGAAATGTGTATCCATTGATTGCATGTTCAGACCCAAACTGATCGTGTAGACCATAATGTATGTGAATCTCGTGAAACTGGTACTTATAGGAGAGCGGGCCACCAGTTATGTTGATATGATGTCGCGTTTCGTTTTCGACCGTGAAGATCACAGAATGCCCTGTATTGCTGATCAGTCCATTTATCTACGAAATAATAAATTAGTTAATATACTAACATATAAATGAACTTTTGAACGAACTCTATTTTCCAGGGTGATATTTTACAAATAACTAAACACATGAGTATGTTTCCGTGAATTTAAGGTTTTTGCTTAATGTGCTTACTATTTTCTTACATGTAACACTATCCAATATTCATAATTCCGGTTTAAAGGGTAAGATATCCGGTGAATAATGCCTTACCATTCATTACCTACCTTATGCCACTCGTGTGGTGTAGATGTAATTAGCATTACATCTATGCCACACGAATGGCTACGCATAATGAGTATCTTTGGTATCTAAACGGAATGGTTATCTCTTTCATAGAGCCATTTACTTGTTTGCTATCCTATATGTATAAGATAAAAAATAGCCTTAAGTTGGTCCTAATATAATCATACAGCTCCTCGTAAAAATGAACATGGTAGTAGATTTTGGATACCGAAAATAACAAACAATAGTGGCTCGGAGATGGAGATTATCATCAACTTGATCTGGTAAAACTAATCATTTACGATGTTCGGTTACATAAAAAAAAACCTTTTATGTTAGATTTTAAATTCGTAGCAAAACACGTCTACAGTTTATTTTAAAATATCAACAACACACGACAACATATTCCAATGATGAGATAAATTGTGATATTTATTTTATGCCATGTAAACTTTAATCAACCTTGTACAAAAATCTATGTAACGAGATAACGAGTCATTTATTTTTTAATATTAAAATGTACAGTGCTTGTGCAGAAAATTAGTAATTAATATTAATTATACAGCTGTAACTGTTTAACAGATGTCGTGATTTAACAAATGAATCCTGATTTATTAAATGTTACTCATTAACGTTATTTCGAAATTATTTGTAGATAAATAATTTTTATATTGAGAATATAATTTTTATTTTGAGACGCATTTCTCATGTATAAATTAATGTAGTAAAATCAAGCTTTAGCATTACAAACTATATACAAATAGGACGAATGATCTCTCTGTTGTAAAACCGCAACACAAAAGCACGAATAATTTACATTTAACGAATCACTTAGTGTTGAATATATTCAATTTAGGTAATGGCCTAACTGACACGAACTCGTAGCAAAATACGTCTGCAAAGCGAACCATGCCTTTCAATGCACACTCGAAAACAAGTTTGATTGCAGTCGTAAACGGGTGCAGATTTTGAGTTTTTCAAATTACATTTGAATGACATGCATTCAAATGTGATTTGACCTCTAAATAGACATAAAAAAGGAGCTCTAACTTACTATCAGAATCAAAAAGGTTTAAATACGTCTCGTAGGATCGTAAATGTACGGGGGCGGAAATTTTCACAGCGCTTTCTCGCTACTGTACTTGATGACAAACTTATCCCCATAAGCGTCCTTTCTCAACAGTCACATTAAACCGGCAGAGTACTAAATGTCACTAGAATTTTGTGTGGCTAGTTAAGCTGTGTACTAACACGTCAAAGAAAGACCAGTTTCAGATTTCAGTACCTATATTTATTTCCCATATGGACTAAATCACTGCGCGAATATCCGTTCATCTTTATGGAGCCTGATTGTTTTTAATTATACTCGTATTTTCCCCGTGTTAGTCCCGAGCTCCTTTGAAGAATAGGCCAAATACTGGTCTGCCAGGCAGGTCGTAAAATGCGACTGATTGGCTATGCAAGTCACTACCATCGTGGCTACTAGGTGGTAGAGTTCTGCACTGTCTCGCCCGGGTCGGGTACCACCGCCTTACCTATTTCTGCCGCAATAGCGTTAGTGCTTGTTACTGTAGTGTTCCGGTTTGGAGGTTGAGGTAGCCGGTAAACTTATGCATGTGGCATTAGGCTTCGCCACAAAATAGCTACGCTTCATTAACATTTTTGGTGTCTATAGGCGTTGGTTGACTCTTTCCATTAGGAGATCCATCCGCTTGTTTGCTATCTTGGTATAAAAAAATATAATACATTCTTAGCAATTGCAAAACAGCTAATTTGACAAATAAAATAGAAACCTTTTATCCTACAAAAGGTAGATATATTAATTAATAATATTTAGTTAATTAATTAATAAGTTATTGTATGAAGAGATTCTCAAAATATTTAAGCAAAATATTAAATACTTAAGCAAAAAAATGGCAATTTTTGACAGTCTTTTTAAATGAATGGTTGTTTAGTTACTTCCTATATGAATGGTGATTTATTATTGAATCTATTTATTTATTGTCATTTGGGAATATAATTCATTAATGCTTACTACTTTTACATAATATTAAAATTATATTTTTATCTTAAAATTGAGATAATAAAATAAATATAGCTAACCGGTAGTGTGCCGGTATTATACATGAAAATTACCTAAGTATATGCTTTGAAATCTTTGAAACCTTAAGGAAGAAATGCTCAAAGATTTATGATTAGTTTACAGATTTGTTTACTCATGTAGTAGATAACAAGCAAATAGCTCTCATAGAAAGTAAAATCATCGTTGGCAACATTGAAAGGTATGGTAAGTTGCCATTAATGTGATGGGAATGTAAAGCCACATGAACACGTTTACTGGCTTCTTTGCCCTTCAAACTGGAATACGAAAGTGATAAAAACTAACGCTATTGTGGCAGAAATATGTCAAACCCGAATAAAACAATAATCTAATAGTCAAGTAGATATTGCTTGGCCAAGTGTTTGCCTTTTATATATTGCTTTATGGGACGCAAGTTAATTGTTTGAAAGTTATAAGGATTAAGAAGGAAAATCATTTTATAAAGTAAATTATTATAATGATATAATGTCTAATAAGCTTACCTACCAGCGGCAAAATTACTGAAATGTAAAACACAATTACTGTATTGAGAAAGATTTATACTTTCAATTACTGCTCTGTTATAAATTAATCGTAGATACCAATGAATGTCTTGGTAGCACAAAATTCTTTCTAGTACTGTATCGCTCTATCGTGGAAATTTAAATATTTTTGTTATCTATCTATCTATATGTATATAAAAATCTATTGCTGTTCGTTAGTCTCGTTAAAACTCGAGAACGGCTGAACCGATTTGGCTAATTTTGGTCTTGAATTAATTGTTGAAATCCAGGGAAGGTTTAAAATGTGAGAAAATATAGAAAAAAAAGAGTAATTAAAAGACAGAACAACATTTGCCGGGTCAGCTAGTATAAAATAAAAATTATTTAGCCTTGTAACCGACTTCAAAAAATTGAATGTTCTAAAAAAGTTGAAACCTAAAAATCCATAATTCATAGCAATATAATTATATTGATTATGATGATTCTATTTTTATTTAAAAGGAGGACTTTAAGAGTAGTTCTATTTATATCTGCTTAAAACATTATCATTAAATTTAAGTAAAAAAAAGTATCTTCACGCCCATATCCCCGAAGGGGTAGGCAGAGGTACAAGAAGTGCACCCACGATTAGCCGAAGATACTTGGTCCCACAAATGTGATAAGGTGGCAAGCCTATCGCCAACCGGGCACTTTCCAATCCCGGGCAACTTTGTGTTTCTCAGAAAACTGAAAAAATACTTTTTCTTTATGTGCCCGACCCGGGAATCGAACCCGGGACCTCATGTGGTCAACGCCAACGCTGGACCACTAGACCACAGAGGCGACTAAATTTAAGTAAATTTAAATTTAGTCGCCTCTGTGGTCTAGTGGTCCAGCGTTGGCGTTGACCACATGAAATTTAAGTAAATTTATCAGAACCTTATATTGCTTTATGGGACGCAAGTTAATTGTTGATTGCAATTGAAGTCGATTTTTATTTTCGTAATAAAACAATAATTTAAAAAAAAGTAATAATATGTGACAAATAAAACAAAGAGCTTATTGCAAAGAATTTCCTAGGTCTAATTTAATAAAGCGGAATTGATTGGGGTATTACATGCATAATTTAACTTACCCTATGCTTATCTATGTGTAAAAACCGAAGATTCGGATCGAAGAGTAACTTTTCCGGTTCTAGGTTGACAGGAGACTGCCGCCGACCCTTGTTGCATAGCGACCATTCCGGGTTGATCAGACCCCAGAACGCCGGGCCTGGTTACATACAATTATAAACTTAGAAGAGCGCTTTGTTTTAATTAAACACACCGATCAGGTTACTGGTAAACTCATTGATTAGTGGAAAGAGGAGGACGCGGGTATAATTCAGACTTACAAGTAGTAACTATCTTTAGGTTTAATCACATAAATGGATATTGTATTTCACTTCTTACTTAATTAAAAACTCCAAAGTTCACTTTTTAATAACTTAGTATTGTGCAAATTATGTAAAAAGAAGGTAAGTAAAAGCATCTTTAAAATTAATCAAAGCATAATGTATAAAATTCAGATTAAGTGTATAATAAAAACTATGCCATATAGCTAGAAAGCTGAGTATACATTTGTATATAGACACAAATGAAACACATACACAGGCGCGGAACCATTGGTGTGAGTACAATGGGCTTGCCCACAACCCTAATATACTTTTGATGTCCCACTTTTACGGTATATCTGTATTCACAGAGTTTTAAAAAATTGTGATTAATCTTTATATATAATATATACGCTTATATGTAAAAGCATATATAGCTTTTCTACGATGTAGTTGAAACCCTGGGGTCAAATATTGGCTAACTTTTTTAAAACTCAGTTCCTAAGGGTGTAAAATAAGGGATAAAAGTTTGTATGAAGAATAATAGCAACAACATGTTAATATAATCGCGGGCGAAGCTGCTTTTGCTAATATCCATACTTAATATCATAAATGCTAAAGTAGAGCTGTCTGTCTGTCTCTTCTTCACGGCTAAAATTTATTACAAAGATAGTTTGAGACTCGAGAAAGGCCATAGGATAGTTTTTATTTCGGAAATTTCTGTCCACGTGTTGGTTCCGGGCTCTTTTGTAAAAAAGACCAGCTGCCATTCTGCCAGGCAGGTCGTAAAAGGCGACCAATTAATTAAGGTGGTAGAGTTCTGCATTGTCTCGCCCGGGTCTGGTACCACGGCTTTACCTATTCCTGCCGCAATAGCGTCAGTGCTTGTCACTGTCGTGTTCCGGTTTGGAGGGTAAGGTAGCCGGTAAACTTATGCATGTGGCATTAGACCTTGCCACAAGATAGCAACGCACCATTATCATCTTTGGTGTCTATAGATGATGGTTGACTCTTTCCATAAGGAGACCCATCTGCTTGTTTGCTAGGTTATGTTATAAAAAAAAACACGGGAACGGGAACTATGCGGGTAAAACCGCGGGACTTTAGAATTTTTTCCACGCGGATGAAGTCGCAGGCTCAGCTAGTTATATATACCATTTGTAGGAATGCACCATCGATGTGGATTATTAACAAGTTCAACCACCGACTCACACTTAGCCAATTTTCATGTGCCTGTGCCCCCAAAGGCGCCCCACAACCTTTTTTGAAGGCTGGATCTGCGCCTCGAAGTGAAAGGTGCGCATATTAGGTACGTTGCGCAAAAGAACATAACGCCACTTTTAGGTAAGACTGATTTTGCTCCTCAAACAATTTCCATACCACGAGCTAAATCGTTTTTTAAGGAGTAAACTCCAATAAATAAGTTGCCGTTTCGCCGTGTTGGTCCCGGCCTCCTTTGTAGAATAGGCTAACTGCCGTTCTGCCAGGCAGGTCGTAAAAGGCGACCGATTAGCTATCGAGTCACTACCATCGTTGCTACTAGGTGGTAGAGTTCTGCATTGTCTCGCCCGGGTCTGGTACCACCGCCTTACCTATTCCTGCCGCAATAGCGTCAGTGCTTGTTGCTGTCGTGTTCCGGTTTGGAGGGTAAGGTAGCCGGCAAACTTATGCATGTGGCATTATACCTCGCCACAAGATAGCAATGCACCATTAACACCTTTGGTGTCTATAGGCGATGGTTGACTCTTTCCATCAGGAGACCCATCTGCTTGTTTGCTATCTTATGACATAAAAAAAAGTAATAAATAAGTAAATATCAATATATATAATAAATAAGTAAATAGCAATAATATAAAATAAATAAGTAAATAGCAATAAATAAGTAAATATCATCACACAGTTTGTCATACAGGATGCTACAGACAGTCTTATTTATCATCGTCTACCGGTTTTTTACCTAATGAGATGACTATTAATCCCAGCCTTAATAGAACTCTCCCTCTATTGAGGCTGGGATTAACAGTCATCTCATCAAGTCATCTAACAACTAACGCTTGTTATCTACATACGATAACAGGACACATTTTACGCTCCATGATTATATATATCACTAACAGATTCCAGGCTTAAACTGATATTTTGTAAACAGAAATAATAAAAATAAAATTCCTGCAGCAATTGTGTCAGTGCTTGTCACTGTTGTGGTCTAAATTTGAGGGTAAAGTAGCCAGTAAACTTATACAACTTACAACTAGTCTTACATTACCGCCATTTGGAAGGCATCGTTTTATCCCGTGTTGGTCCGGGCTCCTTCTATGAATAGACTAAAAATGCCGTTCTGCCAGGCAGGTCATATAAGGCGACCGATTGGCTATATGTGTCACTAACATCGTGACTACTAGATTCTGCAACGTCTCGCTCGGGTATTTGGTACCTTATCTATTCCTGCCGCAATAGTTCCGGTTTGGAGGGTAAAGTAGCTGGTAGACTTATGTATTTGGCATTGCCATACCACTACACGGATAGCAACGCACATCTTTGGTGTCTATAGGCGATGGTTTCTTTTCCCATTGGGACAGCTATCTGCTTGTTCGCTATCTTAAGATATAAAAAAACCACCTTTATTTTCTCTAGGTGATATGGCCGATAGACCATATTATGATCGATCATATTATGATACAAATAATACGACTACTTTAGCGTTCAGTTAGTAAACTTTCTCATTAGAAAACTTTCTTTTACGAGAATTATTTTAGCTGACATTTATAAACTGCTATTGAGACGGTTAATGGGTTTCGTATTTGAGACAAACATTTTATGAAAGAAAAAATATTTCTATAACAAAATAACAGTTGTAACAATGACCCTCATTTTAAGGGTTAAGTTGACTATTAAAAACACACGATGTACATTAATCCCGCTATTCTACTTAGTTTATCTCAAAAATAAGTGTTTGAAAACGCTAAGAATTTTGTAAATTAAAGAGAATTAACACTATTTAAATGAATATATATCACGATATATATTAATCATTTTATATGAATAATTTAATTATCGTTTCAAGAACCAGGTTATATTTAAATATTGAATAAGCTGCTTTCTGATCGTTGAAATGTTAGTATATTTATTATACCAATTGTAGATAACTAATCATTGAAATCAAATCCTTCACGTTATGCGGCGCGCGGCGGCGTGGTGTGCGATGGTAAAAAGTAGATAGCTGAATTGAATTAAAAGCTATATACAAACTGCAGAAGATACACAGAGATGCAACAATCTGTTTGGTTCATTTCTAAAAGTACCTTGTCGACCAGACAAGGTTTAACGCTCTGCTCTGTATTTTAACAAAATAGAAGATTTGTTACTGGGGTGATCCAGTCCAAAAATGCGCACAGTATTGCACAGCAAAGCATTGTACACAAATGGCCAGCCCTGAAGTACCAACCAGCCCGATTTAGTAGGGAACCTTAATTTATTTGTCGTTAACTCAACTTTATAAATGATTATGCAATTAGACATCACTTGCTCTTTCGAAACCTAACATGTTACATTAACGTATCGATTGAATTAGCGATCGCCTGTGGTTGAAATTCGACCATAGACTAAATAATAAAATGTCTTTCAAGTTGGACAACTGGCTTTAGCCGTAAAGAAAAAAGTATTTCCCAAGCAAAGGGTGAGTGCTATAATACAAAATTAATTTTATATAGGTATTTCTTTGCTTAACCGATTTTTGCTAAGTATTTGACACTAAATAATCGAAAATTGGCGCGAGCGAATTCACCTATAAAGACTAGGTAAACTTAAAAATTTAAAAAGCAATCAAATCTTACTGGTATTTCAATAAAAGAGAAAATTTCACGCGAAAGAGGCCAAAGTGCTTGGATCGCGTTCACGTTTTTATTATTTATGACCTTGAAAATTGCATGAGTAAGCCGGCGCAGCGGTTGCGGTCACGCCTACTTTATGGCCACGTATTAAGTGAACTTTCCATTATTGTTACTTTTTTGGCACAGCAAGAGCTTGCTTACTTGTAATATAAAAACTGCAATTACGTCAACACCAATATCCTAACACAGCTATTACAGTAAAATGTAGCCACAAATTGCTATGCTAATGTATCTATATTTTATATTCTACACTTTTTATAATTGGCACTTGGTGAAACTCCATTTTAACACAATATTTATTTACTGATAACACTTAACAACACTAGTGAAATACAGTACAAGTTTTATCAGTTAATAAATATTGTGTATCTATATTCGAACTTGAGTTTTTGTAATTTAAATCTTCTTTTCTTTATATAGTTTAATTATTTTTCATATTTCTTAGCGCTTTAATTACTCTGTACGTGCATTAATTAAAAACGAATATATTCTTGCAGCTTCAGTTTATATTCTTATTTATATATATTTTAAATTATTTATAAAATGCTTAAATTTTTTTATGCAATTAAAACTTATAATTGTCAGTAAAAAGTATATTTTCAATTCTTGTTGCCATCGGCACTTGGTTAGATACTTTATTTTCAGAATGTATTCATTATACATAAATTCAGCACCAAAATTCTTTTTTTATGACTATAAACATTGTTTTTTAAGAGTTTATTTATCCTAAGTGTGGGCAAAACTATAGTTTTCTTAGATACATTATTTTGGCAACATATTTGTAAATTTAAAGATTTTAGGCCCTATTACCTTCTATTATGATTATTTTTTCTTTATGTCATATCTTTATGAAAGGTGTTTATTATATTTATTTTGTTTATTTATAATATAAAAAAAACAGTGAATTTACGTTCTATAAGTAAAACCAAACCACCAGGGGTTTCAAGGATATATATATTTTCAGTAGCTGTTTCCCAACCAACTATCAAATCTAGATATCAATATTCTAGCATTATACTGAAAAATTCGTCGTAAATATTATAGACATGTTAGTACCTGTGTCACACAAATATTATTGAAGTAGAATAGAATAGTAATGAATAGGATAAAGAAAACAAATTATCCATACCAATATTATAAATGTCAAAGTAACTCTGTTTGTCTGTCTGTTTCCTCATCAAGCCTAAACCTCTGAACCAATTTGAATAAAATTTGTTACAAAGATAGTATAAGACCCCAGAAAGGGACACAGGATAGTTTTTATCCCGGGGGTTCCCTACGGGAACGGAAACTATGAGGGTAAACCCTGGCGCTTTTGTTTTAGAAATTTTCACAGCGGACGAAGTCGCGGGCACAGCTAATCTTTTAAAAACATCTAATTTAATATCTGAGTTGGAAATGGTGTGTTTATATAAATTCTGTTTGTTTTGTGTAGATGTTTCGTGTAACGTGTGGGGTGAAACATGTCTGTAAGCTTACTTCTACATATTATGCTTATTCGGTCTTCAATGCCATTTTGAAATAATTCACATGGGTTTTTATATCAATGACATACATAAAGCAATACCTTGCAACTTTCACTTCTTTGATTTCAGCAAATGTTAAATACGGATTCGACGCAAAATATGGTGTCATCACTAATACATAAATAAATATAGGAAAAAATATTAATTCTTAGCATATCACTATTGATCATTTTCCGCATGGCCCTTGTTTTTTAACTTTTCGCTACGTAGGTATGTAGATAAGGAACTTACTGATTTTGCCCCGATTATTGAAAATCGAGTTTTTACCAGATCTCCACGTTTTGAGGCCCTAGGAACCTTTTCCAAATATTTTCGCAATGACGTCAGTATGTCTGTATGTATGCATGTGTGTATGTGAGTGTGTGTATGTGTGTATGTGTGTATGTGTGTATGTAACCATCTCATAACTTTTGAACGGCTTGACCGATTGTAACGTGGTTGATGGGATTCGATTGGATTCTACTCACCTCAGACTTTTTGAAAATTTGAACCAAGTCTTCATTTTGAGAAATTTTGAAAAAATCCAAAAAAATTTGGTAAAACAGTATTGTTTTAATTTAACATCTAGTATGATATACTAACCGAATAAGTACAGAATCTAATCAGCACTATTCCTCAAATAACTACGTCTAATGTATAAATTGCATAAAAATCAGCTTATCCGTATGGGAGTAATCGCTGACGAAAAATTTTGAAAAAAGTGTTTTTAGACATAACTTTGAAATTTTTCGGTCAACTATTTTTTAGTATTCTACGATATATTAGTACTTGCAAGAAAAACTACGTCGAATACCGTTTCAAAAATCCAAGACGAATCTAGTTTTCAAAAATAATTACATTTTTTCAAATATTTAATTACGTTGTTTTTAGCAAACTTACTTGTTAATTTTGAAATACTTTTCAGACTTATAGAGCCATTGACTTAAAAATGTTATCAGCTGTTCTCTTTTAAGAACTGCGTCTAATACCATTAATTGGACTAAAATCGGTGAATTTGATACATACAAATTTTAGATCTAGATCTCATACTCCGTACGCACTATATTTTTTAAAAGAGACCCATGCTTTCGTATTACTTAAAATGTGAAGAAAGAAAAGGTGCTTATTAATAAAATTTATCTACCTTTATATTTAATAATAATAGTCGTCTTAATAAGAGAAAATCAGATGTTTTGCCTTAGTCAAGAACATTATTGCTGACATAGTATGAGATTATATGTATGTTGGTTCGCGACGACGCCGCGACGCTGGCGATTCATGTGAGGCACGGTTCTCAGTTGGCGTAGTGCCGGGCTTAGAATCTATTTCACTAATAATACAACATCATGCCCTTATTAGCAAGATAAATCATACATTCGCAAACTAATATTCACAAGTAGGCTCGTATATTTAACTGACATTTAATTTGTTTTAATATAAATTCCATAGATTTATTTCCACAAAAAGCGTCATTGTGTAGACTGTAGGCTGCGTGATTACTAACGAGCTTGAATATTACAAAGGATGGCCGCGGACTCACGCAACACCAGTTTATTAAGTTTGGACGACGCTGACCTTGGCTAATGTTCCTGCAATACATTTTTAATGTTTTCCTTTGTTACCTACTTGATTAGCAGACCGAAAACCATAACTGTTGTTAAGTATGACCGCTATCTTATGTATTTATGAATAAAGTAAATCGCATGAGCGGTTATGTCTTTGAAAATAAGACTTAATCGTTTATTATTTTAAACATGTATCATTATAGTAATAATAATAATATCTATATCATTATCTATATTATATAATAAAACTAAGTTGATAAAATGTGCGTGCCGATAAAACTTAAAAGGGAGTCCCGGTACGATAAAGGGACTTATATAGTGTGATAGCCCTTTATCCCCCCTCGAACAAGAAATTTCCCATTTTAATCTAAAGGGCATATTTTTAAAGATATTAGGGCTTTTCTAACCCTTCAACTTGGAAATTAAGTGTAGTGGCGCCATCTGTTGTCGAGTATTTGAACTTCATTAAGAACAACGATTATTTGGGTTGCATTTCGATAGGCGCCGCGAACATTTGCAGCATGTGTAGTAATGGCGTTAAATTTAAAATTCCAATTTCAATAAAGTCTTAAATTACATTTGTTATATTTCAACTACCACGTAATCTCATAGCAACTCCCGAGCGAAGCCGGGTATCATAGCTAGTATATAATAAAACTAAGTTGATAAAATGTGCATGCCGATAAAACTTAAAAGGGAGTCCCGGTACGGTAAAGGGACTTATATAGTGTGATAGCCCTTTATCTCCCCTTGAACAAGAAAGTTCCCATTTTAATCTAAAGGGCGTATTTTTAAAGATATTAGGGCTTTTCTAACCCTTCAACTTGGAAATTAAGTGTAGTGGCGCCATCTGTTGTCGAGTATTTGAACTTCATTCAGAACAACGATTATTATTTGGGTCGCATTTCGAAAGGTGCTGCGAACAATTGCAGCATGTGTAGTAATGACGCGAAATTTAAAATTCCACTTTCAATAAAGCCATAAATTACATTTGTTATATTTCAACTACCACGTAATCTCATATCAACTCCCGAGCGAAGCCGGGTATCATAGCTAGTATATAATAAAACTAAGTTGATAAAATGTGCGTGCCGATAAAACTTAAAAGGGAGTCCCGGTACGGTAAAGGGACTTATATAGTGTGATAGCCCTTTATCCCCCCTTGAACAAGAAAGTTCCCATTTTAAGCTAAAGGGCGTATTTTTAAAGATATTAGGGCTTTTCTAACCCTTCAACTTGGAAATTAAGTGTAGTGGCGCCATCTGTTGTCGAGTATTTGAACTTCATTCAGAACAAAGATTATTATTTATAAAATTTATTTAATTTCATGCCTCGTTTATTTACTGTATAATCTGTTTGTCGTGGATCACTCGATTTTTATATTAGCATTTTCTATTAGCATTTTCCGAGTCGATAAATTTCTATAGACCGTTGATATTTAATTTTTTCTACCCCGCAAGGAAACTACTATAGTAATAGTTGGTACAATTCTATAACGTCTCCCCTAGGTTTGGTACCACCGTAATGACTGTTCCCGCCACAGTAGCGTCAATCTTGGTCACTTTCGTGTTTTCATTTGGCGGGTAAATTAGCCGGTAAACTTATGGTATATATCTATATCTTGCCACATGGATAACATCACACGAATTACATTTTTGGTGTCTACAGGCAATGATTATCTCAAGACGACAACGACGCGAGGAAAACCATCTAGGTACTTGTTTGTTAACTGGCATGATTATATTTATTTAAATTTACTATTTAAAAGTCTAATCAATTACACCCAGTTTTATTTTAATATTAACTATTTTACGTATTACTATTAAGTACCTGATTATCTTAGAAATATTACAAAAATGACTATATTTTGTTATTTAGGCAGGCATTTCAAAATCCAACAAGGATTTGAAAACATATCATATATTATGACACCATGCTTTGCCAAGTCACTCATCGACATAGTAATACCTCCTCATTTCATACAGTAGCTGGGTAGGTTGCAAATAGTCAATCAAATAGCTAACCTGTCACTACTAACAGCTTAAAAAGTTAGTTACCCGGTAAACTTGGCTCAGCCAAGATGATTATGTCATAGTTAATTCAGAAATTTATTAATACTCCCCTGAGGCCAAAATTCGGCCGTAGACTTAACAATAAAATCTCTTTTAAGTTTGACAACTGACTGAGAAAATAGTCTAATATCTCATCTAATATACTTGTTTATATAATATCATTTATATCATATGAATGTAAACTTTAACTGTGCCTTTTAAACTCCACCGTTCACGTTATTATCCTAAAAAGGGGTATAAAGATCTCTTCACGTATAAATAAATAGGTTTTATGTTATTTCTCAACTTTGTTAGATTTATTCTTATAATTAAAGTGATGTGAGCTTGTTCTCCTACAGTTTAAAACTTAATATTTTACCTTAATCAACCTGTTCTAACTAGAGTCAAGGGAAAGTCACCTCACGACTTTATTTACAAAAATACAATATAATACCTACATATATACGTAAATAAAATCGAAATGTTTGTCTGCGATTTCAAAATTTTTCAAGTGCAGTGTGTTATTTTCACGATTGTAATACATAAACAATATTTTTTTAAATTTCTGTCTGTCTGTCGCTCTGTTTGTCTTGGGTAATCTCTGAAACAACTGGACTGGTTTGGATGAAACTTTCACTGAAAGATAGTGGAGTTTATAAGGCAAGACATAGGCTACGTTTACCCGAGTGAACTAAAGGAAGTAATAATTTTGGATCACGCAAACGAAGTCATGAGTAATGACTAGTAAGTAAATACAAAGGTAGAAAACAAGAAACAGATACACATACAGAAGCTTAAATATAATGGTTTTGAAAAAAGGGTAGCGTTTCCACTTTTATTCTTCATATCGAAGTTATTCCTGCTAACACAAAGAATAAAATTAATGTGTAGATTACAAGGCCTCGACTATAAACTTTTCTAAAATATGGAAAAGGAACGATAATACACCTTGAAAATTCTACGAGTAACGCAATATGAATGTAAGATAAATCGCCCGTATAAATTTCGTGTCACGTAAAATGGCAAAATGTTATCGGAACAGAAAAATTGATATGGTTTCAAAACGAAATATCAGCGGCGAGCTTGCGGTAGGTCATTGAATTGAGATTTTTGCTCTTGTTATATCGCATAAATAAGCGTTCGTATAATCATTTATTTTATTTGTACTTTTATACGTATTATTAAAGTTTAACGCTATTTTATTTTCTTGAATAGCTATGTGTTTTTTTTATTATGACTGTAATAAAGTTTTAACTCATATTTGATTGTAAATTATAGTACGCGTTGATATGTCTAAATTATTCTTAGACATTGTCAGGTGGATTTGGCGAATTAATATTATAACTATATTAGTTATAATTTATGTAACACTATTTTTAATAAATAAAATAGAAACAACGTGACAAGCACTGACGTTGTTGTGGCAGTAATAGGTAAAGCGGTAGTACCGGACCCAATTGAGACAATGCAGAACTCTACCACCTTAATTAATTGGTCGCCTTTTACGACCTGCCTGCATGAATGCAGATCTCTACCACTAGTAGTCACGATGGTAGTGCCATGCTTATTTTTTTACTCACAAATAATAAGCTACGATTAGCCCGTTACGATTTTGGCCCGCGCCATAATGACTGTGATGTTTCAACTGAATATGTCGATTGGTCTAACCCCAATTTTTATAGTTAGGTATAGTTACTTATAAAATATTTTTATCTCTGATATTTTCATATTATTTTTTAAAACTGACACAAATCTTCTGACAGGAGTGTCATGTAGTAAGTTTGACGTAAGTGTTTGTCTGTGGCAATATAGTTCTCGAACGGGTGAACTAATTTTGATTTAGTTTTTATAAGCGTCTAACGTAATTATGTAAAGATGAGTCTACAGGTGCCCCAACTTTGTGATAAATTACAGTAATATACTGTATTTGGGCTCATTAAATATATTTTGTTAGCTGGTGCTTTTAGGTTTTATTAACATTGTAAACAGTACAATAGTATTATTAATAGCACTATTTCCCTGTGAAACCAATTACCGGCAAGGGTTTTTCCAAGCGGATACAACTTATGGACCTTCAAGAAAAGAGCCTACTCTTTCTTAAAAGGCAACGCAACTGCAAATCTTCTGATAGTATGGTTGTCAATGGGCGGCGGTGATTGTCGAAAATTTTTCGTCAACGATAGCTCCCGAACGGATAAACCAATTTTGATGCAATTTATGAATTGGACGCAGTTTTTTGAGGACAAAAGCTGATTTAATTTTGTACTCAATTGGTACATTAATCTGACAATTATATCAAAAACATACTGTTGTGCCATAATTTTTTTGAGATTTTTTCAAAATTTCTCATAATCTTCTCAAGTAAAGCCATTCAAAAGTTATGAGAACTCAAACGTAGAGATATGGTGAAAACTCGATTCTTCCTTATCTACATACGTAGCAGGAAATCAAAAAGGAATTGCTACAATTACTAGGACGAAAAATGGCATGTTTTCTTAATTTTTCGGTACACGTCCCTTACACGTCCCTTACAGCAGACAGAGACACCGGATTGCTAAACCTCAGGAGCCTGCTGGCAGACTTGTTAAGCATATACTTTTGCAAAAAATTAAGCTGAAAATCATTTATTTATATTACCTATTACTTTATTTTGGACCCAAAAAAAAAACAGCTAACAAACAGTAGCCGCATCTATTTGGAGGAAACCGTAGTAGAGTATATAGTTCTTACCTGCCACCAAAGGGCGACTCTGTCACTCCCAAAGACTATGACGTGGTTAACCATGGTTAAAAATCTACATGCCAAAAGGACACTGGGGCCTGACGGTATCTCAAATAAAGTAATAGAACTATTGCTCGATTAAATTAAAGGTTTGCTGAAGAAGTAAAAAGGAGCCACCGTTACTGAAGTTCAAAAGCCAGGAAAGGAAATTAACTTATCCATTAAAATACACAGGGGTAACACTAGACGCACAGAAGGCATTCATATCTTACATAGAATATGTCGGAAATAAGGTGAAATTCGTATTAAGTCTATAGTCCTATATTATCTAAGGACAGAGTAGTGTTTCCGCCACGGGAGTTACATATTAAGAGCACATTACTGGACTAACCTCTATTTGCAAATTAAATTGATATTCGAGCTATACATTTACGCAATGCATCTTTTATTTATTAAACAACTGTTTTAAGTGACGAATGAGTTGAATGTTTTACTTCGAAACTGAACCTAAAACTTAAAATATGTACACATATAAGTTCCATTTGTGGCGTATATTATGTTATGGATAAAATAAACAATTGTATATTTATTTAGGTTCAGTGGTTGTCGGCTTAATAATACATCGAATAAACATAAAGTAATATACTAAGCTAACTTAATATACAAACTAACTAACTGGTAAACGACAAAGTTCTAATTACAATAAAACAAAATTAAATGTTGAATTAATAAGCTTTTTAATATAAACTATACAGATTTTCTTGTTTTTTGTCTCACCTATAAATTGAACGAAGGACCTTACGCTAGAAAGGTAATTAATTATTCACAGATATGCCCTGTGTTAGTGCGGACAAATAGACCTTTGAAAGATCCTTTGAAAATAGACCATCTGCCATTTATTTAAGCAGTTCGTAAAATGCGATTGGCTACGTGTCACTACCATCGTGGTTACTAGATGGTAGAGTTCCGCAACGTCTCGCCCGGGTAGTTGTTGCAACCGCCTTGCCTAATCCTGCCGTATTAGCGGCAATGCTTTTCACTGCCGTGTTCCGGTTTGGAAGCAAGGTAGCCGGTAACCTTATATAAGTGAATTTAATGCATTGTCAATATATTAAGTGTCTACAGGCAATGTTTATCTCTTTCCATCAGGAGAGCCATCTGCTTGTTTGCTATTTTATAACTTAAAAAAAACACAGTTACTATTTGATTACATATTACATAATTTAAAACTTTAAGAACCGACTTCCTATTTCCTTTATCTCTGGAAATCTGCATCAGATCTTGACCAAATTTAAATGGGAGCAGATACGCGAAGTTATACCCTTCCTAACAAAAAAAAAAGAATTTTAAAATCCGTTCATAAATAACCGAATTGAGAGACAGTAAACATAACAAAAATACAACGAGATTCGTGCCAAATTACAGCTTTCCAAAAATAAGGATCTCTGAGCTATCGTGCGGACGCACGAACTGACGGACGGATATAGCGAAACTATAAGGGCTCTTCGGAACCTTAAAAAACGATTATTAATAATATTTGTTGATAAACTCGTAATGTTTTTAGAAGAATTTTGTATTTTAAATGGTTTTGTGTGTAATATACTAATATATAATGGTGACGTTTTTTTGCTCCGTTAAATAGATGGAATGGACAGTAGGACATGCAATTAATACTTTCGATCTTTAAATTAAGTTGATAAATAACTAAGGTTGATCGCCTCTGTGGTTTAGTGCTTTCGGTGTCGGCGTTGACTACATGAGGTCCCAGGTTCGATTCCTGGGATGGGCATATCAAAAATTGTGTTTTTTCTGTTTTCTGATAAAAACAAGGTTGCCTGGGATAGGAAAAGTGCCTGGCTGGAGACAGGCTGGCCACCTATCACATTGTGGGACTTAAGTATCTTCGACTAATCGTGGGTGCAAATGTTGTACCTCTGCCTACTTCTTCTGGGATACGGGAGTGAAGATACTTTTTTAAATTAAAGTTACAGTTTTATCGGTAACCTCTTAATTATTTATCAGTTAAAAGTTAAATTTAATAAAATTAAATATAGTTAATGAAACTTAATTTTAATTAAATACAACGTTCTTATTACATGCACTAAAATATATAGCAATAAAGAAAGCTATATAATGTAATAATTGTTAAAAACGTTTCACAACATTGGATTAGTTCAGCATTAACTTGTTTTGTCTACAATTTTTATTAACTGCGCTCTCAGGTGGGTCTCACTTTTAGTACACTGACTGAGATGATAGCTTTTGTACACGCTAAACACACATAAATTAGTATTTCTTCTTGCACTTACAGGTAATATTCTGATATTGGTCATAAAAATATCTTATCCCCACAAAAATAATAATAACAAAAGTCTGTCTGTCTGTTACGCTTTCACGACTAAACAGCTGAATTAATTTCGGCGAAATTTGGCACTAGGATATTCGTAGTTGAAGATACAGGGTCAAACATAAACTTACTTTTTTGTTAAAATCAACCATTAAGGGGTGAAATAGGGGATGAAAGTTTGAATGAAAAACTATATCGATGACATGTTATTCAACTCGCAGGCTAAGCTGAGCGGATCAGCTAGTTCATCATAAACACATCTTTAATTCCGATGCACACAACATTACAACATTGTTGTATTTCCTCGCTATTCCATCATTTTAATCAGCTGCTTAAAATGCATTGAAAGAACTAAATTTTAACTATTACAATGTAGGTATATAGGCACAAGCTGCTAGCAGCTCACGGCATTATAAAAGATTTTGGATAACTCCGGGAGAATAACTAATTTTTACGGAATAAAAAGTAGCCTATGTGCTATTCCAGGTCATCATTTACTTGTGTACCAAATTTCATTCAAATCGGTCAAGCCATTATTGCATGATTGAGTAATAAACATCCAAACATCCAAACTTTCGCAATTATTATACTAATATAGATAACAAAGATAAAAACACGTAATAGTATGCATAGTTGAGTAATTTATATTTACTGTGTTATTAGTGTGTGAGCAATATGAAATATATTTGGCGTACCTGAAATGCCGTCGTAGGTCCACCATTCTTCCCAACTGACGCCCCTCACGGCTGCAATCAAACCAAATCTAATTAAGTCTGCACTTTCGTTACCAGCTTTCCTTGAGCTGTCTTTTGTGATTTTTATTTTAATGCTATTAAAAGTTTTAAAATAAAACGAGATTCAAGTACCTAATAAAAACTTTTCAGCGGTATAAACAAATTAGACTTTTTAATATGTAATAAACTTGTTTTGTTTGAGTTTAAGCATATTGCTCTTTATTTAAATAAATAAATATCTTCACGTCGCTTCCCTGGGGAGTTGGGCAGAGTGAAACAAACTTCATTATATGTTCAGGATGATCACGATTTACCGCTTAGTCAGTAAGCAAGATGAGTGTCATCACTTTTTACCGACCTAATAACGGTTTTCCCAAAGAATAAGTGCCCTAGGATAATACAACAATATTTGGAGTTGCTTCTAGGATTTCGATATTCGAGAACAGCCCCAAAATTCCATTTGTCCTCAAGAATAATTTGGTCCGAGCAGAAAAAACAACCTGGGCAATTATTATTAAAATAACATGAATTATCTGAACTATAATAAATATATTATATACAGAGTGTAAGGGACGCTCTATCGAAAATCGAAACCATAGATTTGAACCATGATTCTGAGTCGGAAACTGTTAGAAATTTGTGTATTTTTTTAATTTTTTGACGACTTTTTTACTTTATATAATTTAATTTATTCTAATAATAATAATACGGTGTTTTTTTTTCTAAAAATACATTAAAATTAAAGGAAATACACAAAATAAGCAATGTATTATGCCGCGTAACTTATACGGCTAGTTCGAGAGTTCCGCGCGCCGGATGAGCCCAAACAATGTACTCTACATTGTGTGGCGTAAAAATTAAAAAAAAATCAAGACAAGTCATGTAAAAATTTAAAAAAAATCAAGTCCCAAAGTTTGCATTTCCCACAAGGAAAGGAATTCCTATCACGACTAGAACGTAAAAATGGCATGTTTTCTTATTTTTTTTTGATGAGACGATCCTTCCACGCGTTATACGTGGGTGTGAGTAAAATAATATGTAGTGGTTAATTTTTTCATACCAATTCTCAGCCCCATAGTATGGTTTTACAGTGACATCTTCGCCCGCACAGTTGGTAAGCGTTGCGGGCCATAAGCTTTGCTCTTGGATCGTTACATAGTTTAACCAACACGCGGGGATGGCCCGCGCTGACGGCAATTCGGTCGCGCTTTTCAATCAAGTAGCATTGTAAGGATGTACTTGTGATGCCCTAAGTGTAGTTTTACAGTGGCGCTTACGCCCGCCCCTGTAAAACTACACTCAGGGTACGGTTTTTAAAATAGTTGTTAGCCTTTGTTTGACCTCTGGTAATTATTTATTTATTTAAAATAGATACAGTAATAGAAAACATAGGAGATTATACAAAAATAAACTAAGGCCTACAAACTTAAGGCTTGTAAGGCTTGGCTTTGAGGCTACAAACTAAAAACAATTTAAAACTGTATTCCGCCTAATATTGTATACAACTTTCATTCATATTCAACTATGTTGTCGCCAAATTTCATCGAAATCGATCTACCTGTTTAAGAGAAGTTCGGTTGTAGAGGTTGACTAGTAAAAGACTACATACTGAAGGAGACAGTCCAGTATTCGATTCTGATACCGAATATGTAAACATAAGGCAGTTAAATTTTGACTTTATTATATACTTTTTGAATATTTATACACTAATTTTTTAATGTTATATATTAGTTCGGAAAAACCCTCGCTTACCGTTAGATTCACACAGAGACTAATTGAATAGTAACAATCTATTTAATCTGTGGTTTCACACAATAATGCGGGGCAAAAAGTACGTCGAGAATTGCACAGTTGTGGATTTCCAGATATCAAGATAGTGAGAATGAAAATTTAAACTTTGGCAATTCAGCGACAGGAAAATTATAGATGCAGTTCCTCAGAACACTTCTCCATGATACATGCGATAGAAAATTAAGAGCGAACTCACATCATGTGTCACTTCCACCTTGAATAATAAGGCTACTGTCGTGTTGCAATTATGAAGGTAAGGAGACTGGTAAACTTTTAATGAGGGATACTTTTATATCCGGCTACTCAAATGGCGATTAATAATACCGTGGTTATCTTTTATATTTTGTTTAAAAGTTTTTTGTTTAATCTGATATCTTATACTATAAAAATACTGCAAAACGATTGATTTTTGGCTCATCCCTGAAACTTCTCGCTATACTCAAGTATTTTAAGTACAAAGCAGTGAAACATTACTAAGCACACATTATTAACCTCAAATAGTTCAAAACCTTTTTTTACAACATAAGATAGTAAATAAGCAGATGGCTCTCCTGTCCAATCACTGTCTGTGTGCTGCTGTGAAACATCGTCTATGGACAAAGATGTTAATGGTGTGTTGCTGTCTGTGTTGCGGCGCGTTAATACCGAATGCATGGGTTTATCGGCTTTTTTACTCTCTACCCTACCTACCTGAACACGACAATGACAAGCAATGATGCTATTTCGGCAGGAATACGTAGCTACCACCGTCTTACCTATTCCTGCACAAAATAGTCAACGCTTGTCACTATAACATTATTCTGGTTTGGAGGATACCTTATTCGAGTGCGTTTACTATTTTTTTATATCATTAGATAGCAAACAAGTAGATGGGTCTCCTGACGGAAAGAGTCAACTATCGCCTATAGATACCAAATATGTTAATGGTGCGTTGATATCTTGTAGCGTTGCTATTTTGTGGCAAGGTCTAATGCCAAATGCATAAGTTTACTGGCTACCTTACCCTCCAAATCGGAACACGACAATGACAAGCATTGACGCTAATGCGGCAGGAATAGGTATGGCGGTGGTACCAGATCCGGGCGAGACCAATTTACCATTAATATATATGGTGCTTATAGGCGATGGTTGGTTTGTTTCCGTTAAGAGAGTTATCTGCTTGTTTGCTATCTAAAATAGTTTTTTTAAAAAAATTGCATAGCATATATAATATTTATTAATCGCCTCTGTGGTCTAGTGGTCCAGTTTTGGAGTTGACCACGTGAGGTCCCGGGTTCAATTCCCGGGTCGGGCACTTTAAAAAAAAAAGTGTTTTTTCAGTTTTCTGATAAACTCAAAGTTGCCCGGGATTGAAAAGTGCCCGGTTGGCAATAGGCTTGCCACCTATCATATTTATGGGACCAAGTATCTTCGCTAATCGTGGGTACACTTGTTGTACCTCTGCCTACCCCTTCGGGGATATGGGCATGAAGATACTTTTTATATATAATAAAACAATTACACAACACACACACACACACACACACACACACACACACACACACAAACCTAAACACATATATAAATAAATATTCACTGGCGTTATCGAGAAAATATTAAAAAAAGATCCTAGACCATAAAACGTGGAGAAATGAAAACACGATTTCCGAAAATCGATGTACAATCAGTAATTTCCTTTAGCTGAAGTTAAAACTTATTTTTTATTGTATTTTTAGTTTTCCTATTAATTTGGTGGGGTCATTATTACTTATATACATTTAATATCACCACAGCATAGTGAAGACTAACAGCATTCAATGTACATACAAATAATATTCGAGCAACGCACACATATCCACCTCTCACGAACGCGATATCTCGGAATGGCTCGGAACAGTTTGTTCCGCACCAGTCCGAGATATCGCGTCCGTGAGAGGTGGCTATGTGTGCTATGTTCGAATATTACTTGTATGTAACATTGACTGCTGTTAGTCTTCAGTATTCTGTGGTATTACACTTTTATTAACATCGGTCAACCATTTTCCTTCCATCTACAGTCAAAATCTGTTATAACGACATCGAAGGGACTACTCATATTGAGTCGTAAAAACCGATAGTTGTAACAACCGGTGACAGGTATTAATAGGAAAGATAATATGTATATTCATGTAGGAAATTAAACCGCATTTTGTTTACTTCAATACAAACGTATAATATAAAAGAACAATATCATTTTTCCATCATTTTTGCATGCATAAAATCTGTAATTTTTGTTTGTTTGAAACACTTCTGTCGTACATACACATTTTGTAATTCACATTGGATTTTAATCAGCGTATCGTCACAATTTCTCTGCATGTGGAACTCTTCATTAAAAAGAACAATCTTTCGTAATACACTAACAGCATTGAGACCGTCAATCAAAGTTGGCACTGTAAATTGTTCTTCCGAGTCTTGAACTTCACGTACAATATCATCCTCCGTAGCTGGTGCACAAATTGCAATAGACTGATCTACATCAATGAACTCGTCTGTTTCAGTAGTAGATAAAGCAGGTCGTAAATTTTGGGCTAATTGAGCCAAAGAAATATTGTCCTCTTCATCATCGTCAATCACATCATCTGAGGTTCTTGTTATAAGACTTGTAAGATCTTTAAAACCTGCATGCCCAAAGCAGTTAGCTATAGTTTTTTGTGAAACTTTTTCCCATGCTTCGGATATCATCAAGATGGCATCAAGAACCGTAAAGCTGTTCTGATTATTACTGTCAATGCTTTGTATTAACTTTAACACTTGCAGTCTTCTATAATGAGATTTTAAACATCTTATTACACCTTGGTCCATAGGTTGCAGTACAGATGTAACATTTGGTGGTAAGAACACGAGTTTAATACACTTCAGATTAGTAACAGCCGGATGAGTAGGACAATTATCAACTAAAAGAAGAACTTTCTTATTGTTTGCTTTTAATTCAGCGTCCCAGTTTCGTAACCATCTTTCAAAAATTTCCGATGTCATCCATGACTTCACATTGTTATCATACGTTACCAGCAGTGAGCGTATGCATCTTGGTTTCTTAGATTTCCCAATAACTAAAAGTTTCCTTTTACAGGATCCTGTCATATTTGCTGCAACCATGATCGTTAGTCTCGTCTTGGACATTTTTCCTCCCGAACAATTTTCTCCTTTGAATTTTAAAGTCCTGTCTGGTGTCAAATTGTAAAAAAGTCCGGTTCCTTCTGCGTTATAAATGTCTTCTGGACTGTAGCCTTCGCATAATGTAGGCCACTTTTGCGTAATCCATTCGTCTACAGCATCTTTATCCACACTGGCAGCTTCACCACTCATTTTCCCGCCGACAATGCCATGTCGAGCCCGGAAACGTTGAATCCAACTAGACGAGCAAACAAAATCTTCACCAAAATGTTGAGCAAAATCGTTTGCTTTTTGTTGAAGAATTGGTCCATTTATTGGCACATTATTTGTCCTTTGATATTTAAACCACTTTAACAAAGCTTCCTCAATCTTCGTATGACGCGTTGTTCTGGCTCGTTTCATTTTCAAAAAATTCTTGTCGTAAAGGATTTGAATTTTCTCCCTTTCTTTCCAAATGGTTGAAATTGTCGAGTGGGATACACCATATTCTTTTGCCAGGTCTTTGTTTGGAATTCATTTCTCTAGCTTTGAAATAATATGCGATTTTTCTTCGATACTGATTTGTTTTCTTTTTTGCGACATGTTACAATTTTCACAGGTAACTCAACAATAATGTTTTGGTGCGTCTTGTGTAAAGATAAGTAACAAACTGACTTAAGAGATATGACGAAGCGGGCCTTGAGGCTACGGCTACGGTGGTTTGTTTCTAAGAATTACAAAAGACCCTAAACTTTGTTTACTTTTACGATAATAGCTATTGACTATTATACTGTGCCAGATGTGGATACAGTTACCTATTCAAATTGTTTACAATACAGCTGAGCCGGTCGTTCTACAGATATAATTCTCCGAAAAAATTAACCAAATGTGGTCGCTTAATGCGGTATGTCGTAGTAAACAATGTCGTAAAAACCAATGTTTTAGATAAGGCGGTCATATAACATTCAGCCAGGACCTTTGATTTTGGTAAATTTAACCGGTATGTGGTTCTAAACGATGTCGCCATAAACGGTTTTGACTGTATATATTAATGCGTGAAGGAAAAAACTTTAGATCCCTTTTTTTAACAATTGCGTGATGGTTGGAGTGTGAAATTTGGTACAGTTAAAGTTTACATTGCGGAAAGCTGCGGAAAATTAATATTTTAAATAAGAACAGTTAGAAATATATTAAATTAATAAAACTAAACATTACACACATTACATTTATGTGACATGCATGTTATTATACACACATGCATACTGTTTTCTTTACGACTAAGGTTAGTTGTCAAAATTAAAAAGAGGTTTTATTGTTTAGAGTGTAGTCGAATTTAGGCCACAGGTGCTAGCTAGTCATTTATATTAATATTATAAATGCGAAAGTTTGGATGTTTGGATGGATGTTTGTTACTCAATCATGCAAAAACTACTGAACAGATTTGAATGAAATTTGGCATACAGGTAGACGATGACCTGGAATAGCACATAGGATACTTTTTATCCTAGAAGATTGGGTTATCCCGCGGGATTCGTCAAAATCTTTTATAATGCAGCGGGCTGCACGCTGCTGCTAGTATTAACTAAGGAAATATTTATTTGTTTCCTTTTAAAAAATACTATTTCTGTCTCAGCAAATATGAACAAATATAAGTATCAATTAAAGCAATTGAATAGAATGACATTTTTTCAATCCAAATGAATTCACTATTGTTGAGATCTTTGTACATGTTCGATGAAAGGTTTTCATTTTCTTTATCAAACCTATCATAATGTAATAAAGCAGCAATTGAAGCGGAAAAATGTTCTCATTTGAAACAAAACAATTTAGATAAAAAAATACAAAATTCTTATTTTGAATGAAAATGTTTTGTTTTCGCACTTTTTGTAATAATTCATTGTATTTATATTTTCAATATTAATTAAAAAATTTTAAAATTCTGAATATTTGATACGCATCAAGGATACATCAATAGAACATTTTGTGCTGTAAAATATTTCAATAGGCATTTTTTATCTGAAAGAATAAATGAGTCACGAAATTATTATGCTCCACGGTTAGTGTAGTGATTAAAGATATAAAAAAGTCTATATAAATAAAAATTAATTGCGTAATGTGTTTCTTAGCGCAAAACTCGAGAATAACTGGACTATTTTGGATATTTTTTTTGAAATATTCTTTGACGTGCGGGAAAGATTTTTGAAGAAGATAAAAGATACAAAAATTGCAAATAAAATAAAAAAAAAAAACTTTTGATTTCCCATGAAAACAGTAAACAGTTCCCAGCTGTCAACCATTTATTAATTTTAAATCTAATCTAATAGCTAACCCGCGAACTTTGTACTATCTTGGAACAACAAGATAGTACAAAATTTTAGCCAGTAGATAATGAATATCGTGTTTACTTTTTTTATAAAATAGGACAACAAACATACAGATGACTCTCCTGGTGGAAAAAGATACCATCGCCTAGGTATATACACTAAGATGTTAGCTGTAGTGCGCTGCTATTCGTGTGTCGAGATGGCAATGTTACATTCTAGTTACAAGTTAAATGTTACAAGTCTACTACCTACCTTATCCACCAAATGAGAAAACGTCAAGGATAAGCATTGATTCTATTGCGGCAAGAATAGGTAAGGAGGTGGAATCATATAACCGGTGATATGTTGGGGAACTCTACCACTACTTAGTCAAGATTGTAGTGACATGTATAAACAAATCGTCTGCCTTTTACGAAATGCCTGGCAGAATGTATGATGGTCTATTCATCAAAGAGGGCAGGGACAAACAGGAACCAAAAATAAAATTTTAGTATTCTATGAATACGAAAGTTCTATGAAGATTTAATATATTCATTAAATCTTCTGTTGGACGTCCAACAGATATAAAATATATTTTTGTGTATTATACTTGTTTCACGCTCGTGTTAGAAAGGCAGTTTATCTTTTACTAGCTGTTTCTTGCGACTTCGTTCACTTGACCCACACACATTACGTTCTTTTACTCAGTCGGGTAAAAAAGTAGCCTATGTTATACAGTAATAATGTACCTTTATATTGGTGGAATAATTTTTAAAATTGGTCCAGAGTTTATAATATTAGTATAGATTTATTAGCGTGGTACTTTGGACCTTAAACCCGTAATGGCTGCTACGTCTCTCGTTCCTTGGGATCGGTCTATAAATTCTGTGTCTATCTATGAGTAACAGAATAAAATATTTTAATTATTAACACAACATTTATTAACTGATAACACTTGTACTGTTTCACAATAAGATATATTTAATTTATTTTATTTATATAATGGCTTTTGCCCTTTGCTTGGGGCAATGGGATTCCGCCAATATATTTAATTACCGATCGGTTTCGCTTACACAAGCATCCTCAGGGTATTTACAGTTAGTAACTTAGTTTGTTGGAAATTATGTATTACAAATAAACTCACTTGAACTTCCAGTTCACGTACATTTTTAATTTTTTACTATTCACATCCAACCGGTTTCGCTTATTAAAGCATCATCAGGGATGTTTTACACATATTTTATAATATCTTTAACATATTTTATACAATTCAAGTTATTAGCTACTCTTTATAGGTGGGTATTAGACAAATATTTCAATTTGACACAAACGTCTGGCTGTCTGGGTTACCAACATGATATTTTTTCCCCTAAAAAGCGGAGACTATATTATTAGCTATTTTATTATATGCTTATTTTACACGGTAAAATTATTTTAATACATTAGGATTAGATACATTTCATATTTCGATATAAGCAATAAATACATATTAAGTCAAAAGATAAATTTAGTTAAATGTCAAGCTAAAGTTAAAAATAATATCATAACTAAAAATAATTGTAAATAATTGATTTATTCAATAGGTTAATCTACATTCGGTCACATCTAAGCTAATAATATAACTTGAATTGTATAATATATGTTAAATATATTATAAAATATGTGTAAAACATCCCTGATGATGCTTTAATAAGCGAAACCGGTTGGATGCGAATAGTAAAAAATTAAAAATATACGTGAACTGGAAGTACAAGTGAGTTTATTTGTAATACATAATTTAAAATGCAGTTTTACGAAGTGCCGACGATGGAAACTATCCAATTTAGTTTGTTGGAGTTTCACCAAGTGCCGACGATAAAAAGTGTAGAATATTTCAATTATTTATTATTTCTGCAGTCCAATAAAATAAACAGTAAAAGTATGAATAACGCGTTTCTATTCACGGCGATTATGACATTTGTAACAGCGCCGAAATATCCAGAAAACAATTAATTAACTAATAGCAATAATAAACTATCACAAGTGAAATACTTAGTTTCAAAAATCTATATTACGAATATATTATAAATGCGAAAGTTTGGATGGATGGATACTCGTAACTCAATCACGCAAAAACGCCTGACCCGATTTGAATGAAATTCGGCGTATATGTAGGTGAAGATCTGGAATAGCACGTAGTCTTTAGAATAGAATAGAAAACAATACAATAGAATAAATATTTATTCAAAATGAGTATATAAAATACATTTTTTCTCGAAAAACTGCTACTTTTTATCTCGGAAAATGCTGAGCTGCGGGTTGCAGCCAGTTAATTTTTTTTATACTAATATTATAAATGCGAAAGTTTGGATATTTGAATGGATGGATATTTTTACTCAATCACGCAAAAACGACTGACCCGATTTGAATAAAATTTGGCGTACATGTAGGTGAAGATCTGGAATAGCACACAGACTTTAGAATAGAATAGATTTTTACTCAAAATGAATATTTAAAAATACATTTTTTCTCGGAAAACTGCTACTTTTTATCTCGGAAAATAAGTTGTTCCTGCGGGATTTACGGAAAACTTTTATAATGCAGAGGGCTGCGGGTTGCAGCTAGTTAATCTTTATCTATACTAATATTATAAATGCGAAAGTTTGGATGTTTAAATGGATGGATGTTTGTTACTCAATCACGCAAAAACGAATGAAAATTAGTTGTTTTTGGGGCATTCACGAAAAAGTTTTATAAAGCAGTGGGCTGCGGGTCACAGCTAGTAAGTAATAAATATAATCAAATTGGGCCCTTACGGTGTAGATAGACTGGTCTTTGACCTTTTCAGCAAGATTCACCAATATACTAGATGTTTCAGAATTCTTCCTCCTAGTAGTTACACATTTAGCAAATAGTTCGTCTTTTACAAAATGTCTGACAGGCAAATAGATGGTCTATTCTTTAAAGTGAACCTGGACTAGAACGGGGAAAATGGTAAGGTATGGTAATTTATCACTTCAAAAATATATATAAAACCATATTAATCAGCATAACACGAAGATTTTGTGTCACTTTAATATTACACAAATAGGTACTTATCACAATTACTGGTTTACTGTCTTACAAAAGTTTTTTTTAAATCAAATTTTAGTATGAATGTACTAAAGTATCATTTACCTATTTAGAGTTTTCTTGATAGACTTACACTTAAGAAACCAATGACCGAAAAGCAATTTGAAAATTATATAAAGAAAGTTTTAATAATAATGCAAATGTACTTTTTAGGTACTTATATCATTAGATAGCAAACAAGCAGATGGGTGTCCTGATGGAAAGAGTCAACCATCGCATATAGACACCAAAGATGTTAATGGTGCGTTGCTATCTGGTGACGAGGTCTAATGCCACATGCATAAATTTACCGGCTACCTTACCCTCCAAACCGGAACACGACAGCGACAAGCATTGACGCTATTGCGGCAGGAATAAGTAAGGCGGTGGTACCAGACCCGGGCGAGGCCATGCAGACTTCTACCACCTAATAGCCACGATGGTAATGACTCGCATAGCCAATCATTAGCCTTTTACGACCTGCCTGGTAGAACGGCAATTGGCCTATTCTTCAAAGGAGCCCGAGACCAATGCGGTGAAAGGAGACTTTTACTAATAATGAAAATAATACAGATTGTTGTTTAGGTAAACTGTAAAACTTCTAGATCGATTTTATAACAATTAGCTATTACGTCGTGACAACATCTAATTATTCTATGAAAGCTATATATGTAATAATTTGGTTCAGTATACAATTGTACACAGTTTTATTATAGGTAACCTAACGATGCCACCAACACTTCATCACTTGTCATAGGCAACAAAAACTTAAAACAATAAATATGTTTTATTTTAGATTATATCTTACAAAAAACTGACTCAACCAATGTAAAAATAACCCATTACAGGAGATTAAATTCTCTGACTTAAGCGACCGAAAGTTACCCAATTAAGATTACACCATTATGATACTCGTAATGTTGTAAAGCAATTAATTCTAAGGATCAATTCGATGAACTGTTTCCGTTTTAATTACTCGGAGAACCATTTCAAATTATTTATTTTCGAATACCCACTCAATATTTGTGCAAACTCATTATTAAAATTAATGGTACGTGACTTTTAAAGTATTTCTGATTCAATATCAACTTTTTCGGCTAAAACCAACTTTGAAATATCTATTGTTAGATCAAATTCTCACTTCATACTTCACACATGAGATAATAGAATATTACCATAAATTTTACAAAAATTACACACGAAAGTTTTTTTTAATAACGCAATGAATCACATAATATTCTATTGGTAAACATTTAACAAAATCAATTTTATTGTTTTCAAGATTCCAAAAGAATATTTTTGATATTTTTTGATTTTAATAAGAGAGTTCGCGGATAATAACAAATTTAATTAATTTCACCTTTTTATTAAGAGAATGAATAGTGTTACGGAAACTACTTCAAAGCACTATCCTTAGTCGCTATTATTTAAGAGTGAGAACTGGTCTTATTAAAAAGGGCATCAAAGTAGAATTAACGCGATCGAAATGCAAGCGTTAGGAATAATCTGTGGTTTAGTACTCGTAGATCGCGTCCGTAATACCAAGGAGGGAGGTTGGGATTGAAAGACAGCATCGGTGTAAAATTGAGAAAGGGCATACAGCGTTGGTTTGGACATCTTGAAAGAATGGCAGTTGAACGATTAACAAAACAGATATACCTACAATGTAAATGTGGATGAATTTACGTACGGGGAAGACCAAGACTGGCGTATCGTGATCAAAATGATCGGGTGTTGTCCGAAAGTTGTGTCGTGAGTTTAAACAGGCATATTTGCATGAAGAAAACTATGGAAGAAAATTACAAATGCGGAGGAAGCAATTCTGTCTGGACCGTGATATCTGGCACTCTATTATCTCTGCCTATCCCGTGACGGATTTGGTGTGAAGCTATGTTTGTGTTATTATATTAAAACAAAAATTCCACACAGGTAGATATTTTGTAAAAATCTAAAATTCATACCTTGTGAAGTACATATCCCAGAGCATGCAGTTGAAATGTATACAATCTCGAAACTTACTCGATACACGCCTGATTTATGCTTTTAATTTAAATTTTTGCATTCGCTAGGCGAAGTTCGCCACGGACGTGCCGCCTGCATTGCAAATATATGTCGCAGCCGACTCGAGAGATCGTTTCAGTTTCGATTCGATACAGTTCGGGTGAACTGTCGACTTTTAATCTTTTAATGCTACTCAACAAACTTTTGCCTCACAAAATTCGTTTGCGTTATTTCGTTTAACATATCGTGTGTTACTTTTTGTTTTATATTTGCCGTAAATCTTTTTTAATGGAATATTGAATACAATAAGAGCATCTATATATTCAAAAAGAATAGACATTGCAGATTCTTATGAAAATGGATTTCGTTCTAACTTTGACTTTAGAGAACTTACTTTACATTTATAGCTAGGAGCCTGATTACGTCACCTCCATTTCAATAGTAATAAGATTGGGCTTTGCAAGTATTAGAATTTTTAATATACTTACCTTACCTACCTATCTACCTACCTTAGTAGGTATATTATATACTTAGAAACTAAAAGTTCTAGTTTACATTAACTACTGTCCTTTCGGAAAACTCATACGTTAAAAACTTTTATTTTAAAAGTGTTATTGTTACGAAAGGGATAATATTAACTGAGCTTAGAAGCCTATGTGAACACAGAACGCAGCTCAGTACGGCTTAAAGCAACTTTACCGGCGAAAACAACACCTGGGACATCGTGCATATTGTCGCAAATCTATGAATTATCTGCCTGGAATATCGAATAAAACTTTTCATTCATATTATACTTTGTATTATGGTAAACAGTTGAAAAGCGGGTAAAAAATAGCATAAGATACCAAATAAGCCGGATCTCCTAATGGTAAGAGAGAATTACGACTATAGACTCCAAAAATGTGTTTCTGTGGCTGTGTTTTTTTTAATATCATTTGATAGTAAACAAGCAGATGGCTCTCCTAATGGAAAGAGTAACCATCGCCATGGGTACCAAAGATGTTCATATTGCTTTGCTATACATGTGGCGAGATAGCAATGCTAGATGCATAAATCTACCGGCAACCTTACCCTCCAAACCGGAACATGACAATGTCAAAAATTGACAACATTTCTTTTTTTTTACATCCTATATATTATTATTTTTTCAACTGAAACTAGATTGAAAAAAAGGATACCCGTATTTTTTATTTTTTTCGAAATTCATTCATTTGATGTTTATTTTAACTTTTAAAATTCTTCTTTTTCTAAATAGACGTAAGTGCCAAAAGACGTCATTTATATGGCTGAATGTTGCTACATCTTTGCTTTTTATGATCCAACAAAAAAGCATATGTCATCTATGACATTTATTAAATCAACATCAAGTATTGTAAATCATTAAACTTTAATTTACATTTGATCATATTTCTATAAAGTGTTATAATAGTTTGCAGTAATCTTATTGCGAAATATCAAATAAATCCAGGTGTTGATTACAAATAGAGCAGAGCGGAGTGACTAACACAAATAAACAATACGGAGAGTGGTTAAGTAAAAGATTGACATATTTGATACTATCGTATGATGACATTCCCATTATATTTTTTAAACTATATGTTTTAACAAAGCAAAGGTCATCACCCTATTCTGCCTTTTAAGTGATGTCATAACACATTTTTTAATTATATTTTTTTTCCAGTATTGGGTAATGAAAAAAATTAAAAAATATAATATATTACTAATCAGGATTGAAAAATAAAGAAACGGTGTTTTTGTTTTGGTGTCTTTATAATTTTTAAATGTTGTCAATTGACGCTATTGCGGCAGGAATAGGTAGGAGGTGGTACCAAATACCCGGAAGGGATGCGATTATCTTATTACTTTTTAAGCGGTTTTCTGCTTGTGTGCTAACTTGTGATATAAAAAATTTGACGTATCAAATAACAAATTATCGCAAAACGTTTCAAAACACTTTATGTATACGACGATATGAAAATCTCTGTTTTTGAATTTGGTTGAAAAAAACGCACACCACACCCACATCTCAATCTGTATTTTAGTAATAGGTAACTGGACAATTCCGTGTAATAATTAAATACGAAATTTACGAGCGTTTAAAATTAAAACAGACTATTTTTTTTTCATTCATGCTTTGATCAACACAGGACTCGTTTAAAATTTAGTCCATTTCAGATAATTGGAGTCAGTGAGACACGATATTAAAGTTGGTTGCTGCAGTTTACTGATTTTAGACTTATAGTTTCGTATAATAGTGACTTTGAAGATGTTGGTGTTTATTTTTTATATCGTCATTCGAGTAATTCTTCAATATATGAGGATACAATTTATTTAGTTGGTTTCTCGAAAATCATTTCCAAAAATTATTTTAGGTCAAGCAGTCAATTTATAATACACTCCCATTTTTTTCGTTCTTCACACTTCCAGTTTTATTAATTTCCGACAGTTTTCGATTAGCACGCTCTTTATTAAAACCCACAAAAACTTGGTCTTCGGAAAACTTGGGAAGCAAATAACGTAATCATTGCAATCCATACTATCTATATTAATAATTTCATCAAGGGTTATGGTAGACTCAATCAAAATCTTACCTATATTATAAAGCGTATAAAAAATATTAATTTTAAGTCGACAACATATTCGGTTTGTCGAGTATTTTGTTAAAATAGTGATTAAAAATTTCTAACCATGCTGACAGACAAATCGGCCATATTTCTTTAAAGATATGTGCTGTAGATGGCGTAAACATTTATTAAAGTATCGTAGAACGGAGCGCAGATTATCGTGAAACTTATTTCTCTTCGGTTATAAAAGAGTAGAAATTTAAAAAATAGCATGTAGTGTTGCCTTTATTAAACCAACGTAATAGTTGAAAGAAGGCTGTCTTAAGTTGGCGGGCGGGGGGAAATTAACTTTATATTATTTTTTTTTGCTATTTCAATTGTTCGTTAACTGTTCTTAACTGAGCGATCAAATTTTTTTTGTACGTTTTTAGTTTTTTTAAATTTTCAAAAATTGATTCTTAGTTGGCGAGCGGAAACTGATTTTTATATGATCCTGAAGACGACCTCCGGGGAGGGAGGGAAAAAAACTAAAAACGTACAAAAAATTTTTGATTGTACACCTAAGAGCAGTTAAAAATAATAATATAAAATCAATTTCCGCCCGCCAACTTAAGAGTCAATTTTTAAAAATTAAAAAAAACTAAAAACGTACAAAAAATCAAATCAACATTTTTCAATCAAATTTTTTTGTACGTTTTACTAAGAACAGTTAACGAACAATTGAAATAGCGAAAGAAAATAATAAAAAATCAATTTTCCTCCAACAACTTAAGTCAATTTTTGAAAATAAAAAAAAATTAAACCCAAAATGTACAAAAAAGCTTTTGATCGCACAGTTAAGAACAGTTAACAAACAATTGAAATAGCAAAAAAGTATTAAAACTCTCTTCTCTCCGCCAACTTAAGGCAGCCTTGCAAGAAGACTTCACTACAGTGTTGCTACTTTTTAGTATACTATTTGAGATATTATATAAGATTGCGTATTATGAGACTTCCGAGCGAAGCCGAGTTTTCATTTAGTAATATTATAAATGCAAAAGTCTGTCTGTCTGTTAAGGCTTTCATGGCTAAACCGCAGCTCGATTTTTGATGAATTTTAGCAAGGATCTTCTTACTAAAATTTATCAAAATCAGATCTGTCGAACATTAGCTTACTTTTTTCAATAATCAGTCCTTAAGTGGCTGATATAGGGGATAAAAGTTTGTGTTAAAATTACATTATCGAAATATTAACCGATTAATCTACTAGCGTAGTTGTGCGGGTCAGCTAGCTTAAAATATATGTATCTGAATATTGCTCGTTTTTTTATAGTTACAAACCAAATCTATATTATTAATTATTATTATTAATATTATAAATGCGAATGTTTGGATGTATGGATGGATGTTTGGATGGATGTTTATTACTCAATCACGCTAAAACTACTGAATGGATTTGAATAAAATTTGGCATACAGGCACACACACACACCTGGAATAGCACATAGGCTTTTTATCCCGGAAAAATTAAGTGGTCCCGCGGGATTTACCAATAACTTTTATAATGCAGCGGGTTGCACGCTGCAGCTAGTTATTCATAATTTAATATTTTTATATGAAACCATATAGCATGTTACAAAAAATGTATAAATTTTACATAAATATCCAAATTTTCATAATGTTACGACAATGTTTGTGTATTTTGCATTTCTGCTTTGCAAATGTTCCAAAACAAACATAAGATTGAATTCTTATGCATTGTTGCATTTTGCAAACGCGATTGCTACGTGACAGAGAGAAGTGCTCGCCTGGGAGATGCCAGTCAGCGTCTGTTTTGTAGTCTTAACTCTCGACTGAGTCTGCAAGGGTTAGTGCTTCCATCGGGAATATCATTTTTAAATTATAATATTTAGACAGATCATGAATATATATATTAAGTTATCGTTATACTGCAGTGAGTATTTTCTTGTTGTTTAAGTTCTTGTTAAAAGTATTCAAATTACAAAAAAATATATATCTCTATGAGTTAAGTCTTACAATTTTTTTCGAAAATATAAATATAACATATATTCTTAAAAACTTATTTTTATTCCATACAATAGCCAACGAGTAGATGATTCTCTAGTTAAAAAGAGAAAACTATCGCCTAATAGACTTCAGGCAGGGTTTGAATGCCACATGCATAATTTTAACGACTACCTTACCCTCAAAACCGTATCACGACTGCTACAAACATCGACGCTATTGCTGCAGGAATGGCTAAGGCGGTTGTAACAGATCCGTTCAAGACGTTGCAAAACGCTATCACTTAGTTAATAGTCACGGTGCTAGTGACACTTAGTAGTCTTTTCTCGCCTTTTACGAGATGTGTAACAAGATGGCAGTTGAACTGTTCTTCATAAAGGAGCCTGGATCAATACAAAGAAGAATGAAATAAAATGACTAAGTAAAAAGCTTACTGCTGCTCTAGTAATTGATTTCAATTTCAACGTTAGTTTCAAAATATATTAATTAATCAAATGGGATGACGCTGTGTACATTATTTACCTGCAAATAGTATCCGCAACGAATAGTTAGTTAGTCTACTGGCAGAGAGTATTGCAACGTAACGAAATAACGTCTGATTTTTATGTTGTTTGGAGAAGTAGTAGACATCGATAGACCTAAGTTTTTTGCTATACAATGACCAGCTACCTTCTTCTTCAAACCGAAAAAGATAGTGACAAACTTGAGTTGACTGTGGTGGGAGCTGTCAGCAGGTGAGACGGTGGTAACAAATTAGTACGAGACATTGCAGAACTCGATCACGAATGTAATGTGACATATTTAATCTTCACTTTTAAGCCTAACCGTGTACGAGATTCTTGGCCTTCTGATATTCGATCTCTTTAAAAAGTGATCTGACTCAATAGTACAAATACTTTATGCTCAAAAAAGTCTGTAATCTTTATAATTAACTTGGTTGTATTTTTGAAAACGTTTGGAAAATAGAAGTTTCCATTGCTTTAATTTTTTTTTATTTGAAAAAATATATATTTAAAACTTGTTGACTACATATTTCATATAATAAAATTAGTATTTTATTAAGTAAACTTATTAGTTAATATTATAAGTGCTTGACTACGCCAAATATTCCAAATTGGGTGCAAAATTTAGCAGTTTAACATTTTTATAAACCATATTTACTAACACCCAGCTTCGTCGTTTATTACATTTATATCTTTAAAAAAACTGCAATAGATACTAAAATATTAACTATAATATTTTGAGGATATTGATATCGCAATCAAATGTTGAAAGCGTAAGCAATTCACAACCGTCAAACTCCACAAAGAGCTTTAACCATGCATCGGAAATGAATCAGTTTCCGGTCCTCATGGAGTAAATGATATATCACACTATTTGTGGACGAACTAAAACAGTCCTTACCGTTTTGGTAAAAAAGTTTATTTTTACTTATGAAAATTGCCACCTGTTTGGGACATATCGAACTAGTCGCACATTTTAAATTCTTTGTAAGTTCACGAATGCTCAGAAATTAAAAGAAATTCAATTAGAATATTCTTCCGGGCTTTGCACATTTTGCGCTTTTAATACAAATGCATTATTCGTGTGAATCAGAGGCCAGTGAGCTGTAATAGAACCTCTAGAATGAATTGAAATGTCATCGATGTATGAAATAAATAAATAGAATCACGTGGAAAATAGGCAATTTCACGCTGCATCGAGCGTTCTTTGTACAGCGTTGAGTCTAGTCTGCCCGAAAATGATCATTTATGCTTCAACAACAAAGCCGTTAGCCAATATGCCTTGGAATTTTAGTGAATAAATAAATTTTATGTAAATTTTATGTAAATTTAAAAAAAACTTATATTTATTTACATACATTTTAGATTCAATAGTAGTCTTAAAGTACCAATGAGTTTTGGAGTTCCATTCTTAACACAGGAATACTTTCTATGAGTTTTTTTAATTCGACTAAAGTAGATTCGGAAAAAGCAACACCTTTTATATGACAAAACCTTTAAAGTTTTGTTAAACTCGTTTGTTTTTATTAGGTAGTAGAGTTCTGCATTGTCTCGCTCGGGTACCGGGCTCCCGGGTATCGGGACCACCGCCTTACCTATTCCTGCCGCAATAGCGTCAGTGCTTATCGTTGTCGAGTTCCGGTTTTGAGGGTAAGGTAGCCGGTAAACTTATGCATGTAGCATTAGACCTCACCACAAGATAGCAACGCACCATTAACATCTTTGGTGTCTATAGGCGATGGTTGACTCTTTCCATCAGGGACTCATCTGCTTGTTTGCTATCTTATGATATAAAAAAAATTATTTAATAGATTAAAATTTTCATTCCTTAAAACAAATATATGTAACGACATATGATTATTACGTCTAATCTGTTCATTTTAGATTTCGTAAAATAAATGACCTTTTTAATAAATACATTATATAATATATAGAAATAACCAAGTTATATGAATATCTGAAAGGCTCTACTCTAAAACTCTACTACCATTTCGTAGTTCTAAATCGCAAAACCAATATTTTTATATTCTTGGCATGGATTTATATTGTATTAAAAGCACTTGTACTGTTTTACTTCCCTTTTTATTTATTAAAACCAACCGGTTTCGCGTTTTAACGCATCATCAGAGCAAAAGTTAATATTGTTTAGTACAATTGACAATTTGACAAATAACAATATATTATACTGAAGGTAGTATGAACATTTCAAATTTTAAAATATGTTTGACAATATCGGTGATACCCACACATCAGAATTTCCCCTTTTAAGCAGGGAGAATATTTTGTATAGTAATTTATTAATTCAATAGTATGTAAATCTCAATAGAACAAAGTAATAGTGCAATGGAATTGATTAATATGTAAAAAATTCATATAGATTCTAATGTCAATTAAAATAATTAAATGTCCTGATATATTTCCTATATAAGATCAATATAAAATAATTATTCAATAAACTCTAATATTAAATTATCATTATTAAATGTCAACTATACGTAATTATTAATTCAAACTATATAAAGAATAAAATATTAACAATAATAAAAACAAAAACATAGTAATAATATAAAATAAAAATAGTAACATACATTAATCATTAAATATATTCAGTAAAGGAGATGCGTTTAGCTCTCTGCGGTCATTTAGTAGTTGGGTCTGATGTTTAAGTCTATTTATTTCCAATGCGTCTAATGCGTCATGTTTCTTCCCTTTATCACATATATGTTAATAGTTTTTATATCCCTTGTAACATCAAAGACATGGCCTTCAGTAATAAGGTGTGCGAATGCAGAATCTTCTTTTTTCAAGCGCCAGCCCCTGTCATGTTCTTTAATTCTGGCTGCAAAAGATCTGACTATTTGTCCTATGTAGGTGGCATCACAGTCACTGCAATTTAATTGGTAAACTCCATTTTTGGCTATTTGTGGGATTTTTTGTTTATTATTAAAAAGTAGTTTAGTTTAGTTAGCTGCGTGTAACGTGGAGCTCTATAATTTATCCAATGCTGAAGGTAATTTAGTGATTTTTTTTCTGTGGCAATAGTTAAGCAACGCTTTTTACAACCGTATTACTATTAAACTGTTCTGGTCCAGGCACCCTTTGAAAAATTTCTGCCCCACAGTTTGCAAAAGGCGAAGTATAAGCCATATGAGTCACTATCAACGTGACTACAAAGTGTTAGAGCTATGCAATATGCTTGATGCCACCGTGTCATTGCTGCCGCAATAGCATCAATGTATGTCACTGTAGTCTTCCGGTTCATCTGCATGTTTATAATATCTGCAGGCATATGAGCAAGTGGACCACCTAACGGAAAGCGGTAACCACTTCCTATGGATATTAGCAACATAAAAGGTTAATTGACAATGTAATGCCGGCTTCTGTGAGTTTTAATGCGTGGCGTGTCATGGAAAAGCGTGGCGAAAGAGCGAGTTAATGTCACACAAGCTATAAAATAATATACGATTAGTCTACCTGAAGTTGTCTATTATCGCTACACTTCGGCGCTAACTTCACGCTAAGCGATAATAAACAACATAAGTCTCTTGTATCGTAATATAAAGTACTAAAATAATTATTATAAAAAATAAAGAATAGTTATAATATAAAAAAAATAAAGAATATTTTAAGATATAAACTCAGAAAACTGCCAATTAATTTTCCACATAAAACTAGTCATTTTTTCTCATTGCATAGAGACTTCTATAATCGAATTATTCGAATAATATCATTCAAAATCGTCCATCTTCATGGAGAAGTTTTTATAGGCGGTGAAATTTGCATCATATAACCGTCATTGACATATGTTCGTAGTACGAAACAATAAAAGCTGTCTTCTTAGTCCACATTATCGTGATGGGCAACTTTGGAACCCTACATTGCGCGTGGCCTGACACGCACGTTGCCTTACAAGAAGGCATTTTACCTATATATGTAGCATTAATATCCCGCCACATGAACATCAACGTACCATTTCCATATTTTGTGTCTACTGGCGATGGTTATCTCTTTTCATCAGGAGAGTCTGATCATCTGCTTATTTGCTATCTAATGAAAGAAAGAAAAAATAAGTTGATGTTATGACATTATTAAATTAGTGTTATTAATCAGAAGAGCTGTCATTGATTATAAAGCTCAGATCGAAAGAAGAATGTAACAAAGTTTTATCAAATTGGAACTGCTGTCTTTCTTTTCGTTAGCACCGCGTAGGTCATATAAAATAGATTGCGAAAAATAGCAAATTGAATTAATTTGCTATTTTCCGCAATATTGTTGGTGTTGGTCTCCCGTGTTGGTCCGGGCTCCTTTGAAGAATAGGCCAAGAGCCTTTCTTCCAGGCAGACCGTAAAAAGCGACCGATTGGCTATATGAGTCACTACCATCGTGGTTACTAGGAGGTAGAGTTCACATGTATTCCTGCCTGCCTATTCCTGCCGCAATAGCGTCAGTGCTTGTCACTGTCGTGTTCCGATTTGGAGGGTAAGGTAGCCGGGTAAACTTATGCATGTAGCGTTAGACCTCGCCACAAGATAGCAACGCACCATTAACACCTTTGGTGTCTATAGGCGATGGTTGACTCTTTCCATAAGGAGACCCATCTGCTTGCTTGCTAATTTCTCTAAATAACGCCTGATCAAAAAATATAGGTCAGATAAATTGTTTCTTTAAGAATTCTGCTATCCTGCTAAAGTGCTCAGGGCTGAATGAATACCAAGTAATAGAAGTTTGCTAAGAAATATTCCTATTAAATGAAAAAATTATGCCAAACGCTGTTCAAAGAATTTGCCATCAAGAATTCAAAATCGGTAACGGCAAAATTCGTAGTATTCCTAGTAATTTAGTAATTACACTCCATAGTCTTGCCGAGAATTGAGGTAACTAAGGTAGTTCATAGTCACACACTCCATAGTCTTGCCGAGAATTGAGGTGACTAAGGTAGTCCATAGTCACACACTCCATTGTCTTGCCGAGAATTGAGGTGACTAAGGTAGTCCATAGTCACACACTCCATAGTCTTGCCGAGAATAGGGGTGACTAAGGTAGGTCTACATTCTACAGTTTGCAGAGTTTGTTCATTTTCTTTTTTGGGTACATGCTTTACAATGTACATCAGCAAGCTTCAATTAATGCTCACAACACTATTGAACACTTACTGAGTATTTTACAGTCATAAACATTTTATGTACACTTTATGTGTAGAATTTACATATGTACTCGTATGTATGTAGATGAAGAAAAAATTTTAAATGATTTGAAGTATTAATTTTAAGTTACTGATTTTGCCCCGATTTTCGAAAATCGAGTTTTCATCAAATGTCTACGTTTTGAGGTCTTACGGCCCGGCCACAGCTCGCGCGGCGCGACCGGAGACGCGAATTGCGGCGCGGCGAGCGGTAACAAATGTAGGAAACTGTATGAAGTATGCCACAGCTACCGGCGGCGCGGAAAAACGCGCGACCGGCCGCGCGGTGTAATGAGCGAATAAAACAAAAGAGGACTTTTGTTTTATTCACTTGTAAGCCAGGGTTGGAATTAGAATAACACAAAATTATTACCATCGGAAATTATATAGATACTTTATTTTATTAAAATTGTTACTACTATTTTTAGCGTCCGACACAAAAACGACGGTTGTTATAAGTTTCAGAGGTGTGTCTGTGTATCTGTCCGCGCATCGTAGCGCCCTGGCGGATGGTCCGATTTAGTTGCGATTTTCTTTACTTGAAAGCTATCTTTCTTTGCTATGATTCAATAGAATCTGTGCAGCCGTTGAAAGCTCATCGTCTCTTTTCCATTTGATGAAAGGAATTTAGCAACTTGTAAAGGCTTTATCGATGCTAAATTTTGTATTTTATTGCTTCAATTATATTGCAATGACATGGTGACCTAGACCTGATGCTACAATATCTTCATTCGAAGATATCAGCTTTTATTTAACTAGCAATTTTTGTATGTAAATAAAAGATTTTCTAAATATTGCAAACCATATTTATCTACTTCCTCATATTTATTTGTACCGAAACTTGGCAAACTTTTGTAATTTCAATGACAATGCAATATTATGGTACTATCCAGCTAATATCATGATGTAGCCTGGGTATAGGGACTAGAACTCTCAGATGTAGAGTTTTGACGAGGCAACCAAGTTTTGGGTCATTGGTTTTGTTGCTATAAGTACTAAGTTTAATTAGTACTCATAATGACGAGAAATGGAACATGGAACATTGTAAATAGAAAGTGTTAAGATAGTAGAGTTTGGAGTCGTTCGTTTCGTTGCAATAAGATATTTTTCATTATTACGAGACTTTGAAGATGGAGCCAAAAAAGTAATACAGAAACTTCTCACATCCAGATGCAAAATGCTTAAATAATAAACTTCTAAGGAGTTAGCGCTCAATTGTCTTGTACTGACAAACATTTAGATGCTGGACGATTTCTAGGATCTGATGCTCATCATGACTTAGGATTTAACGATCAAACTCGAAGGTGACCATGGTAAGTTATAAACTAAATAAGAAAAACCCATCTAGATTGGACTCAGTTGTTCTGTTTTGACAAATACCCTGGTACTAAATGATTTACAGGGTCTTATGATGAAACAGGAAGGAGGTTATCAAAACTTTTAATTAAAATTGAACAACACGATCAATTTTGGACTCGTTTGATTTTTTTATTTTAAGGAATGTGGAATAGGATAGCTTCCAGTATCTTGTGATAGAGCGGAAGGAAGTCCATGTGATCTTCTAAGCTTGATTAGTTAAAAGCCACTGAGTGTAGGCTACTTTGATTTGTTTTGGCAAACACTTAGATGCTGAATACCTTACTATAGCAAAAAGTGTCGTGACAACTTTTCGTAAGAATTTTTTCCGTCTAGCCCCCTTTTACAACGCGCGATAAGGAACTTCGTAGAATTTCGACCCACGGTCAAATTTCGGCACCCGGTAGAATTTCGACCCACGGTCGAATTTCGGCACCCGGTCGAATTTCGACCCACGGTCGAATTTCGGCACCCGGTCGAAATTCGACCGACGGTCGAAACTCGGTAATCGATTGAAATTCGACATTCGGTCGAAATTCGACACGTTCGAAATTCGACACGTTCGAAATTCGACACGTTCGAAATTCGACACGTTCGAAATTCGACTGTCCGTCGATATTCAACTTTTGGTCGAAATTCGACATTCGGCCGAATTTATGTATAAATGTCGAACATTTGGCACTAGCAAAAAGGAAACTCAATCAAATAGTAGATAGACTCTCACTTTCAATGCACGAGCTAAAGGGAAGTGGCTGGATATTTCTGTGCTTACAATACCTTACTATAGCAAAAAGTGTCGTGACAACTTTTCGTAAGAATTTTTTTCCGTCTAGCCCCTTTTCACAACGCGCGATAAGGAACTTCGTTCCAAAACTTCACAGCATTTTCTCAATTTAATGTCGGCTTACGTTAAACATAATTTGTTCCTATACATTCATCTCACTCATATTAATAAAAAATGCATTCTTTCTACAGCCCACTACATCAAAAACGATCATAGTTACTAAAAATTTCACGGAAAATGTCTACGTTGCGTATACGTTAAAAAAATGGATGCGTGTTCTTATATACGTGGGTGAGAAGTTATACTTCTTTGGCGTCATTAAAAAATAGTTTCCGCGTTTCCGATCCGGTAGTAGCTTTTAAAAAATATGTTGACGTGTCAAAATAACTTGCAAAAAGTTTTATTGAATAAAGTACTTATGATTTGTGATTTCTGATAGATTTTAATTGCATGCAAATACTTAATTACATTAAAATAATAAAAGGACTGGAAAAGGATAGTCAAGGATTTCGGGACTTAATGAGCAATTTAGCGGACAGCCTGTAACTTTTACGTTACGGTAATGTGCGTGCATCTTAAAATTTCACTCGTTGCCTAAAGAAATATTACGCACCTAAAAAAATATAATTTCAAAAATCCTGAATGGAGGGATTAATGATAAGGTAATATATGTATGTAAGTATCAACAATAATGGTATTTTTGCGTACAATACTAACGTTACGATAATATATACTACGCTTCAAAAGAATATAGTAAAAATAGTATTACAAAATCCGACCCTGGTACTAGCTAGTATAAGTGTGACAGCTCAAAGCGGCACGCCGCCGCGGTCGCAACAAGTCGAGCTGTGGCATACCCAGATGGTCGCGCGACTCACCGCGCCGCATTTCACGTCGCAGGTCGCGCCGCGGGTAGCTGTGGCCGGGCGGTTAGAAACCTTTTTCGACTATTTTCACGATGACATCAGTTTCATGTCTGTATGTATGTATGTGTGTGTGCGCGCGTGTGTATTATTGTGTATGTGTGTGTATGTGTGTGTGTGTGTGTGTGTGTGTGTGTGTAGGTGTGTATGTAAACATCTAATAACATTTGAACGGCTGGACCTATCGAAACGCGGTTGATGGCATTCGATTGGACTTTGCTCAAATTAGGTTTCCTAAAATTTTGAACTAAGTCGGCCCAGGCGATTTGAAAAAAAATTGAAAAAACCCCAAAAAATTTTTTGCCAAAACAGTATTTTTTAATTATAACTTTCAGATTAATGTGCCGATTGAGTTATAATAACTAATCAGCTCTATTCCTTAAAAAAATCCTAAAAATTTTGAAAAAAGTATTTTTTCGACATAACTGCGAAAGTTTTCAACCAATCATTTTTTGTTATTCTATGATATTTTAGTGCTAAAGAAACTACGTGAAATGCCGTTTTAAAAATCAAAATCAAATCTAATTTACAAAAGTTACAGCTTTTCAAACATAAAAAATTACGATGCTTTTAGCAAACTTACTTAATATTTTTGAAATAACTTGCATGCTAATACACCGATTGACTTAAGAATCTAATCAGCTTTTCTTCTTCTAAAATTGCGTCAAATACCGTTAATTGTATCAAAATCGGTTATTTTTTTGGGATTTATCAGTTTCCAAAATTAAAAAAAGAATTTGTACATTTCATCGAAAACTTACAACCTATCGATTATTTAGCTACATCAATTATTTTAGATCTTCAAAATTGAGTTTAAGTCGTTTCTAAAATATACAGCTCAAAAATCAATATACCGCCATTTTTAACAAAATAGATGTTTGAACTGAAAAAAATATTTGCTTATAGTTTTTACTCTTTTGAGCTTAAAATACCTTAATTTAGCAGGAAGTTTCAGGGATGGCCTGCAGGCTCAACCATTTACAGTTTTTTAACCGTACTTATCTATAAAAAATATTCTGTGAATTGTCATGCATTAGTAAATCCGTGGTATTATTAATATAATAGGACACAATACCCATGTCCCAGCACTTGCCCATTTGTATGGCACAATGTCTAAAAGTATTTAATCCCTAGCTCTTAGCTTAAGATTAAATATTAGTTTAGTTAATGAGCCCGAAGTCAATAGTAGACTATTGTAAACCGCAAAATCATTTTATCGATAATAGTTGAAAATAGTATCATCATGCCCGATTCCCTTGCGGGGTAGGTAGAGTAAACCGAACGTTTATAGACTTTCCGGTTCACCACGGTTCATCAATTTGTCAGTTGGCGAGATGAGTAATGATCCCCGTTGTCACATTTTACCGACCTGATAACGATTATCGACTATTTCTTGCGATAAACCGGACTGTAGCTCCTGAGGCATGTAAATGGTAAGCACACCACCTCACAGACTTCGACCAGCGACTGAGATTTTGTATATTCGAAAAAAAAATTAAATAGCACAGCACCGTCCGACTCGGGGATCGCACCCGAGAAGATTATCTGAGTTGAATAGGCTAATCCCTAGACCATGGGGCAGGTGAAAATAGTGATAACTACAAACCCTACATAAATATGCTGAATTTGCTCGGTAGAAGTCGTCCTCCGACGGTACTTTAGAAAATAATTTTATTTTAAAATAAACTACATGCATAAATTACTGACTAGCCGATCCTTCAAACCGGAACACGACAGTGATAAGAAACTGACGCTATTATGGGTGGAAAAAGTAAGGCGGTAAACAACAAACCTAGGTGAGACAACGTACCCAGGATGATAGTGACACAATTGGCTAATAATAAAAGGAGATTTCCTTTACAAAATGCCTGGCAGAAAGGCAAAGGATACATTTTTTAAAAGGCCACGAACCAAAACACTCTCACTGTAAGATGTTTGCTTTTAGAGTTCCATATCCTACATAGAAAAAACGGAACCCTTTTTTATATAGTCTGTATGTTGTCTGTCTGTCGGTCTATCTGACACTTGGAACACATAGTATAGTTTAGCCAGTGACTCAAACACGTGCGTATAAAGTAATTAAATGAATTTTAAACAGGAAGGTATTTTGGGAATAATTTAGAAAATTAAAAACAAAGGTTTTGCAAACTATATCGTGGGAAGATGTGATGTATCAAATGACAGGTCTTGTTTGAGGATATTTAACACTAAATAGAACAAAGTTATTACAAAAAGTGTAACTCAATGCTATCAAGTATTTTTTCACATTTTCACGCACTACAGTTTGTTTTGGGCTGTTGATGAAAATAATAAGTAGTTCAAAAAACATATTGTCAACTAAAAAGTATGAACATACATTTTTTTATATCATAATTTAGCAAACAAGGTGCTGGGGCTCCTGATGGAAAGAGTCAACCATCGCCTATAGACACCAAAGATGTTAATTGTGCGTTGCTATTTTGTGGCAAGATCTAATGCCACATGCATAAATTTGCCGGCTACCTTATCCTTCAAATCGGAACACGTCAATGACTAGCACTGACGCTATCGCGGCAGGAATAGGTAAAGCGGTGGCACCAGACCCGGGCGAGCAAATACAGAACTCTACCACTTAGTAGCCACGATGGTAGTGACTCGCATAGCTTATAATAAATCGCCTTTTACAACCTGCCTGGCAGAACGGCAATGGGCCTATTCTCCAAAGGAGCCCGAGATCAAGGAAATTGTAACAAATATAATATTTTTGTCGTTGACACTTGAGAAACCCCATTTGATATTTTTTATTTTGCCAGTAGAATATTCCTTTGAGTATTTAAGAAATATCGCAATCCCCGTGTTGGTCTCGGGCTCTTTTGAAGAATAGGTCAACTGTAGTTCTGCCAGGCAAGTCGTAAAAACGATCGATTGGTTTAACGAGTCACTGACATCGTGGCTACTAGGTGTAGAGTTCTGCATTGTCTCACCCGGGTCTGGTACCACCGCCTTACCTATTCCTGCCGCAATAGCTTCAGTACTTGTCACTGTCGTGTTCCGGTTTAGAAGGTAAGTTAGCTGGTAAACTGGTGCATGTGGCATTAGACCTCGCCACAAGATAGTCACGCACCATTAACACCTTTGGTGTCTATAGCCGATGGTTGACTCTTTCCATCAGAAATCACCCATTTTCTTGTTTGCTATCTTATACTATCCAAAAAATTTGGGTAAAATATCTACCATTCAGTGGTGATAAAATTGTGATTGTTGTTTACAGTAGATTCATACAGTACCTCAAGTTTGTACAAAAAAATAGTTGAGATACGTCAACATTTTATTTTTAATTGTATCATAGCCCTGAACATGCCATAAAAAGCGAAACCCGTTAGCAAAAAGTTAGTAAAAAGTATTTTGTGTATCTAAAGTGTACGTGCAAAAATTTTTATAAGTGCAAAAAGTTAGTTTAAAGTGCATAAGGTGCATTTTACACGGACGTAACAAAATTTGCGTTTCGCTTACCATAAGCCTTAAAAATACAAAAGGATTATTGGCTATTGTGTGTTTTATAATGAAAAGCAGTAAATATGAAAACAACATATGACTCGTCGCTTATGAAGCAATATCTCTCGCACCGCATAGATATTTCACGTAACGTATTCAGACCGTATCGCACACCGGTGCTGGTACTGGTGAACTATACCTATGCAAATGTGGGACTATTGCATTTGTTACCTCGAATTGATATTACCGATGTAATATTGATCGCTTATAACCGCGTTCGATTCGTGAGATTTTCATAACAGTTAAGTGCTCATTATGAAAGCGTGAGATCATTAGGAGTTTTAAGTTCGCTGATAATGATTTCTATGACTTATAGATATCTTTAAAACTTTTGTGGCTTAAGGCGAGGTATTTTGACGCGCGTCCGTTCTATAGGAAATGGGCGGCGCGGCATGTTTTGAAATCGCTGGTAAACGTGTTAATTTTCGGATAAATAAATATAGGACTTCAGCTGAAAACCAAAATTTAGTACATTATTTTTTGTATTTAAAACTAAATATCACCATATAAAAATCATGAGGAAAATTAAAAATATTATTAACAAATTACTTGTTTTAGAGATTTTTCGCCTGTTTTTGGATTTATATGATCGAGTAAAGTACATTCTATCATGTAATGAGTTAGCACATTCCTTAGATAACATCTTCAGAAATATCGTGTATTTTTCTAAAATTGTTACTTAACAATCAATACAAAAAAACGTGATTTAGCAAACCAGTTTTTCCCGTTTATCCCGATGCCTCGCCTTAATGTCATTGACACTTAGACTTTGCCAAGAGAAAGATAGTTTCCTTTATCTAAGCACTTCGAGTGGCATGGAGTTTAACCCATTTTTATGAGTATTTATATATTTTTAAAGTCGCTCATAATCGAAAATCTGATTCGTGATCAAAAAGGTAAACAGTGGTGTAGGCAATTTTAATGTCACAACCTTGTTTTTGTGGTTTATCAAAAAGTATTAAAATATCATGAAAAATTATACGTATAACGTACATTCATAAAACTAAATATTGTAAATAGATTTTTAATATGAGCCAATAATAAAACAACTGTTTGAAATATAATTGTGCAATTTTTTCTGATACAGGCAATAAGAAAGAAGCTTTAAATATTAGGCTCTTCTTTTAAAAATATAAATATTTCATAGAAATTGTTAGTGGAATTATCATTCGATCGACGTTTATGGAAGACGTGTACGACTTATCTCCATTTGGTTGGTTTATTCGATTTTTGACGTTTGTTGTGATCACGGATTAAACTGGATACACCTTTCAAGGTAATTTCTTAGGTAGTCAATGTCGCTTGCATTTTATACAGAGAAATACAGAGTTATAATACTTTCCGATAAATTAAAATCACTCCAGAGGTATGCCTTAATCATTAGTTTTTTATTCGACACGCATTTTATCGCACAATATGGCATATTTTAATTTTTTTACGATATAATGTATCTGAAAGCGTTTGCCATTTATATATTTTTTATTTGCTCATATGAGCGGCTACACATTTTTCAAAACTTTCAAACCAACAAAGAAAAATATCGACACGCGAACTCGAACCCACGACCATCTCCCTCAAGCCGAGACGCTCTGCCACTGAGCTAGTGTCGACAAACTCGACGTGGCGAAATTCCTCTTTGTTATATGATCGATTACGTTGGTTGTACTGATCGCTAGACATGTATATGTATAACTAGTTAAATGAGTTCATCGTTACAGATGAAATTCACATTTATAATTTTTTTAAACTCAAACTCTTATTCTGTGGTAGTAGGTGAAGGAGTTAAATGTGAATATACATAATGTTAATAAGGACGCCACGACCTGCCGTTTTGGCGTACAGATAATTATAAAATAAAACTGAAATTTTAATTACTTAAGTTTATAATCATCCCGTTATCATTATTTGAAGTAACATCTTGTCTTGGAGTATTTGACTTGATCTTATTTATTACCTTCCAGGTAGCTTTGCTCTTATTATCAGATGATTTTATAAAGTAATCATTTTGAGATTTTTGTGTAAGCTTTAGAATTTTTTTTAACCGTTTACTGTATTCTTTGTACTTATTTTAGTTGCCACACAAGGTTTAATTCTGTATGCAAATAATAATTCTCTTTTCCTTTTAGCGCATACTTTAAATCCGCGAGTTATCCATCTTGCCTTTTTAATTGCCGGTATTTTTATTTTTATGATTGGAAAACATAGATCATAAAGCATTTTAAATGAATCGTAAAATTTATTGTATGCATCATTGGCATTATTATTGATATATACATCTTGAAAGTGTAGGGCTTTTAAATAATTATTAAATTTGTCTAGATTATGAGTGCAGTAATCGCGTCTAAAAATGTACCAAGATTTTAAAATACAAGTATTTTTACTGGGTATCTTATTATCTGTGCAGTGTGGTCTGATAAAGCAAATTCAATTATTTTACCAATAGAATTTTTTATATTATGTAAAATATTATCAATGCACGTGCCACTTATGGGTCGAGTAACTTCATTGAATTGTATTTTTAAATCATAACTGTCTATTAATTGATTAAATTCCATTGATATTGTATTTAATTTAAGCATGTCTATATTAAAGTCTCCACATATAATTATTTTTTTTATAATGGTCACAGAATTTATACAATAATTGATTCAAAGTATTAAAAAAAATATTTATAGATTGCTTATCCGACTTCGGTGCTCTGTATATACAGATGACCACAACTTGAATGTCAACCAATTCAATCCCGCAACATTCAAAACTATTACAGACTGAGTAATCAGTGCAACCACTTAACTGTAAGTATTTGTGAATATTTTTAATAAGAATACACGATCCACCCCTTCGACATTCCCTAAATGAATAAGATGCCAAATTGTAATATTTGTAGGGGTTTTCTACAATTTATTAAATGCAAATAATGATTGTAATTTTTATTGTCAGATTATAATGATATTATTAAAAATGCAAAATGAGTAATGTTGTGTATGATGTTTGAATTTGTACTGCCTTAACTTGCCGCGATGCGCGTGAGAACCCATCGCTTGGACAAGTTAAGGTGTTCTTTGTCATATTATAGTATAATACGGCCCGAACAATATTCCACATTTAAAAATTGCGTATCGTCAAAAATCATGTTATGCTCTGTGATACAGAGAATATCTGACCTTTATACAGTTCCTCCAGACACACTGACAACATATCTAACTTTCGCACTAGGCCATTAATATTAACATGCATTACATTTAAAATATCATGAACAAAAAATATGTTGGCCATTGTTAAAATGACTATTACTATTCCTATCAAGGTCTGTCTGTGTGTTTTTATTTGAAGTTGTTAACTGTTCGTTGTTTTTGAGTAATGAATGGAATATTAAATTTATTTTAAAAGTAAAAAAGTATCTTCACGCCGGTATCCCCGAAGGGCAGAGAGTAGGCAGAGGTACCACAAGTGCACCAACGATTAGCCGAAGATACTTGGTCCCACAAATGTTATAGTGATAGGTGGCAAGCCTATCGCCAACCGGACACTTTCCAATCCCGGGAAACTTTGTGTTTATCAGAAAATTGAAAAAACTCATTTTTTAAGTTGCCCGACCTGGGAATCAAACCCGGGCCCTCACGTGATCAACGCCAACGCCGGACCACTAGACCACAAATTTACAAGTTTTAAAAGTATGTTTTTTAATAATATTTATGTACTCTGGTTATAAGTATTAGTCTGATCAATATGTACCATTTTGCATGAAATTTTTGTATAGTTATCGAAAATTACGATCAAGGTGTCATTTGATTCAAATTATTATGTAGAGTTGAGGAAAAGGCCCAAAAGGAGCCGATAAAAATTGCAAAAGTCATAAAAAAAGATTAAAAAAAAGAGGGAGTTTGGTTTTTTTCTAATATTTCGGGAACTATCAAAGGTATTCGAAATTTAACTCTTGAACCTGTATCTCTAAAATTTATATTTTTTACAGAGCCCTTAAAATATTTCTTTTGTAAAGTTGCTCCGGGTCCTCCATGTTGTTTCGGGCTCCTTTTAAAAATGGTCCAACGACCGTTCCACCAGGCAGGTCGTAAAAGGCGATCGATTTCGCCCGGGTATCTGGTACCACCGCCTTACCTATTCCTGCCGCAATATCATCAATGCTTGTTATCGTTAACCGGTTTGGAAGATAAGGTAGCCGGTAGACTTATGCTTACTTATGTGGCACTGCCATCTCGTTACACATATAGTAACGCACCATTAGCATCTTTGGTGTCTATAGGCGATGGTTTCGCTTTTAATTTTCTGCTTGTTTGCTATCTTATGATATGAAAAAAAGACATAGAAGCAGGTATTTTGGCTTCCGCATGCGACTCGTCATTCGGATCCCGGACCCGATAACAAAAAAAATATTTTAACATATTAAATATGAATATTAAGTAATTACAAAACTCAAATACTATTATTGGGATACAAAATATATGAACAACAATCCACCGGCCAAAAATGTTGTCTCCATTTTTTCATTAGTTAGGCATTTGTCAATTAATAACATTTTAAATTTAATGTAAACATAAAAAAAGGTATTTTTTTATGTTTACAATTTTTTTATGTTTACATTTACATTATGTGACTCGTATAGCCAATCGGTCGCCTTTTACGAACTGCCTGGCAGAACGGCAGTTGGCCTATTTTTTAAAAGAGCCCGGGACCAACACGGAGAAAAAGCTCAGCTACTAGTATCTATATGAGTATGTGAATAAAGGCCAAGATACTGCTGATTATTGTTACTATGCAGATTACAGTTACTATGTCGAAATAAATTTTCTTCATTAAGAATTTTGAAATACATATTATGAGAAGATTAAAACATTCGTGTTTTAATTTTGCTAAGTTATTACAAATTTTAGTGGAAAAACAACATTCGGAATAAAGCAAAGTTAAATTAAAGTCGTATACGGATTTGGCGTCGGTCCGCTTGAGCTTAAGATCGGCCTTGCCACCTGCGCTCTGAACCTAGCACTGAAAACACAATTTGCGGTGCGCCTTTTGTAACTTCAGTTTACTTTTATGCAATTTATATTTCATGTTTATGTGTATTGTGTAAGTATTCAGCTGTTTTTTCATAAATTTATTGGTGTTCAAACAATTGTTGGTTTTCATAGTACAGATTTTTATCGATAAAATTTCTTATTTATATAAATAAAAATGAATCGCCAAAATGTTTGTGGGCACTTAACTTCGGAATAAATACATCAAATTAGTTAATTCTTTATTTTTTTGTATGTTATTGTCAGAATTAGGTTTGTATAAAAAAAGGTTAAAAAGTTGTTTTAGAAAATTATAAAATGGAAGTTTTTAAAATAAAGCCCGCCGGAAGCCGGTGCGACGAAAATAAAAAACGTATTTTTAACTTATAAAATATATCTAAAGTATCAACATCGTGTGTTTAAATTGTTAAAACCGCTAGCACTAAATTATTTAAATACTTTTTAAATGACTTTTATTATAGTCAAAGTTATTTAAAAAGTATTTAAATAGTTTAATACAAGCGGGTCTACATTCTTATTATTAGAAAGATAAAAATAAAAATAATATATATCCAGTAAATAGACGAATAGGGTCATAAGATTGAAAATGATTCCCATCACTGCATTTGCTATTTGCTTGTTCTTTGTGATAAAGGAGATCAAGATGTTCTCACTCATACAAACTTACTTTTCTGAGACACTTTGATGTTAACAAGGATCGAGGCTACTCCTGCTAGTTTTACGACGTGTTGGTCTCGGCCTCCTTTGAAGAATAGGCCAACTGCCGTTCTGCCAGGTAGGTTATAAAAGGCGACCGATTGGCTATCGAGTCACTACCATCGTGGCTACTAGGTGGTAGAGTTCTGCATTGTCTCGCCCGGGTCTGGTACCACCGCCTTACCTATTCCTGCCGCTATAGCGTCAGTGCTTGTCGCTGTCGTGTTCCTGTTTGGAGGGTATAGTAGCCGGTAAACTTATGCATGTGGCATTAGACCTCACCACAAGATAGCAACGCACCATTAACATCTTTGGTGTCTATGTTTAGTTTATTCATTAAAACGCTTACAGATAATTGGTTAAAAAAACGTATTATATATAAATCAATCATTATTTATAAAAAAATAATTATAATTAAGTGTCATCAGATAACCAATTACACTCGAAAAAAAACCTACGGGTGACATGCTGTTTTGCTAGTTTTCAAAAGACTGAGAATACAATTTTACTATTGAAGATTTTTGATAGCAAATATTTATTTTTTGCGTTAATTTAATTTAAAATAAATAAATAAAATAATAAATAAATATTCACGGGACAAATTACACTTACTGATCTAGCCCAAAAATTAAGCAAACTATTTGCTTGTATTATGGGTGTATGTCAACGATAGTAATACATATAAAAACATATATAAATACTAGAATATATTTAATAAACGCCCAAACCCGGAAATTCAAATATTTATGCTCATCACACAAATGCTTGTCCCCGTCGGGGTTCGAATCCGAGCCCCGCCCGGTTTTGACTTAGAAAGACAAAAAGTATCTTTATTTTGGTCCCATGTTTAAATTATTATTTTTGTATCACCAGGTAACGAGTTTATTTCTTATTTTTCTTTGCAAATATAGTTTATTATTCATTTTTGACCCCAAAATTATTGAGTTATAATATAACTAAAAATATAAGTTACATTTTCCATTTTTAATAAAATTACAGCTATCTTGAAAGTCATGCTAAACTTCATGTTTCTACGGTCGCCGACGTGGACAGTCAATCCACAAATCTTAAGAATTACACTGGATTAGAAATTATGATTATTAGTGACAAGGAATTTCCAATCGGGTGTACCTACCTTAAACTATTGGGATAAAAAATCTTCTATATTTTATTATCAGTCGCGGTTTTGATATTGCAAATCTTAAAATCCTAAATCCTAAAACTTCTTGAGTATACACTAGTAAGCACCCTCGGATCATTTTTTTCCTACTCAAATACATTCGATAAACTTATAACAGTCCCCAAAATTGCTGCTTTCTTACTTTTCACCTAGTTTAATTGTAAAATGCTTATCAAATATTGGTTGAGACTCTTCAATTTTCCCCCTTAGACCATTTACGGAAAACCTTGTTTGAAAATGTCTATTTTATAATTAGCCCAACGAGCTGCTGCTGTAACACTGCACCTTGGTCGAGACTGCTGTAGCGTCTTTATGTATGCTTTCTTATCTGACATCGTTGATAAAGTTCACGTTCACGTTATGATGTCACATATGTATTAAAAACAATATAAATGACAGAATGGGTTTTGAAATTGTTTTAGTATTTGTAGTTCTCGAGAGGTCTAAATTTGGAGAAAACTACTAGTTTTGAGTCATAGAAATAAGATTTCTACTGGTAAGGATCCTATTGAAGTAAAGTATCAATAAATAATAACTTACATTCACTTAGTCTTCACTATAATATTTTGTTTAATAATATTTAACCTGAATTTTCCAAGAGTGTTTAAATTTTCTATATCACTTTGACTTTGATCGTAGATCTCAAGTCAGGGGTATATTAAAATTCCCTTAGGAAATTTCTGATTGCTACAGTCATTCCTTCTCTTTCAACACTGTCAAATTGTGGAATACCCTCCCTTCCAATATTCGCAATAGCAAATCGCTTCATACATTTAAGAAAGCAGTAAAAGAGCATTACTTTTCATGGTGATTTGAAAAGAATTAGGTATAAGGTATAGATTAATGTCATTTATTATTTATTTGTGCTTTCTCACTTCTCGGGTCTGCTGGTAGACATCTCTTTCAGAGATAAGCTCGCCTTTTGTACGTGTTTAATATTAATTTTTCAGAAGATGTATTTTGTGTACAATTATAGTGTGAATTAAATAATAAGTAAATAAATTTCATCTAAAAAGTCTTCCAGTAAGTAGTTATTAGAATCGTAGAAGTGCGATGAATTATTACTTATAAGGGTTGTATTGGAGTTTCTGTACTGCGAATGTATAAAATCAAGCTTTTGTATTAGATTTGAAAGGTCAGTAAATAAAGGAGTGCAAAGCAATAGAACAAATACAAACAAGGTCATAAAATACGTCCCTGAAATGACTCTATATATAATCAGCTTAGTGATAAATTGGTAAACAGCACGCGAACGAACCAGCTGCTTCCGGGCGCTGTAGACTTGACGTCTGTCTTTGTTTCATAGCTCGTTGGCTCAGATTGCATTAAAACAGTGCTTTATGTATATCATGAAGGTAACATAACACTGTAGATTAAATTATATCTTTTCCTTAAATTTAAAATAAACATCATTTTTTTACTTTGATTGACTGCCTCGTGGTCTAGGGCTTAGCCTATTCGGCTCAGATCATGAGGTACCAAGTTCGATCCCCGGTTCGGGCGAGTGTTATTGAGGCTTTTTTGAGTTTTTCTCGAAAACTTAATGTCTCAGTAGCAGTTCGGAGTCTGGTGGAGTGGTGTATTAACATTCCCGTGTCTTGGATGAGCACGTAAAGTTCTCGTTCCCGGTTACCGCTAGAATTAGTCGATAATCATTTACATGTCGGCAAAACGCGATGATGAGGATTACCACTTAATTCGCCAACCGATAAACCGGTAAATCGTAGTGAACCGGAAAGCCTATAGACGTTCGGTTTACTCTGCTTTCCCCGCAAGTAAACCGAGTGTGATGATACTAAGTTTTTTACTACGTTATATTAGTGGTTAGCATTTTTGGCATTTAGGGTCCATGTTCGGTTTCCGGGTGAACCAAAATGATCTTTGGGTTTGTCTGTCAAAAAAATTGAAAAATATCAGGTAGTCCGATGATGGTGTGTACCTTGGAAACCACCACAGTACCTTGGAAAGCACGTTATACAATTAGATACAGTCATCATAAATACGAGCAATAGTCCAGCAGAATCTCCTAAGGCAAAAACTATAGAGATCGATATGGAGGAGCAATTAAAAATCAAATCCAAATTAAGTGTAATATTTTATTATAAGCTTTGATATTTTATAATATTTTACTCATATTTTACGCCTTAAAGTGCTCTTAGTGCTCTACTATCGCTTTACCAAATCAAGCTACTTTCTTAAGTAAAAATGTCTCTACAATTTTCATATTGCACTTATGCTGAAGCCGCACTTCGATCGTCCCGAAGATATTATTAGCGCGCTAAGGCACACGCAGTCCGGAATGTATGCGACAACAGCCGATAACAGCCGGTCACATCGGCAATTATCGTGTCATTGCATGAAGCTTCGTGCCGATAGACAGTGCGGCCGAGCCATTATAGAAAAAATATAAATACACGTATGTCAATAAAAATAATCGTGTTAATGCATTTAACATTTTTAAGACCTGTTATAATTTTACCTGTTAAATGTAAAAAAAAGAACTGATTGAAAGATTTCCCAAACTATTCTTGTAATTTGTCAAAGTTCAATTAGTAAATTTTACTAAGATATTGTTTAACATCAAGCTAATGGCACTCTGATATCCTTAAAGAACCATAAATTGTAATGCATGTCGGCAAATTAATATAACCGTTTATAGAACCGTAAAGTAGTATTAATCAAGTGTCATTGCACTGTCACTCACAAGTTTCGTTAATGACGAGTACACGCTTGCAGATTTATAGGTTTACTATTATTATATTACTATAGATGTTATAGGTGGATCTCTTATGCTGACATTGTCTGCATTTCTATCAAAAAGATAATATTTACAGTCTTTTGCTCTAAATTTGGCTACTTTTCTTGATCTATTTACTTAAGTATAGGAGTTTTTAATAATTATTTCTACTAAGGGTAGACGCGTGATATAACAGCATTTGCCGTCAGAAGCAACAAAATTCATTATGTACACATATTTTTCTGTCTTTGTTTCGCGTATTACATAATATATAATACTATACTACTGTACTACATAATATAATATATTGCTACTATGCTAAAAACTTTGAGTCCAAAAGAGCTTTAGAGTCTTTTCTTCTTTTAATATTACGTTAACTAAAATCATTGCAAAAAAATGACTTGAATTTTGATATGTGCCAACAGAAAAAAAAACGATAAAATTTAAAACTGTCTGTAAGAATCAGCGCAGCAATTGCGATGGGGATTTGCGACACAAAAAGTCTACCAGAGCTTTACCTACAATACTATGTTTTTCGGTCGTTTTATAACGCTAAAGTAACAAAGACAAAATTTGGCTTGTAATAATTTAAAACTAGTAAAATTGCAAAAACCAACTTGCGATCTCCTGTATCTTTAGAACTTTGTATTAGATTTTCAACAAATTAATCTAGGACCAAATGCAAAATATGTCCTCCCAAAAAAATCTAGTCAATCTAAGCGTCATTGAATAATCCGAGAGCATAAAAAAAATGGAATTCGAAAAACTGACAATTTCTTCCTTTTTTAAGGCCTGTTATAATGAATTAAACAAGGTTGTTCTTCTAAAATTTTATATGAATAGTAGATTTTTGATAATAGTGTTTTTGAAGTGTTAGACGATATTATTCTTGTACTACCAGATATTTATACTATTGATTTAGTTTTCATTTCGTGTTGGTCTGAGCCTCTTTAAGGAATAAAATAGCATCTGTTACTCTGCCAGGAAAATCGCAAAAGGCGAACAATTAGCCAAACATGTCACTAGCGTCGTGACTCCTAAGTGACCCGGTTTTGGGAGCACCGCTTCAACTATTCCTGCTGCAATAGCGATAATGTTTATCAGTGTCGTTTTCCGTTTGAAGAGTAAGGTAGCCGGTGAACTTATGTATATGGCATTAAATTCGCGCCACACGAGTGCAATGTATCATTAACATATTTGGTGTCTGTAGGCGATGATTGACTCTTTCCGTCACCACTGCCATCTGCTTTAGCAAACAAGCATTGTTTTCTAGCTTATGTTATACAAAAAATTATTAAAAAAATAGTCTTGTTCAAAAGTCTTGTTATATGGTAAAAGACTCGGTTCGCTTACATTAAATATTTTGAATTACATTTACTTTGGTTAAATTTATACGAGGAATCTAGCAAAAGAGTATCGAACTACAGATTTATTGAAATTATTAATCAAAATTACAATTTCACGGTATAAATTTATTTTTTTTACACAAAAAGTAAAAATTACTTAAAAAATGATGATAGAAAAACCCGAAAATTCCTTTAACATGATAATTTTGTCTTATTAAAATACGATCCTACTTGAACTCCTTGTATTGGTTTAGGATCCTTTTGAAGAATAGACCATTTGTCTTCTAATCAGACATTTTGACAAAGCCAAAGGCAAAACACATCACTTCTATCGTGATAACTAGACAAGCGCCTTACAACGTCTCACCCGAATTTGATAGCAACGCCCGGCCTTTTCATTTTGAAATATCATTAGCGTTTGTCTCTATATTGTTTAAGGAAGGATAGGCCAGTAACGTATGCATGCAGCGAACCGTCTTCACATCTTTTTCCAAGTGTTGGTCCGGGCCCCTTTTGAAGAATAGACCTAAAATAGTCAGCCCCTAAAAGGCGACCAATTGGCTATACGCGTTACTACCAACGTAACTACTATATGATAGAGTCTTGCAATGTCTCGTCCGGGTATGGTACCACCTCACATATTTCTGACACAACGTTGTCGTCTCGGTTTGGAGAGTAAGGTAGCCAGTATATTTATGCAAGTAGCGTCGCCATCCCGCCACATGGATAGCAACGCACTTTTAATATATTTGATGTCTTTAGGCGATGGTTTCTCTTTCCATCAAGAAATCCATCTATTTCTTTGCTATCTATGATATAAAAAACAAGTTTCTATAGATAATATCCCTTCCCATAGGATAGCCATCTAATTTTTAAGACGAGTTGAATAATGTTATATTTACACCAACACATTCTTGTGTATAAAAGTGTTTTTTATTCGAGAACGGTGAACTAATCTGAGCAAATGTAAATCCATTGAAAATTACAACAAAGAAAATTAAGATGTAGAGTCTGAAAGCCAAAGTTATACTCAGACATTGTTATAAAATGTCTAGAATACTCATAACTTTTATTCACGAAATAACTATGTTTCTTCTTCTTTTGTAATACTTCTTACAGTACCCGGCGATAAATATTGCACATCGACCTTTGGAAAGAGACAATCGGCTAATTTCGGCTTCGTAGAGCGTTATCTCTGTCGCACAAAATACAAACAGTCCGGTACCTATTAGGAGCTGTTAAAACAAGTATGATTTGCTTCTTTTGATATTTTTATTCTTTGTATAAAATACACTAATTTTTCTATAAGTGATGGCTTTAGGTTGGGGTAAAATAAAATAAAAAAACATTTTTACATTATGTTTACGTATTTAATTATTTTGGAACATTACAGCTTTAGTGTACATAATAAACACCATTATACCTATTGCTAAAATGAGACATTGCAATAAAAATAATAATAATTCTAATTCTCAATTACTTCCATTTCACTATCTGTGCTCTCAAAGAGGTCAATATCACTGTCACTATCAGCCGTATTTATTACTAATCTATCAGTGTAATTGTCTAAACTGTGTTGAATGCTTCTATATTTATTCTCACATTTGATTGCATGATCGCAAACCTTTTTCCACTCTTCAGCGCCGATCATGTTTACTTTTTCAGTCAATAATGTTTTTACTGTAGTTAAGTTCATACCCACATTTCTAGAGGCTACATAGCCTTTCAGTTGAGACCATATATTTTCAATTGGATTAAAATCCGGATGATATGGTGGCAATCGCAACACAGTGTGCCCATGTTCGGCAAGTATTTTGTCCACAGAAAACTCTGTATACCTCTCCTTGTGCTGACATATAATAGCGTAAATCTGGGTTTTTGTTAATTTTGGATCAACTGGAATTTCATGTCTGTTTAACCAGTTGATCATTTCCCGTTTAATGGTGTTTGAGTTGGGGGGTCTCTCAACATACTTGTTGTGATAGGGTGCGTTGTCGATAACTAGAACAGAATCACTGGGTATATTTGGGATTAATTGGTTAACCAGCCATTTCTCATAGTTATCGTTATTCATTTCATTGTGATAGTCACCTGTAGTGTCCGTGGATTTATACGTTAAAAAAGCACTGGGGTACAAAGCCTTTTTCATTTCCCGCATGAACTATTATCAAACGTTGACCTTTTGAAATTGGCTTTTTTACTCCTTTTTTCTTATCGTCACTCCAAGATTTCCCTTTAGTGTGGGATGCATGTATATATGACTCATCCATGTAGACGATATTTTTTCCTGTTTCGCGAAATTTGCGTATTTTATCAAGGTATTCCATTCGTTTGAGACTAACGTCGTGCTTTTCCATTAGAATTTTTCGATTATCTTCCATTTTAGTGAACTGAAATCCCATGTCATGAAGTATTTTTCTCAACGTTTTTTCAGACCCATTGTAATTAATAGCTTCAGATAACTTAGCTTTTAATGATTTTATTGTTGGCAGTTCATTAAATCGTAAGTGAAAATCATACACCATTCTTCGAACAACATCGTAATCAAAATCGTCCATATCCAAACGAAATTGCTTTTTTGGTCTCCCTTTTTTTGGAGTGCTGAACTTAATTTCAGTCGAATGTGTTTCAGGACTGACTTCGTTTAATATATTGTTCAAAGTTCTTCTTGAAATTCCAGTGGCATTTGCAACTCGCTCTTGAATCTTCTTAAAATAACAACTTACATTTTCATCTACTTTTTTTTTAAATCTATCAGCTTCGCTTACAAAGTATTTATAAACATTGTAGATAATTTCACGTGACTGACCTCGTAAAGGTTTCCCTCTTTTTCCGAAAGATGCCATATTACAACTTTAAATTATTTAAATTTGTGGGTGTTATCAACTCTAAATAAATATTTTTTTCGGGACGCGACTGCACTCTATCGTACTTGAACAACGACTGACTAAACGTCACATAGGTAGTGTGGGACAGAGATAACGCTTTACGAAGCCGAAATTATCCGATTGTCTCTTTCCAAAGTTCGATGTGCAATATTTATCGCCGGGTACTGTACAGACGTCGCTACTTTGCTTACGTGATAACTGTTAATTATCTTTTTAAAGTAACTTATTTAATACTTTATCATAAACATCATATGAATGATTTAATCTCTTTAACCTTTTATATTGTGTGGCGCCGCTGGTCCGTACCGCTGAATGGTCATATAGTATGAAACCAGCGGGCCAACTTTTGTCAGGTGACGTCATAACTGTGGAGGTTGACGTCACACAAGGACAAGGAAGGGTAAAAGGAAGATCATTCCAGCCAGGCAAGGTGTACTGCCTGGGGACCGAAGTCAATTTGAGAAGCGTTGAAACTTGTATGTAGTGTGTACAAGATAAATAATTGGGATATCGCGATTCAGGATTGTTATTTAGAATTTCGTTTTTTTCCATTTTTATTATTTTTTTCTGGTAGCGTTTGTAGATTGCTTGAACCGTTACAATGGCTTTCAATAAACCTATTTTTGTATATACTTTCGTTCGCAAATTTATTTACAAATATTTGCATTTTGTCTTTTAAAACTCGTAATTAATACGACATAATAAATATTGTTTTACTTATAATCATCGATTTATCGATTAATTATAATACTTCAAATATCATTTACACATTTTTAATTGATGGATAGATTGATAGATTCTAATGGATAACGCGTTGGTGTACCCATATCGACCACACCAAAAACTTTTTGTGTGAACTCAAAGAATGATAATTTTAGGTAAGTAATCCTTTTATCGTGTTTTTATAGAATTTACTTTTCAGATGATATTATTTCTTTAAAATTTTGTGAGATTGTGTTATTTAATATTCATCTTTAATCAAGAAGCGATCGTCTTTTATAATTTGTCTACGTTAAACTAGTAAATTTTATCACTATATTGTTTAACATCATTGTAATGCAACAACAATGTAATGTAATGGAATAAAATTAAGTTAGCGAAATTTTATATATACTAGCAATCGCCTGTGGCCGAAAATTGACCATAGACTAAACAATAAAACTCTTAAATTTGACAACGGTGCTAGCAGTAAAGAAAATATTATGTTATACATGTGTGCATCTTATCGTGTATGTCACATGAATGTAATGTGTGTAATTTATGTTTATATTAATTTAATGTATTTCTAATAAATAAATAGTTCTGCAGTCTTCCGCAATATAAACTTTAACTGTGCCAAATTTTATAAACGAATCAAAAGTTTTTCCTTCACGTATTGATACATAGGGTCAAAGAATAGGAGATGTATATATTGATCTCTGATAAGGTCATTCCCTAATAGTTTTTTTTTTGTATATCATAAGATAGCAAATAAGCAGATGGGTCTTCTGATGGAAAGAGTCAACCATCGCCTATAGACACCAAAGGTGTTAATAGTGCGTTGCTATGTTGTGTCGAGGTCTAATGCCACGTGCATAAGTTTACCGGCTGCCTTACCCTCCAAACCGAAACACGACAGCGACAAGCCCTGACGCTATTGCGGCAGGCGGTTGTACCAGACCCGGGCGAGACAATGCAGAACTCTACCACCTAGTAGCCACGATGGTAGTGACTCGCATAGCCCATCGGTCGCTTTATAAATATTTAAATATTAAAAAATTAAAAAAGTGAAAATATTTTAGCCCAGCAATCGGTGAAATTTTATTCCTATAGGTACGAAATTTTATTCATACAAATCAAAAAGTTGTACACCCTTGAACGACGTTTGTTTTTAGCTGGATATCTTGATTAGACGTACCGAACGCTGGGTTATAATATTTTCACCTATTATGGAATGACCCTATATACATTATATGAGCGTTGCTTACAGCAATCGTACTATACCGTACCGTAAAGTAGTATCTGTCAAGTGTCAAATTTGGGAAGGTCCTAGTCGACGGATGGAGGGCTTTTTTTCTACCTGTAGGATATAAATGTCTAAAGAACCCTACTTTACATTTATTTAATAAGTCGGGTAGCTAACTTGTAAATATTTCAAGTCATATACTAACATGACGCAATTTACGCTACTAGAACTTATAAGGCTTTATCCTTGGACTATAAGCTTTCTAAAATGAATAAAATAGTTTAAGTAAATAATTTTGTAATTAACTGACTCATGTTCTAGGGGATAGCCAAATTAGCTGAAGATCATGAGGTCCCGGTTTCGATTCCTGGGTCGGACAAAATACATTGAGGATGATTCGAAATTTTTCTCGAAATTACAAATTCTGAGCGGGGTAGAGTGTTGCCACTCCCGTGCCTCGAATGGGCACGTAAAGCTGATGGTCCTGGTTATCCTTAGAGATAGTCGATAATCGTAATCAGTTGGCTAAAATGCGGCGATGGGGATCAGCCCTCATCTCACCAACCGACAAACCGGTCAATACTGGTGAACCGGAAAGTCTATACACATTGGGTTTACCCTGACTACCCCGCAAGAGAACCGAGCGTGATAATATTTTTTTATAATACTAAATATTAGAAAGTTAAACAATAAAATCTCTTCTTTTGACAACAGACTGTAGCTCTAATCATCATGAAATTATTACCTAATGCAAGAAATAGGAATAAAATAAGACCAAAATACGTCTATTTTATTTCTTTAGTCATATGACACTGGTGATGTACAAGAAAAAGGTAGTTATATATTGTCATATTTGAATTTACCTAGGTTGTCACAAAATATCTTACGATAACATTTTGCTAGTGAATGGTTACAGTCGTGTATATTTTTTTTAGTTTTTGATTGAAATCTCTTAGACAGGAATTTCAGCGAGCACACTCAAAATACCTATATATATAATAATATACCTATATATAATAAAATATATAATAAATACACTCAAAATAAATATCGCCTCTGTGGTCTAGTGGTCCAGCGTTGGCGTTGACCACATGAGGTCCCGGGTTCGATTCCCGGGTCGGGCACATAAAAAAAAGTGTTTTTTCAGTTTTCTGAGAAACACAAAGATGCCCGGGATTGGAAATGCCCGGTTGGCGATAGGCTTGCCACCTATCACATTGTAGGACCAAGTATCTTCGGCTAATCGTGGGTGCACTTGTTGTACCTCTGTATACACCTTCGGGGATATGGGCGTGAAGATACACTCAAAATAACGCATCTAATAATCTTAGTCAAGTGAATGATTTAGAACGGGAACACTCATTTTATATCATTTATTACCCCGTGTTGGTTCGAGCTATCTTGAAAGTCGTTCTGCTAGACAGTTCGTAAGAGGCGAACGATTGGCAATACGAGTTCCTACCATAATGGCTAATAAGTTACCACTTATACCACTTATACCGGGCGAGACAATGCAGAACTCTACCGAGTTCTGCATTGTCTCGCCCGGGTTTGGTACCATCCCCTTACTTCTTTGAGTATATAAACCTTTACGTTTAATATATCTATGCCTTACTTATTACTGCCGCAACTACGTCAGTACTTGTCGCTGTCATTTTCCAGTTTGCAGAGTAAGATAACCAAAAAAATCCCACTGCAAGGATAGCTACATACCATTAATACCTTTAATTATTACTTGTGATATATATAAAAAAATTAGAGAATTCTCAACCTCTAAGTTAGGTATTTCAATCGATTTTTCAATTTTGAAATCAAAACCAGTATTGTTGTACTCAAAAATTGCATAAAATTTCATTTGAAAGGGTATAATCGATCATTGAGCTCAAAAGTTACAGCTTTTCAAAGCATAAAATCGTGTCGTTTTCAACAAAATTAAGCTTTTTCAGTTTAAAGACCTAAAAAATCACTAAAATCAATAAATCTATTTTTGGGTTTATTTCTGATTGGTTTGAGCGTAAAACACATTAACTTAGCGAGAATTTTCAGAGATGTCCTGCAAGATCAACCAGTTTACAATTTTTTATATATATATTTCTGCCATTGTATGATGTAAGTATTGGAGATAAGCGTGTGATTTAAGTGTTTAAACGCTACATTTTAAATTACTTTTACCCTAATAGCAGCAAAAATGGGTACAAATAAAACGACTGATTGAAAAATCCAAACGCAATTCATGTGGCCTTTATCTACAAAAACTGAACAATAAAACTTTTGCAAAAAACAAATAAAAAATATGGTAATAATATGTAGGTACAACATACTTTTGATAGATTAAAAATACATTGCTTATTGTAATATTTTTTACATAAAAGATTTAGGACCTTAAATTGCCTAAATTTAACTCAGTTGTTTAGTTTCAATATTTGATCTTAAAAGAAAATGGAATAAAATTCTTTGATGATTTAGTATAAAAATGTTTAAAAAAATAATTTTTAATGTGAGATAAATATTAAAAAAAAACTAATTTGTCTCTGTTTTGATTTGGGATCGTTTTTGAAGAATTGATCATGTCTTTCTACTAAGTAAAAGGTATAAATGGCTTATAAGGATGACATTTACCTTCCTGCCCCCCTAGACAAGTGGCAAACGCTCAGTAACTATTCAAATATTACGCTTTGGCGATATTTAGGCCAAATTGGTAGCCAAGTGGATCATGGCTTGTTCAACGTTCGTTCCATACGAACTTTACGAATTATATCGAATATTGTCTCTGAATTGACGGTAAACGTCACTTTGAAGTATTATTTTCACCGAGGTTATAAGTTTTATTTATATGAAAAGTGCATTAAAAGCAAAAAAGACTTGCCCCCAAGATGTGGCATCAACGTTAGTACAATAGAAAGAGAAATTTATGGATTTGTCATAAGCTGTTGACACGACCGTAAACGAATTTGTAATTGGTAGCCAAGTGTCATTCGTGAAACGAAACGTTAGATTGCATCGATCATTTTTGTCAATTTTCGTACAAGACCGTAGCCAAGTGGCACTTTTGACAAGCAAAATTGTAGCGAATTATTCGATAATCAGCGAACGCTAGAACCCTGCAGATTACGCTTAAAATGGCGGTTGATCACTATTATTCAATCAGCTGTTCTAAAGCGTGGATAACATCTGTGAGAATTTTTGATAATTTTAAAGTAAAATTAACGCAAATTAAGAAGGCTTTTGGTGGCACATTATTAATGGTGCTTTGATATCCTTGTGGCGGGGGGGGGGGGGGGGGGTATTAATGTCACATGCATACATTTACCGGCTACCTTACCCTCCAAACCGGAACACGACAGTAACAAGCACTGTTGCTATTTCTGCAGAAATAGGTGGGTCAGTGGTATTAGACCCGGGCGAGACAATGCAGAACCCTACCACTTAGAAGCCACAATACTAGTGACTCGTTTACCCAATTGTTCGCTTCTAACGAACTGCCTAGACACATTGTAAGTAGTGATAGGTTTGCAAAATGCTGACAATATCTTAATGATGATATTTCGTCTTTAAATATTTTACAGACACTATAAGTTCAAGTTATAAACACTATATTCTTGTTACAACCCTTGTATTTTGTAGATTTAATGAAACAAAGAAAGTTTATTTTTCAGTGTAGCAATAGATTTCGATCAATTTTACATTTCTGTAAATATGTATCCAAAAAAATACGTAAAAAAGAAGTTTTATATGATCAGTTTTGCATATTTTTGTTCATTTTTAATAATAAATTTATCATCAGCTTTCATAAATCTGAAACATAAGTTTTAAAATGTGACTATCGATAACATTTTGCACAATTCTACGTTCACTTGTAAGGTAGGTAAAGAGGATTTACTTAAAATATGTTAAAACAATCAAATTTGATAGCAATGAAGATAAATACATAAATCTTGGTGACAGTATTTAATTTTATAACTCTTTAAATTGGTAGTCCGTAGTACTGACAGAGTTCAATTAACATGTTAGCTATATAGAAACTTACGGCATGACAGTAATTAAGAAGAAAAGATAGTATATTTTATCTTATTCGCACTCACGCGGTACATACAATCAAAATTGAATCAGATATAGCGACTCTGTTCTTATTTTTATTATATTCAATTCAGAGACAATATTCGATATAATTCGTAAAGTTCGTATGGAACGAACGTTAAACAAGCCATAATCCACTTGGCTACCAATTTGGTCGAAATGACGCCAATGCGTTATATTAGAATGAACAGAGAGCTCGGTTGGCGGTCAGAGCGTGCGCAGGAGTTAGAAAAATTTTGATGGAAAATTTCCACCCTATATAACACCCCTTTTTTGTTGCACCATTACGTGGAGGGGGTAAGGGACACCAACTTTTGTCAAGGTCACTTTGCTCTGAGTTAATTCCCCGTGGAGTTAGGGGATGAAAACCGAAATTCATTACAAAGACGTCTGCGACTTAAAAAAAGAAAATGTATTGAAAACCCCCTAGTTAGGTTAGGACTCTTAAATTATGGCAATTTGCGTTCATTTTACTTTAAAATTATCAAAAATTCTAACAGATATTATCCACGATTTAAAACAGCTGATTAAATAATAGTGATTATCCGCCATTTTTAACGTAATTTACAGAGTTCTAGCGTTCGCTAATCATTGGATCACCAATTTTGTTTGTCAAAAGTGCCACTTGGCTAAGGTTTTGTATGAAATTGATCAAAAATGATCGATACAATATAACGTTTCGTTTCACGAATGACACTTGGCTACCAATTACAAATTCGTTTACGCTCGTATCAACAGCTTATGTCAAATCCATACATTTTGTTTTCTATTCTCCTAGCGTTGATGCCACTTGTCTTGGGGGGCTGTTCCGACCACGATAACGTCAAGGCATTTTGTGTTTGTCACTGTTCAGGTTAAATATGAAAACTAAGGTAACTTAAATGTCGCATTTCATTTTGATCACAAGAACAGTAACATACTCTATGTATATTTAATGCTTTATATATATATATATATATATATATATATATATATATATATATATATATATATATATATATATAATTACTGCTAGCAATAACGAAGATTATTGCTAGCAATAGGCAAAGCCGTCCTCTTGCTTGTTACGCCCTAACATACTTTGTTTGTCCTTTTTTAAACTATAAAACGCTTTTTTTTTGTTGACATTGGAGGATATATGTTAAAATGTAAGTTATTATTTATAAAAGCAATGGTAAGACGCAAAGCAAGCCCCTAATTACCCACACCGCAATTAGTCCCAGGTACCTACATAAATATCCTATATTTAAGCGTGTACTTTAAATAAAATAAATTTTACCTGTTATGCATAAAAGTATTTGCAGTAGTGCCGATGTCGTAGCCGCCACAAGGAGAATGTGCATTGTCTACAGTACGATATTCGAGCCCGACATTTGAAACTCCTTGAAATGTAGCTAGTGTTACATATTCGGCTACTTTATGTCCATCCATCCATCCATTTCATGTTTCTAAATATAAGCTCTTTTTAACTGTTGCCAGTGATAATTCTTTACAGTCTTCTCTCGATTCATTCTTGTATCTGAAATAAATTTTAATGAATTTATCAATATAAGAGTTTAAGCTTAAATTGTGTATTCTCACCGAATTTACTTGGGTTTCATAAAAAGTTTATATTCCAGTTAATATGATAAATGAAAAAGTTTGTGAAGATAGGCTATGTATATGTATTCAATGCTTTCCATTGTTGGCACTTGGTTACTGTTACTTGTTTTTAATTTTACTTCACACCACACACACACACATATATATTGGCATAGCGACACGACTTTAGCTGATCCTTATAGCAACGACATATGTCTCCCACCACATCACCTGATCAATGCTAAATTTTAGATAAAATACTTTTTATCCATTAAACAGATGGGTAAAGGTTAACTCTAGTTGGCATCCTCTACTAATAGTGAGCTAATTCATAGCATTTCCGAATTTTAAATAAACTAATTAATTTGATTTATTATATTTAATTTATATTTTAATATGATAACTTTAACCCATTACATTTTTAAAGCGTTTAATAACTCACGTTAACAAATTTCGCTAATAAATATTACACTGCGAACGCATTTACTTCCCGAGAAAAGACGTGAGAAACAAAGTCACCCAGTTATTATTAATATTCTTAAAAACAAGCTATATAAAAATTAAAAACTTGTTTCACAGAGTGATAAAAAGTAGCTTAGTTACATAATTCAAAATACTAATTCTATGTGAAATAGCGAAGTAAAAATAGTCAAAACTAAATTTTTTACTGTTTCGTGAGGAAAATGCGTGACGCATCGTTTATTTCTCTTGGATAGATCGTCGTGAAATAACCGAGTTAATGGAGAGACACGCAAGAAGTATAAATGTAGAATTCTGTTAAACAAATACATATGAAGGAAGTTAAAGTGCTATTTTTTTAACAGTATAATAAGTAAGGTATTTATTAGGCGGTTGAATGAAAATGTATGGCTCACCCAACTTCAATCACACTCAGTATTAAATTCATACACTAGTTGATATAAAAAGTCTATGATTATATAGAGAAACCTTAATTCTTCAAATTAGTAATGTAATATATAACTGTAAGCCTTTGAAGAGAGTTAATTGCTCTAAAATATCTCGTTGAAAAAAAATTTTGATAGCCGTCAATTGATTATTTTGCCTGTAAACACGAAAAAGGGTTGATTGGTTTCATGAATTCACTTGATATTGTCTAATCCACTCAGAATCGGTCCTTATTGAAAATCACTTCATTCGGATCTGTTTTTTTGTGATAAATAATTCAAAGAAAAAAAAACTTTTCCAAACCTTTTTAATTTTCAGTTTATTTTGTCGGTTTTATATTTTGTAAAATAGTTTTTATTTTTATTTATTCATGGCTATAATCTACGGGCTTAGGAATCAAAATACTTTCACTAAATACTACATACTTAATAAACATTTTTTATTAATCTTAATAAATAAGTTCTTTAACTAAATATATTGTATACCTAAATAATTTTGAGTCGGTGCTAAACAAGCGGTAAACGAATATAATTAAATTACATTAAACTCAGCATTAAAATCACGGATTAAATGAATACGCCTTTGAAGACAATTTTGAAGTTTGTCCGTGTAGCTTGCATTTACTCACAAAAATACAGAGTCATACTACTTACCGATGAAATAAAATCATTTTAGGAGTACTTTTTAAACCTTGTTAGCTCATTCGTTACGATAAAAAGTGAGAGATACAACATGGTTTATATCTATTTTTATATAATATAGGTAATATAATCTACAAATTTATGATATTTTTGACAGTAATAGGAGCGTTTGCCCTTATGCGCGGCGACAAATTTCCTTCCCAATTGCGTGTCGATTAGTATCTATTTGGTCTGTGATTAAAATCAATGAGTTTACTTCTTCAATCCTCCTCTTGGAGTTGAATTTTTTTTTTCAATTTATACGGGTCCAATTTCGGGACATATCCTATCTAATAAACAAAAATGATCAAATTAGGACTACATTTTAAACAGTTATGTGTAGTCGTACATTAAAATTAGTGCACAGTGAACAATCAATCTTCTCTTGTTTTCCTACTCTTAAGGTTGATTTTTACGAGTAACTTCCCGCTACGTTAGTAGTATAACGAATTAACTGATTTTGTCCCGATTTTCGAAAAGGAATCACGTTTTGAGGTCCTATGAACCTTTTCTGATTATTTTCACGATGACGTCAGTACGTCTGTATGTACGTATGTGTGTGTGTATGTAGACATCTCATAACTTTTGAACGATGTGACCAATCGAAACGCGGTTGATGACATTCGATTGGCTCCTGTCAAACTTCTTCCTGAAAATCTAAACCGATTTGGTGCGAGAAATATTAAAAAACCTTAAAAAAAATACGGCATAACATTGATATAAAATACCCAAGATACACAGTTCCGATCAAAACTGACACTCAAAAATGTCGCTAATTCAGTATTAAAAGTTTATAGTTATGGCACAAACGTGTTTTTGCATATTCAACCTTAAACGCAAGATTTAAAGTCATTTTTAAAAAACAATGTACAAAAGGCAATAAAATTTTTGACTTAAGTTAGCCGGTAGGACAAGGCACATGTGGAGTCGAATATAAATATTTTTATTCATTGAGGTAGTATTTTAAGGGTTTGTAAAATTTACATAAAAAATCTTGTCGAAAATCTGTTTTTGCGTAGAACATTTATACATCAATAAAACAAATAATGACCATTAAAATAATTTATTTATATTTCAAACGTTATAGGTTATTGGTTCTATTACACAGAACCTACACATATAGACAAATTGTGGGTGTATAGCCATGTAGTATTTGACGCTTGATATTGATACATTTAGTTTGCATAGTCTAATAGATTTAGAATATACTGAATTAGGAAATTTACTGCAATGGTGACTATGACTACGTTATAAAGTTCATAGATTCTTACATGATACCAGACACGATTTTTTTTCAGACTTATTATGTAATGTATCGACAACATAGTAAGGAAACGCATTAATTTCCTAGAAACAAGTTTAGCTTTTCGTAGAATTCTCGTTTTGAATTAGATTTCAGTTTTTCTGTTTTTTTTTTTTGAGTAATATGTAAACGAACATTTGTTTAGTTATAGTATCTGCAGACGTACGAGCGAATACTGCCCATAGGCATTTGAAACACAATAGGTTAGTTGCTAATGCGATGTCGGCTTCTGAAAATTTTATTGACCCTCGTATAAAAAATTCCAATAAAACAATTTAGAGCTAAAAAATTGTGTTCAATGTTATTCGGAAGATCAAACTCGTTGATGATTTTGAAAAAATATACATCTTTTCAAATACTGAATAACTAAGTATCATTTAAAAAAAAAATTTTGGATTTTTAAACTTTTTTAATTCAATAGTCTATGCTTAGGCATAGTTTTTTTCTTTGAGGTTAAAATACTTAAATTTAGCGGGAAGTTTCAGGTGGCCTGTAGGGTCAACCAACTCACAGATTTTTTAATATAGTTACATTAGTTGGTTACATAGGTGTGTTACATACACAGAAATCCTAATAGATACGTATATTTAGTTTGGAGTATAGTTTAGTACATATAATATTATTGCCAAAGGTAATTTTAGATTAGATATTTCCTGTTAATTATAAATTTCTTTTATAATTACATTAGTTTTTTCGCTAGGTGTGTTACTAATAGGTATTTTTAGTTTGAGGTATAGTTAGTTACGATATTAGGTATAGAAAATTTAGAAGTTATAGGAAGTTCAGTTCTTACGTTTTTTACTTACATTTTAATAACAAAAATGTCTTATATAAATAATTAAGATGAATATGTAAATATTATTTTTAACGTACTAGCGGCCCACCTGGCAATGTAGAGATTTTTAATAAAATAAAGAAAGGTTAAATAAGTTCTAAAGTAAATATGCGCGAGCAAAGCCGCGGGTTACAGCTAGTATGCAAATAAAACAACTCGTACATATAAACAGTCACTTAAAATTTATATATTTTACTAGCTGCAGATCTCTGCATTAGGATAAAAGTATTCTATGTGCTATTCCAGGTCATCTTATATCCGAGTTCAAATCCAAATTGGTACAGCCATTTTTTACGTGATTGATTATCAAACATCCAAACATACAAACTTTAACATATGTAATATGTATAGTATAAGATATCCGCAATCAAAAACATTTTATTAAAAAAAAATTATTAAATCAAAAAATAAACATTCTTAATGCAACCTGTGCCTTCCACTTAAGAAATTGTTATCAACAACACGTGTAAACAAAACAAAATTCGATGCTACTTATGATTTCCTATTGTTATATTAAAAGTTTCGTAATATATCTCCAAAGTTCATCGTAAGAATCACAATTATATATTGTTATTTTATATTCGTACAAATAGAATAAAAAGAATCACCTAACTTGGTCCTCAAAATAAGTAATCAATATAATCAAACATTTTAAAATCGTCAAATTGATGTTCTCTTCCCTTTTGGCAGTTGGTTAACAACTATAAAAGGTATTCAAAATTATTAATGAAAAAAATTATTCTTATCAAAAAAAAATTAACTTATTAATGAAGAAAAATCGACTCCACTAATAATAACAAGATCAATTTGTACTATTCGACTAAATTAAAAGGAGGTTGTAATGCACTGTCCTTTTACTGACAAAGTGACCATTGAAATTTTGTCGTATTATATTTCGAGCGTCGAGTACATTTTTAAGACAAATAAAATGAAAATCATACATTACACCCTATATTTAGTAATATAAACGACAAAAATAAATCGATAAACTCTTATACTTACCGAAAATACAATATCCTATATTTTTTTAACGTTCATGGTGTTGTATTTTACAATTTATCAGAGAACAATTCTGTATTTTAGACGCGCGGGCAGTGACGTAAGCGACGGGCTTCTATTTGAAGTGAGTGCACAATTTTAAATTGTGCACTCATTCATAGAGGACGTTTTTGAGACACTGATTGTGTATCTTGGGGTTTTATATATCAATGCGGCATAACAATGTTTTAAAATATAATTAGCTCTTTCCTTAAACAGGGGGGTTTCAGGGGGTATCAGATCTGGAAGAGGATGCATGGATCAAGTTTTCTCACTCCGCAACATCGTAGAGAAGCATCTGGCTGTCGGCCAGAAGGTTTTCTGCGGTTTTGTGGATTTGGAGAAAGCGTTTGATAGAGTTGTGCGAAAGAAACTATGGGACATTTTACCCAGTTATGGGATAGATGAGCGTCTGCTGCGTGCTTTGTAATCCATATACTGGGATTGCAAAGCATGTGTGCGGGTGGACGGCAACATATCGCCCTGGTTCGATGTCAATATCGGCGTCAAGCAGGGTTGTGTGTTGTCAGCTCGTCTGTTTATTCTATATCTGGATAAGTGTCTCCAAAGACTGAGGTCATTGAATGTGGGAATGCGCATGAGTGATCTAGTGGTGAACTGCCTGTTTTATGCAGATGATGCTGTACTTCTAGGCTCAACTCCATCTGAGCTGCAAACACTGGTCACAGTTATGAATGAGGATTGTAAGTGTATAGGCTTACATTTGAATGCGGAAAAAACTAAAGTTTTATTTGAAAGAGAAGCAACCAGAACGGACGTAAGAGTTGTGGTAGATGATGTAGTGCTGGAACAAGTGGATGAGTTTGTATATCTTGGATGTGCTTTTAGCAGGGATGGAAGGTACACCGCTGATGTTGAAAGAAGAGTGTGTGCAGGGAACAGAGTGAATGGAGCGTTAGGGAGATTAATTAATAGCACAATTTTAAGTCAGGGTGCCCGTCTAGCCCTGCATAATCATGTGCTTATCCCAACGCTATTGTATGGAAGTGAGAGTTGGGTATGTCAGAAAGAGCATGAAAGTAGAATCAACGCGGTTGAGATGAGGTCGCTTAGAAAAATATGTGGTGTGACACTCGCGGACCGGGTTCGTAATGTCGAAGTGAGAGAGAAGTTAGGTTTGAAAGAAAGTGTCGGTGTAAAGATGAGAAAGGGCATGCTCCGTTGGTTCGGACATGTAGAAAGAATGGTAGATGAAAGGTTAACAAAACATATATACAATGCGAATGTGGAAGGATGTAGGTACCGGGGAAGACCAAGACTGACATACCTCGATCAGATTGATCGAGTACTATCCGAAGGTGGTGTCAAGAGACTTCGCAACCGGCGTGTGTGTATGAAGAGAGTGATGAATGTGGAGGAAGCGAGACAAGCCTGCAAGGATCGTGATGTATGGCACTCGGTTCTCTCTGCCTACCCCGTAAGGGATCTGGCGTGAAGATATGTATGTAAGTGATATGATATGATATATATGATATGATATACAGATATGTATGTATGTGTTAAGGAAAAATTTCGAAAAATGTGTTTTTTTCACACTACTTCGAGATATTTCAGTCAAAAATCAAAATCGAGTTAAGATTTCAAAAGTTAGAGTTTTTCAAATAATAAAATTATGTTTTTATTACAAACTTATTTCATACTAGCTGACCTGGCAAAAGTTGTTCTGTCTTTTTAACTACTCTTATGTCTTTTCTATATTTTCTCACATTTTAAACCTTTGCTGAACTTCAAGAATTAATTCAAAACGAAAATTAGCCAAATCGGTTCAGCCGTTCTGGAGTTTTAGCGAGTCTAACGAACAACAATTGATTTATAGATGTATATAGACTAGCTGACCCGGCAAACGTTGTTTTGCCTTTTTAACTACTCTTTTTTTCTATATTTTCACACCTTATAAACCTTCCCTGGACTTCAGCAATTAATTCGAAACTTAGTCAAATCGGTTCAGCCGTTCTCGAGTTTTAGCGCGACTAACAAACAGCAATGGATTTTCATATATATATATATATATATATATATATATATATATATATATATATATATATATATATATATATATATATATATATATATATATTTAAAATAACTTTCTGACCAATATATTGATTGATTTAAAAATCTAATCAGCCTTTTTTCTTAAGAAATTGGAAATGCCGTAAATTGGATCAAAATCGGTCGATTGATTCGGAATTTATCAAAGACGAAATTTTTTTTAAAAAGGTTTTTTGATATTTTTTGGATATTTAATTAATTAAAAATATTCAACCTATCGTTTTATAGCTTATAAATTATTTAAGAGCTTAAAAATTGCGTTGAATGCCGCATAAAAGATTAAAATTGATCGTTGAAATCGATCGTGATTGATTAAGTTGATTTTGAAAAACTTAACATTATTATTTAAAAAAAAAAAAATATGTTAAGTTTTTCAAAAAACAAAATACTGTTATTTTTAACAAATTTAGATTTTTGAACTCTGAAAAAATCTTTGCTTAAGTATAGTTTTTATTTTTTTGAGCTTAAAATATCTTAATTTAGTGGAAAGTTTTCGGGATGACCTGGAGGGTCAACCAGTTTACATTTTTTTTAATGTAGAGGACCAAATTGAATTAGTCTGTTAAAAGTTATGCGTGGTGTGGATATAAAAATATACCCGTTGACCTGAAAATCTTTTCCGGCTTTTGACAAATATGAACTAGTATGTTATTTCTGATTGATAAAAGTCAATGACTATTACGAATCAGAAATTATAGTATAAATGTTTATTAATAATGAAATTTATATATAATGTTAGATAGGTATTTATTTCATTTGACAGATATTGGGGATAAAATTAGTTAAATTTTAGGTAAATTCATATATATACGATTACATAATCAAAATATTTCCTTCTAATAGCTCTTAGTAAAATAACTTAGTAGAAGTTCTTACTAGAAGAAAGACTTACTTTTTTTATTACTTTGTCTAGATACGTAATATTTTCTAAGTCCCATTGCAATAGAATATTGACCTTTGATGAGGCTAATCTCAAAGTATTTGTTAGGTTGAAATGCACTTAGACAGATTTTTTTCATATTCAACGGCTTTTCTAAACTTACCCTAGTTTTTGACACAGGAAATTATGTCACGATACTCAATATGGAAATCTGTTTTCAAGTTTTAAATTATTAACATATATTACTGAAACATAAATATAAATAAGGGCGGAAATAAGTGAAAATGGGCGGTAACTGGCAGATAGTCAGAAACAAGTGGAAAGAGGCAGATAAAAGGGAGAAAAAAAGAAAAAAGGCAAAAGAATACAGGCGGAAACAAGCGGAATTAAACGAAAAGAGGTGGAAAAAAAGAGAGAAAAGGGGGAGATAGGGGGAGTGGGGACGGGGAGGAGGATTTTCGTTCCAATCGATTGTTGTACAAGAAAAATCTTTAACCACGACACGCGCGTGGTTAAAGATTTTTCTTGTATTTTCTTGAGAATCCAGATCTCAGTAGTAGCTTGGAGTTAGATAAGCACTAAGCTCATTAAGCTTTCAGAACGGGTATTTCTAGATTTAAGCGGATATCGTTATCAGGTCGGTAAATTTTGGCGATGGAGATCACCACTCATTTAGCCAACCGATGAACCGGTGAACCGTGGTAAGTTAGAAATTCTAAGAGTTAAGTTCACCTCTACTTACCATGCAAGGAAATTGACATGATGAGACCCACTATCTAGAATCGTTTTAACTTGTTTCGTTTCACGTTTTGATTCGTTTTAATGTATAGATATTAAGGATAAATTTAGTTAAATTTTAAGTAAATTCACACAAACCGCAAAACTGATGAATGGTATATTATCTTTTAGACAGGGATTAGAAACCGTTAAATTTTTTAAACCGGTTTCGGTAATTGAACTGAAATCATTGCAGTTTAGGTTGGGGTAAAATTTTACCGGTATATTTAAACGGTAAAATTGCTGCTGCTGCGAGGTACAACGCAGAGGTAGCGACTCAGAAATAACATCGCTGAGGTAATCCAGAGATTGATCATCTATATAGCATGTAAAAGACGGTCTAGCGAAAATCAAAACCACGGATTTGGACCATAATGCTGGGAGAAAATCGTTAGATATTTTTTTATTTCTTTTGATGTTTTTTTTACCTTAACTTTGTACAATTTGGTTTATTTTAAAGTCTATTGTGCTTATTCAAAACAAATAGTGGGCTGCATACCATGCAAAATAAATTGATTTGATTTTCGCGGTTATGAGTCACGATGAGTCGAAGCAATGTACGCTGTACGTTGCGTGGCGTAAAAATAATAAAAAATCATAACACACAAATTTTGCATTTCACACAAAAAAAAATTGCCATCATGACAAGAGCGTAAAAATGGAATGATTTCTCAATTTTTTAGTACACCGACCCTTACACGCTGTATATTAATACGTGAAATAAAATTTTGTATCTCTTTTTCCGGCGACTTTGGAAACGGAAGAGTTAGTGACGGTTAAAGTGGTAGTAATTAGTAAACGGTAATTAGGGATAATTAAGTTATCCGTCACATTCAATACGCAGACATTAGAGGTAATTAAGTTATCCGTAAAGTTAAAAAAATTACAATTTATACCAACACGACGGTCCAATCACGGACGGAAGTTACCGTCCGTCGTGAAATTTGTACATTCTGTAATCGGTAATCATTATAATTTTAAAACGTTTAACTCGATTATTCAATCAACCAATGAGTCATATAGTCATATAAATATTGCTAAAGCGATTAATATCATTCAATGAATGATGTCACCCGCTTTAGCAATATCGGTTCGTTTCCCTGGAGCTAGGGACACATTTTGAATTTATTCTTTACTATTTGAACCGCGTAGCTTCACCTACGAGGAGATTGACATGTCATCGATATAGTTTTTGCAAAATTCCATTCCCTGCTTCGGCCCCGTAGAAGTTGAATTAAAAAAAAATGTTACCATTTTAGCAGCAAAACTTTTTTCAAAAATTATAAATTGTTAACGTTTTTCCGGATCTTCAACTATCTACATGCCAAATTTCATTAAAGTCACTTCAGTGGTAGAGCCGTAAAAGCGTAAAAGCGACAGACAGACTGTCGCCCTTATAATATTAGTTTCGATATGGTTCATAAACTTTTTAAACAAATGAGTGTTATTATGTTAATCTTCTACGAAAGTTTACTTGTGAAATCCACTGATAATAGAAATTTAATAGGTAGCATAGAATGTAACACTTGAATATAAGATCTTGAGCTGTACACTTCATAGTATAAATAAGCGTGAAGTGGTGTGAAATCACGCGAACTGGTCGTTAACCCTACCTGGTTTACTAATGGCGAACCGAGTGTGACCGTCGCGAAGCGCAACCGAAAACGGTGTGCTACTCACCAATTATTATAATAATTATCTAAGATTTATATTGTGAGTTAGCTTGTTAATCTGACGGTCCTAATCATCAGTTAAGTTAGCATCCAAAGACATCATTAGATATTTTAAATATATATACAAAGTAAATATCATTAATTATTCTCGTTCACAACGATTAGAGTGTTTTTCAGCAAAGGATATAAATAATCAGGAAGGATAATCAATAATACACGTTTGTGTTATTGGTTGTGGTTTCTAAGAACACACGAACAATATTGGTATATCACCAACATTATTTAACAGATTTTAAACTCCTTCTGACAAATTTATATAATAAGGTATATATTTATATAATAAGGTATATATTACAAAAAAGATACACGAAAAAATTTACATTTTCAGCATAGATTAGTAAGCGGTCTGCTCTAATAACATTGATTAATAAATTTTTAGATTAATTCCTGCCGCAGAATTTCACCATCGGATATCGCAACGAAATTTAAAACTTCATACATCTCATTCAACATCTCGATATCTGAAATCTACAAGTGTACGATTCTCGAGTCACTTTTTTCCCTGCTTTACTCCTCTGTTAAACTAAATACCGGCAGGTGTTTTTCCGGACGGATACGACTTAGGGACGTTCAAGAAAAGAGCCCTACTCTTTCTTAAAAGGCCGGCAATGCAACTGCAAATCTTCTGATAATGTAGTTGTCCGGTGGTCCGATGGGTGGCGGTGGTAACTTACCATCAAGTGAGCCTCCTGTCTGTTTGCCCCCTTTTTCTGTAAAAAAAAAAATTAATCGCTTCGTCTCTGGCGGACTTCGGATGCTCACTTTCACTGCGTTTAAGAATACATGATTTATGGTTAGTTACATCTCCAGTGGATTTGATAATTTAGTTCTATTAGCAGGAATAAAAGTATAACATAGCAATAATCCATACAGATATTATAAATGGAAAAGTGTATGTGTGTTTGTTTGTCCTTCTTCCAAACGATGCGATCGATGAAAACGGAGCGATGAATTGACGTGATTTTTTAAGATAGTTGAAGTGATGGAGAGTGGCACAGACCACTTTTTGTCATTTCTAGCCACCCATTTCCCTAAAATGGGGGGAGGGGGAAGTTTGTATGGAGCATTGCGCAATTTTCAAGGTAGAAAGCTAAAAATTGGTACCTATGCGGTCTATTTGTTACTAACAAAAAATTGTGCATTTTTTTTGGAATCTGCCCCTCCCCCAACCCTTGATAGGGGGTGTGAAATGTTATATAAACCAATTTAACGCGAGCGAAGCCGCGGGCAAAAGCTAGTAAAATATTATTATGTTTTTGCTCATTCAATCTTTTGGAGAAGAATATAATCGCTATCATCTCGTCTTAGTGCAGTATATATGTATATATATATAGGAATCGACAACGGCATACTGCGGCAAAAATAGGCAAGGCAGTATCTTTAACATTACGCTGGATGTTACAGAACAAATATGAATTTGTTTGATTGCTCTTAGGAAAACCCTTGGGCTAATATTATCAATTGCTCTTGCAGATTTTTTAAATTTATTTTTGCGAAGGGATTCTTTAGTGTGTTATCTTTCTACTTACTTACTTAATGCGAGAACCTTCTCGTCGTGCAGCAGATAATAAAAAAAAACGATCTGCTTGTACTATATTACCTAAACATTTTATTTTATGTGCTAATTGAAGGCAGCTTTAGGTCAAACAATTTTATGTTTTGAAAAGTTGTAATATTTTGATTAGTATAACATAGGTAGCTTTATCTCAGAATTTCGAAATTATAAATAAACAAGAGTAGACGCAATGAAGGAATCAACGCGAAGATAAATGATGTAATACTAAGTTTTTAATACTGCTCATTAGGGTTGTTAAAAAATATTTTTTTTGCGACTCCCTCTATAAAGCTTCCTTATGATGAAAAAACACTAGAGATTTTTTGGTTCAAAACAACACGTGCCTCATCACGATTTAAGGTAATTTTTGGGTATAATTATTTTTTCTCTGAAAGTATCTTACTAAATTTGACATAATTATTTTTTTAAGATTTGAAAATAGTTAACAATGAAACACCTTCATTGTTATCTTTTTAAGTTATGAATTTTAACTGTAAGCTTTATAAGAAGCTCAATATGCTTCGTCATTCAAGCTCATGCTTTTATTTTCCTCCATTTTTGGGCTTTTTGTACGTCTGTGAGCAGTTAAATATGAATTATTTTCACAAAAATCCGTTAAAAAATACCAGATTATATATTTTCACAAAAATGCGTTAAAAATTACCAGATTCATACGTACTACTGTTCATATTAATTATTAGCAAGTAATAGAATAATTGTCCAATAAAACAATTTAAATAAAGCGAAAAAAGTCTAAAAAAGTAATAAATGAATTCACTAAGTGCATGCAACTGAAAGATGAAGTCAGCGTAGCTAAGTTCGCAAGCATTTAATATAGTAATCAGCATAAGTTATTATAGTGTGTAGGGATTAAAGTCATTAGAGCAAACGAGGATCAAAATTAAATTGCAAAACAAACAACCATTACTTACAACACAAAATTCAAAAAACGTCACGTAAAAGTACGAGAGCTCTCTTTTTATTACTCCAACGTTAAAGTGTAGAAATGTTTTGAGGTTACTGAATCCATTATGTTATTAGTCCGTTTTCATAGACAGTAATAGTAAACTTTATATAGCCACAAAACTGTCAATAACGTTATGTTTTAAGCTTTGAATGGAAGCGGAGTGGAGTGGAATGTCAGGAAAATATTTTTGAAAAGGTCCGCTTTTTCAAAGCCACGTCGTCGTCGTATTGAATGCGTTTTAATGAAAAAACATGCGCCGATTCGCAACAGTCAAGGGAATTAAATCCTCCGCGCGGCGCTCACGATTTCGAATGCATCAGTTGGAATTTTCATTCGCCCGAATATTATTTCCAGAGGGATTTCACATTGGCTTGTTTAAATTATGAATGTTAAGGTTTTGGATTACTAATTAATTTTGCATTAAAGTCATAATTTGCTAATCACTCTTTGTGCGTTTTTAATAATCCATACATGAGAATTATAGCGCTGATTAAAACTATAATCTAAATAATTTTTATTTTAATGTTATTTATACTAATTTCTGAAAATTACAGTGACAAGACCCTGCTTGAAAATTGAGTAGTGTCGATTTGAAATTTAAAATGGTTTTATTGTGCTAATAGTTATGTAGCATATAACGGAACTATTAATTAATTAGTTGGTAGAATAGAGACAAATCATTTATATATGGATTATCCAGGTATTATAATCGCTGGTTATTCCTGAATAATCCGGTTTTTATATCATTGGACAACAAACAAGCAAATGGCTTTCCTGATGAAAAGATATAATATCGTCTATTGACACCAAAGATGTTGTCACATGTCTATCGACTACCTTACTCTTCAAATTGGAACACAATAATGACTTACATTGACGCTATTGCGGCAAGAATAGATAAGGCGGTTGATATCAAATACCCGGGCAAGACATTGCCAAACTCTTACCACCTAGTAATCATGATGGTAATGACCTGTATAGCCAAACTTTTGCTTTTACGAACTGCCTGGCTGAATGTAAGAGTATTATTCTTATTTACTTACCAAATATTAGACTTATTCTTCAAAGGCCCTCACGAAAACCCCTTGCTTTTATAAAATCTTAATATAGTAGCATACCTTTTTTATCAAGTAACATACCTTTGATGTCCATAGTTAGCAATTTTTTTTATGGGATATGTATCAAATATTTTTTTTGTAATATAAGAGAGCAAAGAAGCAGACGGGTCTCCTGATTGAAAGAGTCAACCATCGCCCATAGACACCAAAGATGTTAATGGTGCGTTGCTATCTTGTGGCAAGGTCTAATGCCACATGCATAAGTTTACCGGCTACCTTACCTTCAAAACCGGAACACGACAGTGACAAGCACTGACGCTATTGCGGCAGGAATAGGTAAGGCGGTGGTACCAGACCCGGGCGAGACAATGCAGACCTCTACCACCTAATAGTCACGATGATAGTGAATCGCATAGCCAATCGGTTGCCTTTTACGACTTGCCTGGCAGAACGGCAGTTGTCTACTTTATAAAGGAGCCCGGAACCAACACGGGGAAAAACACATACCGATCTTTTAATGGTAAAGTAGTCGTATAAAACTAACAATATAAAAACAACGAAAGGTTACTATCCTCGAGACTAACATAAAAGGCCTCATGAGAATATTGTTACACAATTGACTTAAGCACTTGTACTTTAATTTCGCTTCACAACTTTTTTTTAGTATTTCACTCAACCGGTTTCAATTTTTAAGTATTTTCAGAATGTTAATATACTTAATTAAAAAGTGAAACCGGTTGAGTAATATGCTTAAAAATAAAGTTGTGAAATGAAATAAGTTCAAGTGTTTAGTCAATTGTGTAGGAATAATGGAATTTCACCAAGTGCCGACGATCGAAAGTATAGAATATACTCATGAGAATAGTTGAGAAAATAGGAATGAACTAATTGTTACGTTATTTTCATATTTACATTTCCCATTAAAATTGAGTAGGTATACGTTAATTGTTTATGAGTCGAGAATGACTACATTTTAACGGCTGATTGAAATAAAATTAAAATTGTTTTTTTTTTATATCATAAGATAGCAAACAAGCAGATGGGTCTCCTGATGGAAAGAGTCAACCATCGCCTATCGACACCAAAGATGTTAATGGTGCGTTGCTATCTTGTGGCGAGGTCTAATGCCACATGCATAAGTTTACCGGCTACCTTACCCTCCAAACCGGAACACGACAGTGAAAAGCACTGACGCTATTGTGGCAGGAATAGGTAAGGCGGTGGTACCAGACCCGGGCGAGACAATGCAGAACTCTACCACCTAGTAAATGTAGTAACTAGTTGGTGTTAATGGTATTATGTTATATATAGTTTTAAAACAATAAACGCTTCATTCCGTAAAAAATATGACGTTCTCATAGGATTCATAAAAACTTTTATCACCAAGCTGACTTAGGGGCGTAGTTACTATGAGCATTGCGAAGTAAAAGAATGGTCTAGCATAAACTTAATTGCCCCCATAATCCATATATTTATTATAGGAGCAAAAACAGAAAACTCATCCTTCTATTCACTGGTATTGATTAAATATCATAAAAGGATTATAATTCAAACTCATGTTTAGCCTGAAGAAGAAGAAGCATTTATTGACTTTTAAGAACTGTCATAATTATCCAGTTACTTTATAATATTTCCATAACTTAAAAAAAATAAAGATTTAAAAAATAAAGATTAAAAAAAATCGTCGAATTAAAAAGGTAAATGACAATTTTTATCGTCAATGTATTGTGATTCGATTGATTGAATCTATTGAACATATTCATATTTTATATGAACTGAAATAATTTTTATAAAGCACAATACCGCAGCATATCAAAAAACAACTCTCACGTTGAAAATTAGAGTAAAATACCTACCATGAAATAGGCTTCTACATTTTTTATTCATATAATAAAGATTAATATGTTTGCATATTTTTGTTTTATAGATAATCTCGAAAAGACGTCTTTGATTTTATTTACAAAAGTATGTAACCAGAAGTAATACAGACTAAAAACTAAAAAAGGAAAATTTTGACATGACATTTTTTTGTTTAATTTTTAAGGTTTTCTCTGGCACGAGATAAGTGCTAAAACACTTATATAGTAATAATGCAGATTATTATTTGTCTTGAAAAGATTAGGAATTCATATAACTCAAGCAATGCTGCAGATATCAGTAAGTATAACTTGCAAACAAAACAAACAAAAACGTCCAAAAACTCTTTATGAAGGAGTCGGTTGAAACAGTGATAAATTTTATTAAAATTCTACAGTTACCAGTTAACCTCTCGACTCATTTAAATTTTCCAACAACTCTTGTATCCTAAAAACATTTTTAATTACATAAAACTGCAGCGTTATAATAATTAAAAGATTCGTCTGGGAATTAAAGTAGATATTGGTAATTTAAAAAAATACGAAACTTATGTTTTTTGGAAGCAACTTCTTCGTAATTTACAAGCTGACCTATTTCGAGAGATTTTTTTGTCACAATAAAACTCTGACTATATCTTTATAACATTTCCTATCGAAATTAAAATACAAAATAAACGACTTTAAAATAACTTCGTAATTGTTAATTAATAGGATTATTTGCATTTTGCAGCTACATTTTCGACAGCATATTTTAATAAATACCCGTTCTGCTTTTCTCCGCTTAGCACGTCGCAAAACTCTAAACTAAGTCGACAGATGGATCTCAGAATTTTTCGTTGCGTTTTCCATATATGAGTTCTTATAAAATTTGTCTGAAGTTGGCACAGTGAACATCAATTTATGTAAAACAAAAAGCTTGATCATTGTTTTGCTTGAACTGAGTGAAAAAATCGGGTTTTCATATCATTGTATAGCAAATAGGTGGCTCTCCTGAAGCAAATGGATAACCATCCCCTATAGACAAGAATGTGTAAGATGCGTGTTGTGGGATGGTAATGTCACAATTATATGTTTATGAGAGGAACCGGATTATTAATTTTATAAAAAAACATTAAATTAGATAAGGCGGCCAAGTATATATACATAATTTGGAAAAAAATGAAATATCTACTTATCACGGTTCAAATTATCGCGCAATTTTTTTTTGTGATCACCGCCGCCCATGGACAATTACAAATCTAACTACAAATCTGTGGAAAACGTTGAAGCTATACATGTTTGTTTGGGAATTCAAGTTAAAATTAATTAATATCTTTTAGTTACTTTTATATATTTATTTTTTGTTGTTATTTGGGTCACACTAACATATGAAAACACTTCTTGATAATTGTAAGTGTACATCTATTGATATAAAGTCCTTGTACCGACGCATGAGGGAAAGGATCCACAGACGGACAGTAAAATCTCAGTAGTAGTGTTCTGTTGGTAGCTTTCGGTACTTACCTAAAAACGGATATATTGATACATGTATCCATATTTAGAGATCGATTCCCGCCAATAGTACCGTGATTCATTACGTCATGGTATCATTACGTAGAAAAAATATCTTGTAAAATATATTATTCCTCCGTGTTAGTCCTAACTCCTTCAGAAAAATAAACCAACTGTCTGACTTCTTGCCATCCAATTCTTAAAAGGCAAACGATTGTTCAAACTTTCATGACCAGGCGACAAATTTCTGCAATGTCGTGCTGGGATCGGTCTTGGTACCACCGTCACCTTTTTCTAGTGCAATGTAGCGTCAGTGCTTAAAATTGTCGTGTTACTGTTTGAAGGGTAAAAAATTCGGCAAGCATACACGTGTGAAATAATAACATTGTGTCCTTCGGTGATGATCTTTTTCCATCAGAAGAACCAACGGCTTTTTTACTATCCAATGATATAAAATAAATAAATATATATACCGATAAATTCTTTTACATTTTGATGATTATTAATTAAGTACCATTAAGTTCTCATAATACTTAAGTATGTAAGTTTTAATAACTAAACTAGATCCACCTTCAAATTTTATACAAAAATATATGATACGTCAGTTCCTAAAAACGCAATAGAGAATTTGTAAAATATTGTTGTCGAAAATGACGGAAAAAGATGTTTTTAGCATCCAAAATATTGCAATTTAAATCGATAAAAACCCTTAAGAGTTATGAATTACGTAAAGCACGTTTTTTCGTTTTTTGTCTGCTTAAATAACTGCTAATGATATAAATATGATGTAAGTCAAACTAACAAGATAATTATTATTTTAGTTATATATTTTAATATTATTTTTTTAAATTAGCATTATATATTGTTATGTTATTTAATGAACTTCACCGACATGTGGAAGTGCTCTGAACTATTACTGAGATTTTTTTGGCGAAAATGTTTCAATAAATTTTTTTTGGAGGGTTGAACCCGAGACCTCTCATGTTCTGATCTGAATAGACCAACTTAAAATATCACGAAGTAGATGTTTTTAGTTATTAATTCCATAATACGATATTAGTAACGTATTTGTTGTTTAAAACATTATTTTTTAGATTTTTTATCTTAAGTTTATGCTTATTAATATATGAAAAAACGTATATTTAATCAAAAATATTTATATTGTCACATTATTTGTGCATTGCTAATTGTTTTAGTGTGACTGAATACGTGGCGAATTTGGTATTTTTCACCTACAAATTAATTCGTAATGTAGTACTTTTTAAAATAAACTTCACGTTCTTTTTTATTTTTTCAATGCAGGAATATGTTATATATGTTTTGAGTTATTTCCAAAAACTAAACGCTTCTTTTTGTTTATAGGATTATAATTTTTTTCAGCGCCACTAGAATTTTTAAAAAAAAATTCTATTTTCTATATTATACTATCTTTTTCAGATGACACCATGACCATAATTTATGATAAACGTGAACTGATTTTCACTCAAAAGATGTTACTTGACTAGACTACGAGTAACTTGAGTAGACTAGGTTGTCTTGAAATGTGATAATTAATTATAAGTTATAACTTGCGCGTTGTAATCGTTTCAGTGGGGATTTTAATAGAGAAGTATTAAATCACATTGTTTCTAAATTTTGGATTTAAATATTATTTATGTAAAATATAAACATAAACGGCATTATGATAAAATCAGATAGCCGTATAATTCATAGCACATTTGGATGACACAAGATTTAGCTTAGTTTTAATTATGGCTGGCAATCGAATTTATTTCTTCTCTCACATTCACTGATGTTTAGAAAATCACAAAATTTTGAGAAAATTTAGGATATTTTATTACAATATTAGGTGTCAGAACAAAAAAAATTCTGGCAAAAAAATCAAAGTGATAGAATTTGACTTACCTGCAAATATTTATATGATATAAAATATTCATAAAGCTCTTCTCTTAATTGATATTTGCTAAATGCACTCTTACAAAAAAGATATGTCATAAAAGTCAATATTTTAAATACTTTATTCCGTGAAAACTAAGTTTAAAAAAGTTTCTAGTTCACGAGCAAAATCTCGTAGAGCAAAGAACAGTTCCCGCCATTTTATGTGCAAGGAAGTCAAGGTTCTTCTACACCGTGAAACGTCCGCGGCGCGACTGAAGGCATGTTTCAGTTCTATCCACAGTCAACACGTTTTCGTAGCCTACCTTTCAACTTTCCCAGTCGCAATATACCTGAACGCAATATCTTTATTTTGAGCTTTACAAAACTGAACCCTAAGCTTAAATGAACAATAAAGGTTTTTCCTTGAAAATCTACAAAACTTATGTCTCTTGTAGCTAAAGTAAAATGTTTGTTTGTGAACACAGAATAATAAGGTTTTAAGTGATATATCAGAGTAAAAATATAGGCTTTCTTGCAGTAGTCCATTAAGTTTATTTTTAAAAGGCTCAGGAAAATTGATCATGATACGAAATGCTGCCAAATGTTTGAATTTTTCTTCGTTAGACAGAGATAGATACAGTTTTTAGTGACAAGGGACCAGCCTACGGTGAAAAGTGGGGATGGTCTTAAGATAATCTAAGATGAGCAAAGATGAAAATGAAATTTCCCGTTCAGTGCAGCTGTTACAAGTGTAAAATTATTAATATCAATAGTAGTAAGGCAATTGAGAAACTGCATCAGATCTCATACATATTACATGTGAAGAAGCCTCTCAAAGGACCAGACTCAAAGCAAAATGTTGTTTATTTTGTTAAAGAAGAAAGCCCGCGCACAACGAGGAAAACGCCACATGTCAGAACATGAATAAAAGAAGAGCTATGTTTCAGACTTTCAAAAGTGCAACTAATATTTTTCAGTGGATTTTATAAATTTTATATAAATTTACATAATCAACTGTTATTTTTGTAAGCTTGCCGTCCATTAATGCCAAATTTCAAAACGAAAACATAATTAGGCTAGGGCATGTGCACAACGAATAGTTTTTTCGACATAATGTCGAAAGAAAGAAATTCTTAATTTCCTGCATTTAATAATAATTAATTCTATAAATGAATTTATTTTATTTAATATTCAACATACGATTTATTTTATTGAAAGTAGATAAAAAAAACTGAGGGTACAGGCTGTACCTTTGACTATATTTTTGCTATTTTGTTTGGGGGTATTGGTGGCATTTACAAATTTTAGTGTAGTATATCCAGGAATGAAATAATCATCGACACCTTTCTACCCTATGGATAAGAAATGTCTGTCATACGTGATGCATTCGGAGAGTGATTGGTAAAATAAATTTGCGTAACTTTGAACTCTAATTGGCATAGTCGGTTAGTTAAAGATGTGTGCTTAGATTATCTTTTGTAAGAATTAAATATTGATACCATTGTGTCTTAGGTCGGCTTGCAACAAAATGCTTAAATCCTTTTAAGTCGCTAAATACGTTTAAAGTGACAGCATTTAAGGCGTTTTGACATTTGCTAAACATGTTTAAGGGACTAAATGCATTTAAGCATTTTGGTGCAAGCCGCTCTTAGTGTCACATAGTGTCTGTCACCCTATTTGGTAATTCAGTTTATGATGAAAACTTGTATAAGTTATTGAATTGGTTTTATTAATGCATTCTTTGTAAAAAGAGATCTACATGAATCTCCTTACACAGTCCACGGTTAAGCATGACTGTCTGTTTAAAATTATATGCGCTTTGGATCTCAGAAAATTATTTTGGAATCCTTTTCATTCAACTTATATCAAAATGTGTGTTTTGTCCTACAAAATTTTATAGATAAATTCAAATGAAATTTTAAAAAGTAGGTACTCAATAGTGATAATAGTTTGCACTAGATGACATTTCAGTGTCAATTTCGTTAAAAAATTTGACTTATACGGTTTTACAGTAATTTATTTAGTCATAGAAAAATTTATATTAATATTTCTCAATTTTTTTTATTATCGATAGGGAACCGCTTGACCACGATCTCGCCTGGTGGTAAGCTAAGATGCGGCTTAAGAAGAAACGCGCTTCCCTAGAAGATACCTGTTCACTCTTCTCTTGAAGATCCCCAGATTGTACTCGTCGGGAACACAGACTCAGGAAGCATGTTCCAGTCCCTTGCTGTTCGAATAAAGAATGTCGAGTCAAACCGCTTTTTTCGGATACGTGGAACGTCCACCATATGGCTATGCCTAGAATCTGTGTGCCTAATATATATAATTTATTATAATAAAGAGATAAGACTTGTTTGTTTGTATGGATAAAAATTTATTCAACTATGGAAAGCTACATCATTCCAGAGACATAAGCTACTTTTTTACTCGACTTAATAAGCGGAAGTAATGTTTTGGGGTCATGTGAAAGAAGTTAGGAGTTGTTCGGATTAATTCCCGCTACTGAATTTCATCATCGGACATCGCGGCAAAATTTAAATTTCCAAAATTTAAATTGGTGAGGGCACCATCTCGACGTCTGGAAATCCACATCCGTACGGTTCTTCCGGCACTTTTTGCCTCTCACTACTGTTTTGTGGGATCAATTACCGGCAGGGTTTTTTCCGAACAAATACTACATGTAAACCTTCAAGAAAAGAGCTTACTCATTTTTAAAAGGTCGGCAACGCAACTGTAAGACCCCTGGTATTGCGGATGTACACGGACGGCGGTGATCACTTAAGATCAGGTGCACTTCCTGCTCGTTTGACTCCTCTTCCATAAAAAAGTTAAGCTAGTAGCATATAAATACTGAATATTAATTGTATTCGTGACAACGACAGGCCACATGCTCAACTACACTAACAATACTTAAATTTTGTAGTCAAGCCAAAAAAAATCACATTTGTGTTTTCCTGCTGTATTTGTTTACTTTTTCCGTGAGTTCATTTTAAAAAATCAGTTATATCTTTTCATAATAGTTTACTAGTGAGTATCCATTGTTAGCGTCATAAATGGTATGTGGTCACGAGCTGTGTTACAGTAGGCACATTTTGTGTTATTAATGTTTATTGGATTAGCAGTGGTTACTGCACCAGACATCTCCTTTTATATATTTATATGTAGGTATAGTAAATAGTTTTTAGTTATTTTCTAAAATACTAGAGATACTTACATAATTTGAAATCCTCTATTCAAACAAAAGTTATCTTCTAAATTCTCGAAAAATTATGCTCAGACTAATTACTACATAACTCATTGTAAACTTTTTTAAAGTATGAGAGTAACAAAGTAACGATATGCCTATCTATAATGCACAACTAAAAATCATTTAGCCAACTGCCAACATTAAGATTTAACAATTTGTCAATGTGATAAAAATACCTAATAATATTGTACTACAAATTGTAAATTTTGTTTCAAGGAAAAATCTTTTATTATTTTTTTCTAAGGATTGAATATGATTCATGAACTTTTAGAAGTTTAACTAATAATAATAATGATGCTTCCTTAAATGTGCATTTTTTTTAAATTACAAGTATTCGTGTTTTCTATACAAATAAATAAAATTGGAGTGTCTGTTTGTAATATTAAAATAACCACTTTTTACTAAATGCATATTGACGTATACACGGTACATATACCAACATAACATTTTTTATTATTTTTTTCTGTCTGTCTGTTTGTTTGTCTGTTTGTTCCGGCTAATCTCTGGAACGGCTGGACCGATTTTGTCGAGACTTTCACTGGTAGATAGCTGATGTGACAGGGAGTAACTTAGGCTACTTTTTTTTTCGAAAAGTTTTCTACACGGACGAAGTCGCGGGCTCAACTAGTTGTGGTATAAACGTGTAGCCAAAGATAGCGTCTACCTCTTGAAACCCTCATTCTTCTCCAAAGTGAAATGTGCTTTAAAAGTTCTTAAATATATCAACAAAACCACCTACCTGAGTTGGCGACAAAATTGGCCCAGAGTATTTTTAATTCGTTTCTAAAATATAGAATTTTATGTTATAACTATATTTCAATTTTTTTTTCACTTTTTAACAAGTTTTGCTCTTGTAAGCAAAGTTCAAGTGGCACCAAAAATTTTCGGGCTATCTTACTCAAAAAAGTTTGTATAAATAAAATATAGTGTATCAATTTTAAATACCCATGATGATAGGGTAAAATCCTTCTATTCTGTTCTATGACAGTAATAGCTGAAGAAATTATATTATTATTGCTAACAGTAGTAGCAAATTTTCAATTTCTCGCTGCGTATGTAGATAAGGAAGTTACTGATTTTGCTCCGATTTTCAAAAATCGAGTTTTCACCAGATTCCACATTTTAAGGTCCTAGGAACCTTTTCCGACTGTTTTCACGATGACTTCAGTATGTATGTGTGTGTGTGTGTCTTTGTGTATGTGTGTATGTAAACATCTCATAACTTTTGAACGGTTTGACCGATCGAAACGCAGTTGATGGTATTTGATTGGATTTCACTCAACTAAGACTTCCTGAAAATTTAAACCAAGTCAGCCCAGGAGATTTTGAAAATTTTGAAAAAACCCCAAAAAAATTTGGTGTAACAGTATTTTTTAATATAACTTCCAGATTAATATACCGACTGAGTACAAAAACTAATCAGCTTTATTTCTCAAAAAACCACGTCTAATTCATAAATTGCATCAAAATCGGTTTAGCCGTTTGGGTATAATTGTTGACGAAAATTTTTGAAAAATATTTTTTTTCGACATAACTTCGAAATTTTTCAACCTATCGATTATGTAGCTAAAGCAATATTTTAGATCTTAAACATTGAGTTGAGTTCCATTCGAAAGATCAAATATAATCATCGTTTCCAAAATATACAGCTTATATATAATCTATATATACAATAAAATCGCAGGAAAGTCAGAACTTTTATCTGTTTGTCTTTTTGTCTGTTTGTCTGTTTGTCTGTTTGTCTGTTTGCCTGTTTGTCTGTTTGTCTGTTTGTCTGTTTGTCTGTTTGTCTGTTTGTCGGTTTGTCTGTTTGTCTGTCTGTCTGTCTGTTTGTCTGTTTGTCTGTTTGTCTGTTTGTCTGTTTGTCTGTTTGTCTGTCTGTTTGTCTGTCTGTCTGTTTGTCTGTTTGTCTGTTTGTCTGTTTGTCTGTTTGTCTGTTTGTCTGTTTGTCCGTTTGTCCGTTTGTCCGTTTGTCCGTTTGTCCGTTTGTCCGTTTGTCCGTTTGTCCGTTTGTCCGTTTGTCCGTTTGTCTGTTTGTCTGTTTGTCTGTTTGTCTGTTTGTCTGTTTGTCTGTTTGTCTGTTTGTCTGTTTGTCTGTTTGTCTGTTTGTCTGTTTGTCTGTTTGTCTGTTTGTCTGTTTGTCTGTTTGTCTGTTTGTCTGTTTGTCTGTTTGTCTGTTTGTCTGTTTGTCTGTTTGTCTGTTTGTCTGTTTGTCTGTTTGTCTGTTTGTCTGGTTGTCTGGTTGTCTGGTTGTCTGTTTGTCTGTTTGTCTGTTTGTCTGTTTGTCTGTTTGTCTGTTTGTCTGTTTGTCTGTTTGTCTGTTTGTCTGTTTGTCTGTTTGTCTGTTTGTCTGTTTGTCTGTTTGTCTGTTTGTCTGTTTGTCTGTTTGTCTGTTTGTCTGTTTGTCTGTTTGTCTGTTTGTCTGTTTGTCTGTTTGTCTGTTTGTCTGTTTGTCTGTTTGTCTGTTTGTCTGTCTGTCTGTCTGTCTGTCTGTCTGTCTGTCTGTCTGTCTGTCTGTCTGTCTGTCTGTCTGTCTGTGTGTCTGTTTGTCTGTTTGTCTGTTTGTCTGTTTGTCTGTTTGTCTGTTTGTCTGTTTGTCTGTTTGTCTGTTTGTCTGTTTGTCTGTTTGTCTGTTTGTCTGTTTGTCTGTTTGTCTGTTTGTCTGTTTGTCTGTTTGTCTGTTTGTCTGTTTGTCTGTTTGTCTGTTTGTCTGTTTGTCTGTTTGTCTGTTTGTCTGTTTGTCTGTTTGTCTGTTTGTCTGTTTGTCTGTTTGTCTGTTTGTCTGTTTGTCTGTTTGTCTGTTTGTCTGTTTGTCTGTTTGTCTGTTTGTCTGTTTGTCTGTTTGTCTGTTTGTCTGTTTGTCTGTTTGTCTGTTTGTCTGTTTGTCTGTTTGTCTGTTTGTCTGTTTGTTTGTCTGTTTGTCTGTTTGTCTGTTTGTCTGTTTGTCTGTTTGTGTGTTTGTCTGTATGTATGTCCGGGGTAATCACAAAAAGTACTGCATGATTTACTTCAAATTTTGCATGAATATTACTAACAGGTCGGGTCAACATATACAGGCTACATATTATCACGCTATCTCCTAAGGGAGAGGAGCTGTGCGGAGTAAACGAAGTCCGCGCGGACGAAGTCGTGGGCAACAGCTAATATAAACATGAAGATCCCATGTCATTAGCTCATTTGTTCAGACTTGAAACAATCGACTACCAAGCTTTTACAAGACAGAAAAATCCGTAAAACATATTCTGTTTTCATACTTTGAGGCAAACAGGCCTATCAACCGACAAAAGAAGCAGTAATAATAATATAAGTAATCAAATAATTAATTAAATTTGTTCACAACTGAACTTTTCCTGTTAAAGGTAAGCAAAAGAGCCAACGAGTAAGATATTAAAAACAAATCACACTGGGAACAATATATCTAACTTGTAAAGAAATTTATGACTTCAATGTTTGACCCTAAATTTCCGCAATAAATTATGGTTTACTTTGTCGTTTATGAGGGCTGCTGTAGACATAACCGTGCGCGGAACATGTGTAACAGATTGCGGCAATAAGGCAAATTGTCTTTTTTATGAACGCCCACCAAGAACGATCGCGCTGGTGAGTACTTTGACATTCACGTGAAGAACGGAAAGACGACGTCTTAGCGCAACCGCATTTTGAGTACAGATGTATATTAAACATGTATGTAGTAAACATACAATTTTTTAATGTAGAAAAATTTTCACTCATTAAAATAATTAATCCTTAATCATATTTTTAATATTACCTATGATAAAAAAGGCTACCTTTTTATAAAATAATACGTGTAGTGTTAGTAAAATGAAAGACACAGAGGCCGCTACATTAAGAACGCCGCCATTAAGAATGTCGTATTGTCCAGCTTAAAATATTTGCTGAGGGAAATTGAAGAATAAATAGAACACTTTTAAATTCAATATATATTATGTCAAATTTAAAATTTTATATTATTCAGTATATAAAAATAGTATAAAACAAAGTCGCTTTCTCTGTCTGTCCCTATGTCCCTATGTCCCTATGTATGCTTAAATCTTTAAAACTACGCAACGGATTTTGATGCTGTGTTTTTAATAAATAGATTGATTCTTGAGGAAGGTTTTAGTATATAGACCTTTCCGATATTAACACGGGAACTAAAGCTACGCGAGTGAAACCGCGGGCAGGTCGCTAGTATTTTTATAAATAGAATCATTTCGATATATTTTTTTGATCATGTCATTGCCTAGGTAATTTTATGCATTTTTTGGATCGGACAGTATTTTTATTACTCACTGTATATAGTCCTTAGATCCTATCCTTCGATCCTTAGATCCTAGAGATAGAATGGAAAAATTGCACGAACAAGCAAAAAGTATTGCGCATTACAATTGTTTTTCAGAATTTTATGTCTGGGGGCATTTATAACGTAAATTTTTAAAACGTAAGATAACAAACATGCAGGTGGGTCTCCTGATGGCAAGAGTCAACCATCGCCTATAGACACCAAAGATATTAGTGGTGCGTTACTATCTTGTGGCGAGATCTAATGCCACATGCATTGACCGCCCCATTGGTCGAGTGGTTAGCGACCCTGACTACGCAAGCAACGGGGCTCGGGTTCGATCCCCGACGAGGACAAGCATTTGTGTGATGAGCATAAATGTTCGTATTTCCGGGTTTGGGTGTTTATTATGTATGTAAAAGTATTTATATATGTATTTCTATGTATTAGTATCGTTGACTAATACCCATAACACAAGCAAATAATTTGCTTACTTTGGGGTTAGATCAGTCAGTGTAATTTGTCCCGTGAATATTTATATTATGCATAATGCATAAGTTATATATATGCATAAGTTTACCGGCTACCTTACCCTCTAAACTGGAACACGCCAGCGACAAGCACTGACGCTATTGCGGCAGGAATAGGTAAGGCAGTGGTACCAGACCCGGGCGAAACAATGCAGAACTCTACCACCTAGTAGCCACGATGTAAGTGACTCGCATACCAATCGGTCGCCTTTTACGACCTGCCTTATAAAAAGGTCTATTTTTCAAAAGAGCCCGAAACCAACACGGGGAAAATGGTTGTTTCCGGAACCAATAGTTCTGCTCTTGCCAAAACTTTTTTAAAGCTTTTCGTCATTTTTTCAACCATCATTACTTGGGTTTGGATTACACCATATAAAAATAGTTAGAATATAACGTCAATAATAATGGATTTATAAACTTTAATAAAATATTTTAATAAAGTTTCAATTGCCTACATCCTATTATTAAAATTTTATTGATATCTAGAAAACCCTGATTTCGTCACTGACTCACTCACTGATGATCATTCATTCTAAAGTCCTAGAAAGCTGAAAATAGGTATGTGAGCCAGTATTAGTACATAAACAACAAAAAATTCTGAAAATAAAAGTTTCAAGACTTTATTACCCCCAACTCAAACTAATAGAATTTGATATAAGATTTACGCAAATTTCAATGCTAGAGGTTCTTAAATTGATATAGGGGCTTCATTTATTCTAAAGTATTAAATACGTATTTCAGGATTTTCAGTAAATAACTTCCATTCCTTAAATTAGGGGATGTTATTTTGGTTGGGGTTTTCCACACAAACTTATTTTCTTGTTAGAGGTCTGAAGATCATACACATACACATACTTCCTACTACAAATTAAAAATACTTGCTTTAAGTTTTTGTAAAAAATCATCCCTTAACACTTTAAATGATCAAAAACAACTTACTAAAAAAAGTGAAATCCTACCAAAAACATTTTCATGTAAAATATCACCAGGGCAATGTTGCAAGGCAAATATGACTCGCACTGTCAAAAAGTTATCAAAACTCATGTAAGAACCAAACTTCCTAATCTACACGTTCTAGCCGTACAAGCCCTAATTTCACAAATTCTATTCCTTAGACAATATAAATAGCTTGGCCATTTCGCTACCTTCATATGGGCATCTTATGATAAAAAAATTATTCACTTTTCATTACTTTTTTATCATACAATAGTTCCTTTAGTAACGGAACAGCCAAGCCACATATTTTGACCAATGTGTAAAGTTTATAAAGTTAGAGCTTATAGAGTTAGGCCTAGTAAATTATTTACAGACATAATCTTAGTAGCGAAGGTAGCCATATATTTTAACTAAGGCATAGAGTTTACAAAGTTAGGGCTTGTAGAGTTAGGCTTAATAAATTATTTATTGATACATTGTTAGTGACAAATATAAAAGTTCACATTTTCGTGAAAAACCTTAGCGTGGGGTTGTCATCGTCGGTTAAAATACACTTTTCTTTATAAAAGAGGGGGCAAACGAGCAGGAGGTGCACCTGATGGTAAGTGATCACCGCCGCCTGTGGACATCCGCAATACCAGAGGTCTCGCAGTTGCGTTGTCGGCCTTTCGAGAATGAGTAAGCTCTTTTCTTGAAGGCCCCTAAGGCGTATCCGTTCGGAAACACCCTGCCGGTAATTGATTCCACAACAGAGTAGTGCGAGGCAAAAAGTGTCGGGAGAATCGCACTGATGGGAATTTCCAGACATCGAGATGGAAAGGATTTAAATTTTGTCGCGATATTCAATGATGAAATTCAGCGGCGGAAATTCAGATGAAATTAATCCAAACAACTCTCCATGATAAATACGGTAAAAGATACAGAGTGAACCCACATCTCTGTGCAGTGCCAAAGAGCCAAGCTGTATCGAAATAGCCTAGTCGTCAACGATTCGAACCGCTTTACGCTGAATGCGATCAAGAGGAAGAAGTTGGTACTGGGGAGCTCCGCCCCAGAGATGAGAACAGTACTCCATGTGAGGCCGAAGGCTTTGAAGACATATTGGCGTGATTATATTATTGATATGATACTAAATGAAACGCCTGGTACATAAGAATACAACACTAAGGGCCAAAACTCCAAGCCACAAATGAGATCTAAGCGGATAGAAACGAATTTACGCTATCTAGAAGGAGATTTTATTATTATTTAATAGGTGGTAAAGTTCTGCAATGTCACGCCAGGGTATTTGGTACCACCGCCACACCTATTGCTGGCGCAATATCGCCGATGTTTGTCATTATCGTGTTTCGGTTTGGAGGGTGAAGTAGCCGGTAAACTTATGCATGTGGCATTGACGACACATCGCCACACGGATAGCAACGAATTATTTATATCTTTGGTGTCTATAGGCAATGGTTGTCTTTTTCCATCAGGAAAGACATCTACTTGTTTGCTACCTAGTAATTTAAAAAATAGTGGCCAATATTTCGAAAACAAACATCAATTTTAACCATGATTTTCTTTTACGTAACTCACAATATAATTAACAAGGAAATAGTGATTATATATTATATATCTTACAATGGCGAAATCAACAAACGTATTCCATTTTCAATTTTTAAGAGGCTAGTCCCTAACCATGGGAATTTAAAATTGAACACACATATCTATATATTTCACTAATCATATACATCGATCTTACGTCACATAAAGGCCTAGAAATTATGTATTTATTGCGTATTTTCTTCTGCGACATACCTAATAACACTAACAAAAAGCGCAACGTTTCTATTTTTAATTTTCATGTGTGTATGCGTGTCTGTATGTGTGTGTGTGTGTGTGTGTGTGTGTGTGTGTGTGTGTGAGTGTGTGTATGTGTGTGTGTGTGTAAACATCTCGTAACTTTTGAACGGCTCAACCAATCGAAAACATTTGATGGTGTCCGATTGGATACAACTCAACTCTTCAAACTCCTGAAAATTTAAACCAATTCGGTCCAGGACACATTGAGTAATTTTAAAGAAACTTCAAATAAAATTCAAGAAAATAACGATTTTTTATAATAACTTCCAAATTGATGTTATGATTGATTACAAAGTCTAATCAGCTCTATTCCTTAAGAAACTGCGTTCAATGCCGTAAATTGCATCGTGAACGAAAATTTTGAAAAAAAAGGGTTTTTTTGACATAACTTCTTTTGCAACCAATCAATTTTTAGACTTTTACAATATTTCAAAACTTAAAAAACTTAAAAATCGTCTCAAAAAACAAAACTGAATCAAGTTACAAAAAGTTGCAGCTTTTCAAATATTAAAATTACGTTGTTTACAGCAAACTTACTTCATATTTTTAAAATAACTCTGAGGCTAATTCACCGATTTATGTAAAAACTAGTTAGCTCTTCTAATTGAAAACCTGCATCAAACACCATAAATTGGATTAAATGGGTTGATTGGTTTGGGTTTTATTAATGACAAAATTATTAAAATTTTTATATGACGTTTATTCTATATTTTTCCACTTATCGTATTTTATTGCTAATAAATCATTTCAGAGCTCAAAAATTGCGATGACTGACTGCCATTTATTTTATTTTAATTGGCAGTCAGTCGAAATCGATCATCATTTGAAAATATACCATTTTCCAAAATTTAAAATACTGACATTTTTACAAACGTTATTTTTACAAGATTTTTAAGCTCTAAAATAAAAAAATCTATGCTTATGTATGATTTCTGCTTCTTTGAGCTTAAAAAACCTCAATTTAGCGAGAATTTTTAGTGATGGCTTCAGGCAAACTGGATTACAGTTTTTTTTTCGAAATGTACATTCCTCATAGTCTGAAAAGTTACAACCAGCGATACCAGTGCAATTCTAAAGTAAAGTCTGATCTATAAACTATTTTAATAAACATTAGTTGTACATAAACCTTCTAGCTAACCCTGAAAAACAAAGAAATTCGATTAATTGAAGACAAAATCTAATTATGCCCCATCTTTAAATCTTGGGCCGTTTGTCTTGCCGACCTGAGAGGTGTCCAGTGTGAACTAAATCTAAGAAGTTAATTTCACGGAGTATTTCTTCTATCGTAAGACACCATCTCCTAAATTTTATAGCTCTATTTTAGAATTAAGCTTTTTGAAGCAACACAATAAAGTGTTTTAAGATTTCTCCTGCTTTATATTTAAAATACCCTTATTTAGAAAATTATATGATATATGAATCAAATGATATTAGAAAATTATATAAATTATATAATAATAATATTTCAAAGGAAAAATGACTTTCAATGATGCCCGGTTTCAACCACTGGTCAGATTGAACCTAATATTTGGCATTCGTATATATTTTTAGTTTAGAAATCGGCCTAAGGAGAAAATTTTGTCGTTTAGAGTGTTCGGTTCGTTCTTTGTATTCATTTAGATTACCATCACGCCCGGTTCCCTGGCAGAGCAGGTAGAGTAAACCAAACGTCTATAGACTTTCGAGTTCACCACGATTCACCAGTTTATCAGTTAGCGAGATGAGTGGTGATCCTCATCACTGCATTTTACCGATCTGATAATAATAATGACTGAGCGATAACCGGAACCGACGGCTGTACGTGCTCAGCCGAGGCACGAGATTGGTAACAAACACATTACCCGCCCGATTCCGTGCCACTTCCTGGGATTCCGGATTTTCGAAATAGCTTTAATAACACTTTTTCCCGACCCGGGGATCGAACCCGATATTTCATGATCTCCTAGACCACGAGGCAATATTCATTACTTGTTTAAAACATTGAATTAGAAGCAAACATACGTCAAGAAATAATTGCTGATTATAGACGTTAGAAAATGTTATGACGTGTTTTATTGACCACCCATTTGATCGAGTGGTTAGCGACCCTGACTACCCAATCAGTAAGGCACGAGTTCAATTTCCGATAGGGACATATAAGTGTGATGAGCATAATTATTTGTATACCTGAATTTGGGTGTTTATTAAAAATATATTTAAGTATTCATAGGCCCAGCGCAAACGAACAACCGACCGCAGCAACTTGTGGCCAGCGTTAGGCAGTTTAAACGATTTTTGATGTATTTTATCCGTCCGTTCGCAGTCTAGCGCAAAGTTCCTTAGTACTAAAAAGCTGTAACTTGGCACGAATATACATATTAGTTACGGCAACAAATCGGTAACAAAAATCTTGTAAAATATTTTTTAAGGTAGCTCCTCTGCTGTAAATTGGGGATATTGATTTTTTTCTCACGTACCCCATAATATGATACCCCACGTGTAGTTGAATATGTTTTTAAAATATATTGTATGTTGTGAAAACAATTTTAAATTAAGAGATTCGTTTGTGAAACAGCTTTAAAGTGCTAAATTTTTTAGTCACGTATAAAAGTTTAAGGAAGGGAGGGGAATAAAGGAATAGGAATATTAAAGTAGGGTTAGTCAGTATACAGTTTTTAGGGTTCCGAAGTAAACTAGGAACCCTTATAATTTCGCTTTGTCCGTCCGTGCGTCCGCACAATTGCTCAGAAATCCTTATTTCTAGAAAGCTGTAAGGCACAAATATACATATTAGTCACGTCAAGAAAGTGGTAACATAAAATCTTGAAAATATTTTTTCAAGGTAGTTTCCCTACATGTAAAGTGAAGATGTTATTTTTTTTTCTCACGAACCTTATTGTGTGGGGTATCGTTATAGGTTTTTGGTTAAAAAAATGTAGGTTTGTGAACACAACTTTTCGATTAAAGAACTCGTTTGTGAAATATTAAGCTTTTAAGTGCTAATTTTTGTTCGTACCCCCCCCCCCCCTTTGCTTGCTAAACGGTTGGTTTTACGGGTAGGAAAAAAGCATGGTAGTAGCAAATATAATGAAATTAAAAGGAAAAGTATTACGACTTTACAAGTTTTTTAGTAAAATTCGACCAACTTATAAAAAGTACTTGTTTTTATAGGTGGTGAACATGTGGTGCGTATCTATATTTGTCATTGACGTTGAATAGCTTAAATATTCATAGTATGATTTTATAGTTTCATCCCTGTTTTTAGTCAGAATTATTGTGATGAGCCTCTTCAGAACCCTACATTGCGCGTGGCCCGACACACACTTTACCAATATTTTTGTAAAACGTAGAAAAATGTATGTATTACTACACTGAATTACTGCACCCCGCATCTTAAAAGTTTTTAGGGAATCCCATGGGGACAACTTATGTTTCTGAGATGTATTTTATGTGCTATACCAGGTCATCATCTACATGTGTGCCGAATTTCATCCACATCAGTTCTGCTGTTTTTGCATAAAAGAGTTAAAAACCATCCATCCATTCATCCTTACAAACTTTCACATTTATAATACTAGCACTACCGTGCAGCTCGTTGCATTATAAAAGTTTTTGATGAATCCCGACGGAACAACTCATTTTTCCGGGATATAAAATAGCCTATGTGCTATTTCAGGGAATCCTGTGTGCCAAATTTCATTCAAATCCGTTTGTAGTAGTTTTTGTGTGATTGAAAAACATACATCCATCCATCCATCCATACATAAAAACATCCAAACTTTCGCATTTATAATATTCAAAATATAGATATAGATTTATAGAATAATATAGATGGATTTTTGTTTTTTTTTTTTCTTTTCACAAGAATGTCATCGTTTTTATCTTTTCTGAAGTATAAACAGCATCTTCAAAATGTTTGATTGACTTTAGGAAATGAAACGTCGTTTTATGTTACACCGAGTTTCAATTCAATTAGGCATATCGTTAATTTGTAGAATCAAATTGTCAACAAAGTTAGATTTAATTTTCATTACCCATAAAATAAGTGTTAATTGGTAATAATAAAAAATTATGTAAATACATATCTCTAATATGGCGTATATTAGAGATATGTATTTACATAATTTGATATGTTAAAATACAACATTTTAGAAAATATATGGTTAGTTAGTCGATCAGATATTTTTTAACACACGAAATTTTCAATATATTTATTTAAAAGAATATTTTATAACGTGGAGGAGCAAGCAAATAGAAGAACACACATGTGATAAAGTTAGTTAATAGACACCATTTATTGTAATCCACACTAATATTATAAATGCGAAAGTCTTTCTGTCTGTCTGTCTGTCTGTTACGCTTTCATGACTAAACCACAGGACCGATTATTATGAAATTTGGCATGGAAGTAGTTGAAGAACCGGGGTCAAACATAGGCTAATTTTTTTTTTCAAAAATTAATCCCTAAAGGGTTGAAAAAGGGGATGAAATTTGTATGAAAAACTATCTAGATGACGTGTTAATCTACTCGCAGGCGAAGCTGCGCGGGTCAGCTAGTAATAATATATTGCTTGCTACGTCAACGGGATGTTACATGCGCAACTTACTTTTTAATATCACAGCAAGAGAGTGATAAACACTTACGTGTTGACAGAAATTGGTATGAACTACAGAAATATTTAACACCTAGTGATAAACACAGTAACTGTATTGCTTAGATATATCACACCTTCACTTGATCTTTTGAGCCATATATCAGACAAAATATGGCCATTTTAATTTCTTATTTTTTCTTATTATACACTAGCTGTGTTATACGCGACTTAATCCATTTAAAAAAATTTAAATTAAAAGAGGCCTAAATTACTCCTTATTACATCAGCTATCTGCCAGTGAAATTCCCGACAAAATCAGTCTAGCAGTTTCAGAGATTAGCTGGAATAAACAGACAGACAGAAAAAATTGTAAAAAAAATTTTTTTTGGTATATGTGCCGTGTACCTACCTATACATGTATATGTTGGAAATATCCTACATTTAGAAATTAAATATGCTCCGTTGCGTGATAACGGCCCTTGAATAATTAAAACGACATAATCAATTTATATTACAATTGTATTTCTTTTCACTTGTTCATTATTCTAATAACGTTATTTTATTCTTTAATTCTACATTCTATTCTAACTTAACAAATACATTACCTTAAATTACTTATGCACGTTCCGGATTATTCAAACACTATTGTACTTTTTAACGGAGGCCAGTGTGTGTTACACTGATCGATGCAGGAGACTGACTGTTGAGTTTTCAACCCGTCTTACCCGCCATTGTTGTTTTTGTGCAAGCTCTGTGTTACCAGAGTAACTAATTTTAATTCGCACAACAACGATGTCGGGCAAAATCCTGCTTTATTAAATAAAAACCTAACACTCGACCATCCTGACCTCGTGCATGTCCTCATGCACGCTTGTTTTTCAAAACCTAACACTTGGCCTCCTCAATGTTTCAGTTTCTCATTTATTTTATTTTATTTATTACATTGCATAAACTATTTTAATTCTTCAAAGAAAGGTTCAATGTTCCGCTATATGTTGTCTGCTAGTACAAGTTATTTATATACTACTAATTACTAGTGATTAAAACCATACATCTAAACCTAATACATTATAACAATTAAAAATCAATAATTACAATTGACCCATAATTAAAATTGAATTATAAAATAAACGAAACATATTAAACATACAAAAATGCTAATTACAGTGTTTTAACGTAATTTTTTTTCGTATTTGGGCACTAATAATTATGAGTGACTAAAACCATACGTATGAACCTAATATGTTATAACAATTTAATAATCGATCAAATAAATAATCAATCAAATTATATTAATTGGACTATGTTAAGCAAAAATATCTAAATATGTCTTCACTTACAAAATCTTTTTTTTTTTGCTTACATCTAATATTTTCTTCAATAAAATTCGATCGATTTCTACTCATCGGGGAGATTTGCTAGAATGATAATTACTATGTTTTAATGCAATAATTTCACTACATATTTGTATGTTAATAATTACTAGCGACTGAAAACCATACATATAAACCTAATAAATTATAGCAGTTAAATAGTCAATAATTACGATGGATCAATTATAACGTTTGAATTATAACGTTAAACGAAAAATATCTTAAATATATGTCTATACTTACATCAACATTATTTCTTATATCGATATCTACTTAACAGAGCTATTAGTCATTACAATGTTTATATACCATATATAGATTACACCTTTTATGGTTCCCTTCTTATATGAAAAATATTCTTTGAATGAATAAAGCAAACTTTCGAAAAACCACATACAAATTTCTTTGATGAAAGTTGTTTGTTTTTAGTATCCAAATGTTTACTGTTAGGTAGAACTATTTTATTTTTTTATTATCTTTGCCTTACAATGTTGTTTGGAGAATGCACTAGAACATTGCATATTCATAACCATTTCCATAGTCATTTATTTAGCTATCATAATTATACTTGCTTACAAATATATTAACCTCATGGAAATCTACATGCAGTACATTTACAATTAATAATTAAATCAACATAGAATTACAATCGATCTATTTTTACTTTCAGGTAAAACATTTTATGTCCTTATTATCTTTGCCTTACAGTTTTGTTTGTAGAATGCACTAGACCATTACATATTCATAACCATTTCCATAATCATTTATTTAGCTATTATAATTATAATTATTAACAAATATTACCTCATGGAAATCTACATGAATTTTACAAGTTTACAATTAATAATTAAACCACTATAGGATTACAATCGATCTACACTTAAGTTTTAAAAAAAATTCATTTTGTTTTCTTGCATAAATTCAAACATATTATGATTAAATTTAAGTTTGTTCAAAACTCGTTAATAACAAAGTTCTAATACGTCACTGATTGTAAATTAAATTAGGTTGAATTTTAATACATATACAAAAAATATCATTCAACAATGCAATAAAATGATGTAAAACAAAGCCAATAAAAGTGTCTGTACTATATTACAAATTTTCATACTATTTATAAAATAAATAATATTTATTTTATTAATAGTAAAATATATAATATTTTTCTTTACAATTCAAGGTTCTCGTATTCTCTAGTAAGCAAGAATTTTATGTCACAACAGACTAAGTAAACCATGTGAAAATAAAAGGAAGTAAGAGTTCAAAGCGATACAGTAACACCATATTTTAAATTATTGAATCCTTTAATGTTACAAAACTGGTGTTTTAACATCTTTTTTTTCAAATTGTTCTGGCATTTACTGGTATTTCTCGATGTAAAATAATTTCATAATGAACTTTAATGCTCATCAAATAATTCAAACAATCGATATGTATATATTTTATTTCTTTTATTATTTTGCTACATACATCAGAATCTCCTTAGATAAAATTGGCAGATTCTAGAACATACATATCCGATAAGACCAATATTATAATAAAAATAAATATATAAATTTTGTCACATATTTATTTTTAATATAATTCTATTCTTTAATTCTAAACTCAGCAAAATCAACTGATCGCGTCCTTTATTATCATGTATACAATTTATTACAATACATACAACATATATAGTTTTCCCAGTCTCATCATAACTATCCAATACATATATCCAATTTAACCCAAGAACTATATATATTTTTTTTTTTCAAATTAAATAATATTCATATGTTACAATTAACCCTGTTAATAAAATAAATAAATCTCTATTTATTTATTCATACCTGTATAATATACCCGTATAATATACTATTGCGACTCTACCGACCCGCAACCGTTTTTTTTTGTTAGTGGCGAGTTTCCTTTTTGACAACCAAAACAATATGTAGTATCATACATATTGATAATCTATACATATAATAAAAGCGTAAGAAAATTAAAACTGTACATTGAATATTTTCTTTAAAAGAATACTTGGGGCGTGATCAATCGACATAGAAGTCAAAAATATAGTTTTTAGAATTTTTGTCTGTTTGTCTGTATGTATGTCCAGGGTAAACTCAAAAGTACTGGATGGATTTACTTCAAATTTTTCATGAATATTACTAATAGGTCGGGTCAACATATAGGCTACATATCACGCTATCACCTACGGGAGTGAGGCTATGCGGAGTAAACGAAGTCCGCGCGGACTAGGTCGCTGGCAACAGATAGTCTTTAAATAAAATAATCTATCCATCCATCGCTAACACTGCTATAACCCTCCTGGGTTTTACTACCGTAAATATCGTACATTCTTTAATTATAATATATTATTGTGGCTTCCGACTCACAACAATATATCTAATCCTCTGTCTATGGTTTTGGTGCAAATCATTTTTCACAACCGAAACCATAGTATAATGCATATTAATAATATCCATAATATTGTAGTGAACCTCCCGGGTTTCACCACTGTAAGCAAAATATCTTAAATGTTATCATAATAATCGTGTTCGCCCTGAATCACGACTATTCTTCCCATTGAAGTATTTTTATACATACGTGTAACCAATAAAATCCATTAATTCTTATATTGGAATGTTACTATGAATTCAAAACAAAGTAGATAAATATTAAATTACCATTTTTAGGGTTCCGAAGTAAACTAGGAACCCTTATACTTTCGCTACGTTTTCATTTTCATAGAATTAGTAAGCAACCGTTTTCACCAACTTTATCATATCATATTGGTTCATTATCCAGTAACATTTGAAAGAATTTTATGTGAAGTATAAAAGTCCTTTTTATTCTTGCCACTTTAACGGAACATAATTTTCGTGATTTCCACTAGATCTCTCTCGCTAAAGCGAGGAGGAAAAACTGCTATCTCAATTGTAAAGTTCCATGTGTTTAATCGGAATGCAAATTGCAAACTTATATCGTTGCAAACCTATTACCTTATGACAGTTAAGTTGGTGTCATATATAGCCCAGCCATTCTCTAATTTTCTTCAGATACAGTGCAAAAGATCGCATTGACCAATTGAATAACTCATATTGCATCCGAAGGGTCTTACCGATAATCTAATTAGTGCTGTTCATACCTGATGAATCCGACTTCCCTTCATCGTTACTTAGACTTTGCACTACCGAATTTTAAAACAGTGGGATAGCGAAAGATTAAGTCACAGTACTTATACATATAACAAATTTGTAACCAGTTAAGCATTTTACTATAGAAAAATGTTATGTTCCCGATGCCTTAAATTTAATAGTGCTCGTATTTTCGAAAATCCCTTTTTTTTATTTTTCATCCGACACAATTTTTCCTTCCTATACAGCTTTATTTTAATACAATCGTTGAGCCTAATATAAGTTATGCTATCCATTACATAATAGATTAAATTATTATTTCTATCTGTTATCATCTGAAATCTGAAAGATATGAGGTTTTCTATATACTATGCATTTCGAAATGCCGCCAAAAAAAATTTGTTATCAATGAATTAATTGGTGAAGGTTGTTCGAACTAATATATAAAAATCAATTCGTGTTCGTTAGTCTCGCTAAAACTCGAAAAAAAGTCCAGGAAAGGTTTAAAAGGTGAGAAAATATACATAAAAAAAATAGAATAGTCGTAAAAAAACAGAACAAGGTTTGCCGGGTCAGCTAGTCTATAATATAGTTAGTATACTGGGTATTTGGTAGTTCACGTGACACGTGACACGTTCATATTTCCGGTTGATATCATGTACTACACAGACATTTATAACAACAGGCTGCCATACCATCTTGTTATACGAGAGACAAATTCAGTATTGATAAATGTTGAAAACAGAATTTTTCAATCAGTTTTAATTCTATACCGTAGGCCCAGGACATATAACTCTGTATTTTGGGTTTAGTAAAACAATTAACTGCCAATGCCTACAAATAAAAACCTATATTTTTTTCCATATATATTCTTACGATGTTTAACACTAAAGAAAACTACCAGATGGCAAGGCTTTAAATCACACCATCTCAGGAGCAATATACCATCGTTGCTTAGTTTACTCCCATCCACAAGTAGTTCAATTTGTACCACTGGGTCATACATAGGCAATAGCAGCTCAGATAATTTGTTTTTCAAATAGCTCATCCACTCGTGCCATTCCTTTTCATAATTATAATAAGGAGACAAGATAAAGTTGTGCAATTTCCTATAAGTCTTCTAAGAATTCAACGAGACGTATAATTGCCAAAACATTGTATGCATTGTAACCTAATTTCATACTAATTGAATCACGGGTGAAATTGTTTTTAAGACAAATATTTAAAATGCGGTGCGCAGAGAACCTTCTTATGATAATAATTATAGTTTTCTGTCAGCAATTTCAAATATTAGAATTATTACTCAACTAATCAACCTTAAAAGAAATATATATTTTGTAACTAAAATAACAATATTTTAATAAATCAAAAGTCAAATTTGCCTGTACTATTATTTCAAAATTTTCTTTATCGTATGTAAACATCACCGATTGTATCAAATTTTGAATCTGGCTCATAAAGATAGCTACACTGACTTAGATATTGTAGTAGACTTAAAAGTAAATTAATCAGTCAGCTGAACTTTTATACTCTGAGCCGAACCCAGACTGGGCTGTAAATAATACCATGTCAGGCCCAGGACTAAAATCAGTACACATGATACATTGGAACCTATAGATTCTAAAATGTACTTGACATTGCCAATCACCCACGTACTCAGTACCTATGTAGTAAAATTTATTTATGTGTAATAGAGTTCACGGAAGTCATTAGGGCAGACGAAAAAATATAACTATTGCACAGGTGTGCTTCAGCCAAAGTTACAATATTCAAAAAAAATTTAGTTTTTACCCCTTAAACTATATATACCTTCAATGTAATATGCGACATCACTTAACCGATATTCCAAGGTACCCTTTTTTTGAAAATCATTTTTACAGCAGCACTTAAAATTGACTACTATAATTATTACCCTATACAAAGGTAAACAGGAATATTTAACAATAAATCCGATTATTCTAGGCTCAGCCAAGTAATTTTTTTTTTTGTGAAATTGTTACTAAAAGAACATTTGTTTCCATTACTTATTTTTTTTATATCGTAAGACGAATGAATTTCCAGATATAACCAGAATCGTCATCTACTCCATTACAGAAAAACGGCACTAACACGTAATGCATGATTTTCACGTTTATTTAACCCTCCAGCAGCTGTTTTTGTCTTCTGTATTAAATTATGCCAATCTACGGAGCATCTTAATTTTAAATAAAACATTCATTTAATATCTTAAATCAAACGTAATATATGCGGTGGTCATAAAAACGGATACTGCGCGGTGACGAATTGCCTAACAGTTCACAGCTTCACAGCCATCTTGTTGGGAAATCTAATTATGTTTCCTAATAATCCTCTTTGCTGAAGTATCAAAGTAAGTTCGTTTCCTGGTGAATTTGCAAAGTAGTGTTACCTGTCGTATCAAACTCCACTCATACTCGGTCATCCGTAGTAAAAGACGTTCTGCTTACACGAGGAAGACGGACTTCGTTGACGGCAAGGCACTTATTATTTCATTCTCTCGTTACCACGTGACCGCTCCAGTGTTACGAGTGATTTTTCAAGTATTTAAATTATCTGAAACTTAAAACGACACAGCATAGTATATTCTTCGTACCTACATATCTAACAACGTACTTTTTTTTAAAAAAAAAAGACCATTAGAACGGCAAGACAAAGAAAGAAAAATAAATTAACTATTAAATTATATCGATTTTAAAGTAATATTTGGTACTTTAAAATATAGAAGAATAGAATTTCTTTTTTTTTTTATAAAAATCGGTTACAAAGGTGTTTCGTATTTTTAAATAGTCTACCGGTAATGCAAGTGTGCAAAAATTATAATAAGTCTACTTTTTATTAACCAAAAAAACATGTTATATGAAATGAGACTCACGAAATATAGAAGAATATCGATATGAGAGAATGTCACTAATTAATATTTAATAATCTAGTTATATAATGTAACCTTTGATTTGTGTAAACTGTGGGTAGACCACTTCTGATATGTTGGAAATATCCTACATTTAGAAATTAAATATGCTCCGTTGCGTGATAACGGCCCTTGAATAATTAAAACGACATAATCAATTTATATTACAATTGTATTTCTTTTCACTTGTTCATTATTCTAATAACGTTATTTTATTCTTTAATTCTACATTCTATTCTAACTTAACAAATACATTACCTTAAATTACTTATACACGTTCCGGATTATTCAAACACTATTGTACTTTTTAACGGAGGCCAGTGTGTGTTACACTGATCGATGCAGGAGACTGACTGTTGAGTTTTCAACCCGTCTTACCCGCCATTGTTGTTTTTGTGCAAGCTCTGTGTTACCAGAGTAACTAATTTTAATTCGCACAACAACGATGTCGGGCAAAATCCTGCTTTATTAAATAAAAACCTAACATATATAAATTTAGTAAAAAGCGGTTATTTTAATATTAAAGACAATCCAATTTTACTTATTTCTATAGATGTATAGATAGAATTAAAAGAAGATAGCTCTTTTGATAGACAAAGATAGCCATACTTATGGCTATCTTTGTCTATCATTTTTGTGTTATAGCACTCACCCCGTGCTTGGGAATCTGGAAAAACCTTAAAAACAGCAAAGAAAAATATCGACACGTGGGATTTGAACCTGCGACCATTTCCCTAAAGCCGGGACGCTCTTCCGCTGAGCTAGTGTCGACAGGCTCGAGGCGGCGAAATTCTTCTTTGCTATATGATCGATTACGTCGATTGTACTGATCGCTAGCTATACATACGTATAACTAGTTAAATGAGTTCATCGTTACAGATGAAATTCATATTTATAATTTTGATCAGTACTTTCGTATTTCTAATTATTTTTGTGTTATAGCACTCACCCCGTGCTTGGGAATCTGGAAAAACCTTAAAAACAGCAAAGAAAATATATCTATATATATATATCTTTGTCTATCAGTTTGAGATGTAACAGAGTATGGACAATGTGTGTAAAGGCATAAGTTTCCCAACTGGCGTACCTTCCCACCAGAACACGAGAGTGACTATCAGTTGTGTTATTACGACAGTAAGGTGACTTTTGTATACTACTTAGTTATAATATCTAGGGTCACCATGATCCAACGGCTCATTAGTTGGAAAGACGGGTGGTGATTTTTGACGCATTTTACCGACCTGATTACGATAACCACTCATTCAGACCAACAGCTTTATGTGGTCACTTAAGTCACAGGTTAATTAACGCACTACCACTAGATTCTGTGTTTTTCCAGACATCAAACTGATTAATTGTTATGAATCTATACTTATATTGACGTTAGGTTCACTCAGTCTATTATTTGTAAATTATGTATTTTAAATTTTTTAGTGTATATAAGAAAATACTAAATTATTAAAATATTTCTATCATATATTTCTATTGTAAAATATGTCAAAGAAACAATGGCGTACATCTTTTGTAATAACGTCTGTTTAGTGAGATAATGCCGAGAGACGAATGCTGAAATGTGCGGTTGTTGCTGTGATGGACATTACTGCTCTCGTTGCGAAACCATTTTTATATTTAATGTGAATTTAAAATATAGTCCAGAAATTACTCCTTGTATTTACAATACATATGACTAGTTTTAAAAATACCTGCATAGTCTCGTGTGTATTTCATTTATTTCGACGCCCTCCAGCAAATATTCTGGTAATAAGCTATTACTGAGTTTTTCGTGTTATGTGTTTTTCAGCATTTAGAGATCATGATTCACCTTGTGAATTTTTCCACAATTTTTCTATTGATATCTACAAAGATATGAAAATACTATTTAAATTTATGCAAACGAGTAATACGGTTTTAATCTAATTTATACTCTCCATCGACGAAAAACACATCAAACTTATGTAAGCAAGTTTATTTTGCGTCGATATGAAGACAGCTTAAAAAATTAGCTTTTTTTGATACAAAACTATTCAACAAGTAAATATTAAAAAAATACTATTTCATTTTTCCTGAACAATTTGTATTTTCTATTACCGGAATATTCACGGGGGGTGTCGATTTGTAAATTAATGAATATTATAGGCTCCCTGGCGGGATAGACAGAGCCAATCGAACGAAAATAAATGCTCCGTCTTACTATCATGATCCATTAGTTTGTCAGTTGAGAAGATGAGTGGTATTTGTTTCTTGCGAACACAAGAACTGACAACTTCACGTATTTTTCCTAGGTACGACAATGTCAATACATGACCATTGGACTCTTAAGATCTTTACCTCCTCTACCCGGAAGTCGTACCCGGCACGTTATGATCAAAGCGGGGTCAGATACTTACCAGATAGATTCATATACGGTGGATTGTAGTTTTTGTAGCTTATTTACCCGTGTTAATCCGGGCCTGTTTTGAAGAAAGGACCAACTCCCTTGAAATGCTAGGCGTATCGTAGAAGGCGAGGAAAGGCTAAAATCATGACTTTAAACTAGGTGCCACCTAATAGGTGGTAGAGTTCTGCACCATCTTGCCCGAGTTGCAGGGAATCATTCAGGCATTGGTACCACCGCCCCACCTATTTCTACCGTGATAGCGATGGTACTCTTGCTGTCCTGTTTCGAGTTAAAAAGTACGATAGGCGGTAAACTTTTTCATTTGGTATTCCCTTCTTGCTCCAAGGATACTATGCACCATGAATATACCTGTGATGGTTGTTTATTAGTCAGGTCAGTCAGTCAGTCAGGTCAGCTTATTTGCAATCTTACGATATAAAAATATATAAACAATAAAAACATACAATATTTTTGTGATTTACTCTTATATCTGTTATCCGTATTTGAAAAGAATAAAAAATAAGTGATTTTGACACAGAAAATAAACTTCAAGAGTACATATTTATTTTCAAGATATTAAAACACGGTGGATTTAAAACCTTTATGCACGTTTAAAGTTCAAATGACAAAACAAACTGAAAACAAATCAACGATACGCTTCAGCTTGGTACGTTTTTATTTTGTCTGCCACGTAATTGAATTTTGTGGTTAGTCCAATCATATAGCGATCCGTTTGGAATATTCACTTGAGTTTTGGCGAGTATAGTGTCATATATATTAATATTATAAATGCGAAAGTTTGGTTGTTTGGATGGATGGATGTTTGTTACTGAATCATGCAAAAACTACTGAACGAATTTAAATGAAATTTGGCACACAGGTAGATGATGACCTGAAATAGCACATAGGCTACTATTTATCCCGGAAAAATTAGGCCATCCTACGGGATTTGCCTTAAACTGTTATAATGCAGCAGGCTGCACGATGCAACCAGTTTATAATACGTGAAGTAAAAACTTGGTACTTACCTCTATTGACAATTATGAGATCGGAGGAGTACGGAATTTGACCCTATTAAAGTTTACATGGTGAAGTAGATCATGGAAGCTAATATTTTCATAGAAAATGCATTAGAAACACATTTAATATAAAAAAATAAATATTACACATATTTATTCACTTGACAAGCAAATGCTTTGTTTACTTTGGGATTGTCAAACTCAGACGAATTTATTTTTTAGTATTTGGTCGAACGGAGATATAGAATCATGATCGAAATTCGACCAAAGGCGATCGCTTTATTCGAAGTTTTATTTATTACATATATTTCGACTGTAATTGAAAAAGCGACTTTTTTAGAATGAACGATTAGTCAATAGTGTAACAATCATCTTGAATAGTAGTTAAGAGTCTTTCGACGTCTCGCCCTGTTATGATATCTTCTCCATACCTATTACTCTCGCAATAACATCAGTGTGCATCACATGTAAATGTATTGCACTGTAATATAGACATGAAAGAGAAACTATCGTCTATAGACATAGACGACGGTTTCTCTTTTATCTATCTACTTGTTTGCTATTTTAGCGCTAAGCTAGGGCATTTTAAAACACTTCTTTTTTATTTTGATAAATGGATCATTAATTTACCTTACCTATTAGGTTACACAGGTTTTTTATTACTCAATATATAATTACAACATTCCTAATCTTTGAGATCGGATTCTATATCGTAACTCTACCCTCGAGGTGAAATAATTTAAGCTAATTCTTATTGATCTTAATTCTTATTGATATTGATTGATTCAAGGTGATATAATTCTTATTGATCTTTAGAGAAAATTTTCCACTGAGGTTCTTTTGTACATGCTGATGTATGTATGTAAAGGTGGATTTGCCGAAGAGGCAAATTTTCCTTTACAGAGATAAATGCTTCTTTTATTACAGCTTACTAGAATTATAGTTCTGAGTTTTAATAATTTTCAAGACTTTTTAAAAAATAATTAATTTCAACCAACAGATATTAACTAATAAGATAAATATAACCAGTGGATATGATCAGTCGTCCAACATCTGCTGCATTCTCACGAGTCCACTAGATTTCTACTCTAGGTACAATTCATTCAACGCTACTTGGAGAAGTATTTTCTTTAAATAGAACTAAATATTTTCACTAAGGAAAAATTCCATTTCAACTTTTCAAACAGCAGACAATCTAAATTTTTTAACTTTGTTTGTAAAGTTTTTTGTTTCGCATGTCTAATGTTTTATATACGCAGATTTTAAAAAAAATCTTTGAAATTTTCTAGATACTATGAAACTAACGTAAACGTTCATTCATAGTATCTTATAATTCGTGGGACATCACACTGTTTGTTACCTAAATAAGAAGTAAAGCCTCGTGCGTAGCTCTTGTGGCGAGAAATTTCTCTCTGTGGCTTTACTATGGCATATCCGCGGTTACAGGACACACTTATCGATGCAGTTACAGTGCAATTGTTGACGAATGCAATATTTTTTTATTAACTTATTAATTTATACATTTAATACATTATTACATATTCAATTTTTACATTAAAACAAAGTGTTAATATAGAATATACTTTATGTTTACATTAAAATAAAGTATATTCATCAAGGAAAAAACATATACAAATTCGCCATATTTTGATATTTTTTATATTAAAAAAACGCAGAGCTTTTGAAAAAAAGTTATAAGTAGATAGAGATTAGTAGACTTGCTAAAAGGAAATAAATCACGAAGAAGTTGTATTCATCATTTTAAAAAGACTATAATGTCTTGTGGATTATGAGCGCTTACGTTTTTAATTATTACATTTATCTCCGTCATCAACGAGATTTAATTAAAACTACTTTAAATTTATTTATTTATTTATATTTATGCACAGACAAAAGTACATAAAAGTACATAACAAAAATGTTTAACTTAACGCCTAAGGGCATTCTATACTAGCCAACCTCATGTATTAAGAAAATAATTAAAAGATGTGGTGCGTCTTAACTCTATTCATATAACTTAAAATTACTATGAAAATACAAAATCGATACAGAACAATAAATAATTTACTATATAAATATATAAATACACATAATAATACATAATACTAAATTATACTATACTTAATTACATAAATATATACATAAACACATACACATATTATACAAATATAAATATATATAAATACTTATTATGTTATATTAAATTCTCATGTAATAAACAGTTTGGCTTCACCAATACATACTGCTCAAGTACGTTATTTACCAAACACTTCACATATCTCTCATTTTAACAGTGGAAACGTAAAAGCTAAACGTAGGGGGAAAATAATAATACATAATAATATACTGATAAAATTATTGTACAACGCGAGAGGGTAAATAGTTCCCGAGCACAGTGCGGGTGCCAAGCGCCGTGATAATAGACAACTTTAGTTAGTTTATAGTACATTATATAATCCCGCAATAAAGGAAAGTTTTTTCGTGTAAAAAGACTAGTTAGGTTACGGAAAAGTGCGAAAAAATACGATTTTTGAAAAATGTATGCTAGTTATGAGCAAAAATAAAGATTTATTAGTCTCTCATATGTAGAGTTTTTTCATCAATATAATCTATGTATTACATGTATTATAAATATGTAATCCTTGATGAATTTGGTCTTTTTGATCTAGTTAAAAAATATTTTAGATGAATTATTTTGATGAAGTATTCAGTATTAAAATTTACATGACTATGGATATTAAAAAGTAGAAAAATTACGTTTTGATAACTTACCATATCTTAAGAATTCAATTTTATATGAATACGAGTATAAAAAATGTATTATTCTAGATGTCACTATCCTCGAAGTATGTAATTAGACCACTTACGCCAATAACAATACAGTAGAATCAAAATATCACTTAATCTCAGTCTTAACTTAGATTGAAAGTATCTTCACACCCGTATCCCTGAGGAGCTAGACAGTGGTAAAACCATTGCACCCACATTAGCCAAAGATACTTAGTCTCACAATGTGGCCACGTAGCACCTATCGCCAACCAGGCACTTATCCAATCCTAGGAAATATGGCTTTTTATCAGAAAACTGAAAAAAACAACACATTTTTGAACTGCCCGACCCGGGAATTGAACTCGAGATCTCATGAAGTCAACATCGACACTGGATGAATAGACCACAGAGATGAAATATAAAATGTCTTAAATCTAATGTTCACGGTTTGTTAAAGAAAAAACTTATCAGCTTCAGAAAATAAAAGTTCAAAAGACCAATAATGGCGAGTGCTACGTAAAATATTGAGAAATGATTCTATTTCATCTGAAAAGAATAACAAAAACCGTTCCACAAAAGGGGGCATCACTCATCCGTGTGACTTATGCAGTCAATAGCTAGTGTCAAAACAGTTCATTCAATACTGTTTACGATTCAATAATAGCTTTCAAGGCACATCATAAATAATTCAACATGAAATTTCTGATATTGTAGGGATGCTGAGCTCGTCTTAATAATAATATATTACTCTTTCAACGTTGCGATACTACTGTATACTGGATGCAGATGATCTCAAAATGTATTCCGAGTAAAGAGTTCTAAATTTCGATTCTTCAACGAATTGATATTTTGGAGTCTCTGAGGAAAGAAATATGTTTTTCATCATACCAGGACCGAAAGTTTGAATTTCTTCTTTTGTTTGCGGGAAGAAAGATGCATATTTCAGACTGCTCACAATTAGTGACAGTTTAAAATATGTTTTTTTCTTGTTTTAATTTTCTTCCCGTTACCGATTTGAAATAACTCATTACCATGGTAACCATGCAGTTTTTATTTCAAACTCATTCACTCATATTATACACGCGGCAATAACTTATCATTCAATAATAATAAAATAAAATAATATTGATCTAAGAGTTGAAATTTTCTGATTCAGATAAAAATTACATAAAAAATATACATAGAAAAAAACTTGTGTTTGTTTTATGTCATAAGATAGCAAACAAGCACATGGGTCTCCTGATGGAAAGAGTCAACCATCGCCTATAAACACCAAAGATGTTAATGGTGCGTTGCTATCTTGTGGCGAGGTCTAATGCCACATGCATAAGTTTACCGGCTACCTTACCCTCTAAACCGGAACACGACAGCGACAAACACTGACGCTATTGCGGCAGGAAAAGGTAAGGCGGTGGTACCAGACCCGGGCGAGACAATGCAGAACTCTACCACCTAGTAGCCACGATGGTAGTGACTCGATAGCCAATCGGTCGCCTTATACGACCTGCCTGGCAGAACGGCAGTTGGCCTATTCTTCAAAGGAGGCCGGGACCAACACGGCGAAAAAATATGTAAATACAGTTGTGTAAAAATTTGTAACTTTCTATCCTGTATGATGAAAAATAGTATACGCGCCACGGGACGATAGCAGGACATTTCAAACCACGCTTTTGTCACCTTTGCCTTCGTCTCGGGTGACAATATCGCGCGGGTTAAAATGTCCTACTTTCCTCCCTTGGCACGTAATGTACTATTAAATTTGAAGAGGTTACTTAAAAACCATTTAGAGGTTACCTTTTTATAGTTACTTTTATAATATCAATAATAATTGATTTGTCGTTATGATAGAGCTTAGGGTTAGTAAGAGTGATGTGCTCTAACAAACTCATGACTGCTACTAAATTGTTCTCGAAAAATACTCATTAACTTATTTTGCCCAAAACAGAAATCAAACGCAAGGCCACATTAATACTACACTACCAAATAAAAACACAGTCATCTATTTATCTATTGTTATCTATATTTGTAACTAGTTTAAGAAGTTATTTTTAATTACGGTAAATGTTTTCAAATGCGGTATATTTGTAAACTGGATGAAATACAAGCAGATAGACACATACACACACAAACAAATATTTACGAGACGAAAATAGAGAAATGACCTAATCAATTTAGTCATGTGTAAATTAAATAACTTTTTTACTTCCCGCTACTTAGTAGGAAGTTACTTATTTTGCTCCGATTTTCGAAAATCGTTTTTTACCAGATCTCCACTTTTAAGGTCCACCTTAAACGTATGTGTATAGCACGAAATAAATGGGGGCGTCTTCTTGTGAAGTTTTTTACACGTAAACGTACCTAAATTTTACACCCACACAAATATGTCAATGTATACACACGGTACGCCCACAATAAAAACTCAATTGCAATTAGTGTTATCCGTCCATGAGCCTAATCTACGATACTACTTAATATCAAACTAATCGACAGTGATCGATAATGAGACTATAATCCTATCGATAGTATTGATACAATTGTTAGTACAGATCGTCTCTGTGGTCTAGTGGTCCAGTGTCAGTGTTGATTACATGAAGTTTCGTGTTCAATTCCCAAATCGGGTGATTCAAAAATGTGTTTTTTCAGTTTTCTTATAAAATCAACTATGGCCGTGATTGGAAAAGTGCCTGATTGACGATAGGTTTGCAACCTATCAAATCGTGAGACCACGTATCTTCGGTTAATCGTGGGTGCACTGGTTGTACCTCTGCCTATCTCTTCTGGGATATGGGCGTGAAGACAATTTTTTTGCTAGTACTAATACTTTTGATACACTACAACAGGGAATTATCTATATACTATATATACTTATACTAATTATCTATATACTATATATACTTGCTAACTCTTGTTTACAATCAAGCCGAAATTTTTGTCTTCGTAACAATATAGATTATGTATAAATATTTAGTTATAATTAAACTTATATATATATATATATATATATATATATATATATATATATATATATATATATATATATATATATATATAAATCAAATAAATGGGAAGGCGCTGGCATCCGTATTACAGATTTTAAAATCTAGTACAGATGTTAACGACTCAAATTTATTACATAGTTTTAATGTCAATATGGTCAAATGTGTTGTTGTCAATAAAGATTATTATTATTATAACTACAGTACTATCGCTACTACAGAATATAATAATCGAAACGACGACAATCGATAGTATTATCGATCATTTTTGGCTACTGTTTGTAGCTCAATTTTGATAGTATCGTATACGGCGCGGGTCAGGTTCAATAATAGTCACTAAATATGTATTGAATAACAAATATATATTTTAAATGTGATTTCTTTTAATATTGTTCTGTTTAAGTTCTATACAGGATGTAAGGATAAACACCGTTGTCACTAAAACCATAGGTAGTTGACTTAATTATAAATATAATATTAATGTGAATTTAAAAATAAAAAATGTTATTTTCTTTCAAAAATATAAGAAAGTTTCTGTCCGACACCTTCCGTAAATTCATGGATACTATGCGCAAAGGGCGCGCGTTGGCCGTCCGTTTTAACTACCTTACACAATATTCCAATAAAAACACAATACTGCTGGTTTCCACATCCCTGAATAATTTTGAGAAAAAATGAAGACTTTACTTAAACAAAAAAATATTTTTTTTTTCATTAAATTTATGTCCTATAAGTGAATCCAAACCACTGGTTTCAAGGATAACGGTGTTTACACTAACAGCCTGTATTCCATGTTTGGTTTGGTCCATTGGATGGTAAACTATAGTGCGCGCGGAACTAGTTGGCCGCGCCATACGTAATACGTAATACGTAAGGCGCGGCCAACTAGTTCCGTGCGCACTTTAGTCATTCCTTCACAAAAAGTATATATAGTATAAAATATTTTAAAATAAATGTATATCAATTCAGCCAGAAAACTCGGGCTTGTGCTAGTTTTGCTCAGAAGAAAGAGATTATTTTTTGTAATATAACGTGCATTTCAATAATTAAGGCGAGGCATCGCGACAAACGGGAAAAAACTGGTTTGGTTAATCACGTTTTTATTGTATTGATTGTTAAATAACAATTTTACAAAAAAATACACGATATACCTGAAGATATTATCTAAGGAATGTGCTAACTTGTTACATGATAGATTGTACTATACTCGATCATATAAAATTCCGAAAACAGGCTAAAAAAATCTCTAAAACAAATAATTTGTTAATCATATTTTTAATCTTCCACATGATTTTTATATGATGATATTTAGTTGTAAATACAAAAAAGAATGTGCTAAGTTTTGGTTTTAAGGTGATATCCTATATTTATTTATCTGAAAATTAACACGTTTCTCAGCGGTTTCAGAACATACCGCGCCACCCATTTCCTATAGAGTTGACGCGCGTCGAAATACCTCGCCTTAAACAGTAACAAAACGGATTGAAAGTTAGAAGTATTTTTATGTCACAGGGTAGTATACAAGCTGATGGCTTTCTTGATAGATAGAGACAACCATCACCTATAGATACAAAATATGTTAATGGTGCGTTGTTATATTGTGGTAGGATCCACGCACGTACCTTTTTTTTACTAACAAATGGTGACTCTAAGATGTTTTTTTAAAAATATTTGCGATAAATTTCTGATCAATAGTGCCTTCAACCTGCACCTATTCAACCATTCTACTGCTACTGCTGCTGCTGCTGGCAACTTATTCCTACCATTCAGATACTTAGTAGCCTATATCCTCTTAAAATTGAATAACATAAGGTTTTCACAAAAGATCAAAAACTAAACAGAAATTGGGTGCTAAATCAAATATTTTTTTACTTTTTTCAATTTATAATTTTTTCACACTAATTAATAATCATTGTTATATGCTCAGCCTTTATTTGTTACATTTGTACGAAATATTTGGTTTAATTTTTTTTTCAAAATAAACTTTTAAAATAAGCGTAGCTTATTAATTTTAATGATATGAACAAAATTTAGCTGAGAATGCCTCTTATCGATAAGTGTGCTGCTTAAAAAGGTTTAGCAAAGGTACAAAGTTCCCCTCTTATGATAATACCTCTACAGACCCCACTTCAAATGCGACTCAAGATAAACGGGGCTGCTCTTATTTTTATTAGGAAATTGTAAGAAAATCTAAGGTCCATCTCAATAATATTTCCCTTCTCATTAATTATTTTCATGTTATTGTAATGGATTGAAGAATATGATTTTACTTTAACTATTATTTTTAGAAAACGTATTTAATTTTACTGATTCTTTAAGAAAGAGTTTACATTTGATTTTGTTATTGAAGACAATGAAATCACATTTATAAATCGCACTTAGGTAAAACCATATAATATCTGGCATATTGAAGTGGACAGTTCTTGTATAGTATACAATTTATTTCGCGTAGGTATGTCGAAAACGGTTCGAGCCATTTGTATGAAATTTCATATTTAAACAATGTTTTGTTTTTAAGTTTATCAATATTGTTGCATCCATTCTTATATTACAAATATGGAAATCTGTTTGTTTGTCTGTCTGTCAGTCTGTTGCACTTTCACGGCTACTGTTGAACTAATTTTGATGAAATTTGACAAGGAAATAGTTAAGAGACCCAGGCTTATATGGGCTACTTTTTTAACTGTCAACCTCTTTATGGTTGGAATAGGGGATGAAAGGTTTTATTATAAATTTCTTATATTGATAGCCTGTTAGTTTGTTAGTTTACTCGCTGGCGAAGCTGCGCTGGTCAGCTAGTTTCTTATGAAACTACAATCCTAAAACAAAAAAAATGTTTATATTATTTAATGTAAAATACATTTACACATATTTGTTGTATTTCTTGTTAAAGCGCAATAAGTATTTTGATATTTTTGTGGTACATTGTTCTTCTTTGCGGTCTATTTATTCATATATTTTGATCGGTCTATCTATATTATACTCGTAAATGAAAAAGTTCAAAATATGTAAGATATACATTTTATACGTAATGCATAGAAGCATTATGGATAAAATGTATATCTTAATGATAATATAATGATAAACCCATCGATTCGTAGTTAGGTTCGCTGACCACTCGACCGATGGAGCACTCACATAGATGACTAAGTTCTGAAGTTACAAACATAAAAAAAACATTAAGCCGAATTTATAACCTGCTTTTGGAAAACCGGTTGAAAACGGTTCATATCAAATAACCGGGGTCGTTACGCCGATTTGCGGATTTCCAGTAACCGAGAATACCGAGAGATCTCGGTAGTCTCGGTTACTGGAAATCCGCCGAAAGTAGGTAGATACCTAAAGAATGCTACCTTGAAAACGCATATTTTACGGTACTGAAGTTAGTATTTTACAAAATAAAACTAAGTATAGACATTATTCCATTACTGTCAGTACTTACAATGTATTGCTTTTTGTTGATTTGATGACTTTTATAAATATAAATTTAAACATTTAAATTGTTAAAGAGAAACAAGAACAAAGGTTTATAAGTACGTGTAAATATTGTGTGCAATAAAACCTAGTCGAGTGAAAGAAACGCCGTTTATTCGTAGTGTTTTTACATTTGCTGTAAATCTCGTAAGAAAAGTTGCCGCTTTTGTTCGTTGCGCTCGGATTAAGTTGTACTTAAATCTTAAGTACAAACAGATAATTTATTATAGATATAGAATTTTGTAAGTGAAAAAATTGTATATCAGTAGGGAGGGGTTATGAAAATGTTCGATAATTTTGTTCTATCACATGGATATGGTTTTTTTAACTTCCCGCTACGTAAGTAGATCAGGAGGTTACTGATTTTGCCCCGATTTTCGAAAATCGAGTTTTCACCAGATCCAGATGTGTGTGTGCGTGTGTGTGTGTATGTAAACATCTCATAACTTTTGAATGACTTTACCGATTGAAATGCGGTTAATGCCATTCGATTGAATTCCGTTCAACTTGGACTTCCTTAAAATATGAACTAGTTTGGTTCAGTAGCTTTTCAGTAATTTTGAAAAAAAAAGGACAAAACAAAAAAATATGAATCAATAATTTTAATGTGACTTTCAAGATTAATATACCGATTGAATACAAAATCTAAGTTCTTTCCCTCAGAAAACTGCGTCCATAAAATCGGTTTATCCGTTCGGGAGTAATTGTTGACGAAAAATTTTGAAAAAATTGTTTTTTGACATAGCTTCCAGATTTTTAACTAATCATTTTTGACTTTCTTCGATATTTTAGTACTTAAAATACTGCATCAACAGATTTAAACATAATCGAATCAAGTTTTCAAAAGTTATAGTTTATTTAAATATATTTTTTATATTTCAGAAAATTTACTAAATATTTTTAAAATAACTTTCAAAATAGTATACCGATTGACTTAAAAATATAATTGTTTTTTCTCTCTAAGAAACTGCGTCAAATATCGTAAATTCTATGAAATTCAGTTGCTTTATGAGGAATTTATCAACGAAAATTTTTGAAAAATATATTTTTTAAATATTACTTTGAGATTTCAGCCTATAGATTATGTAGCTTTCAGAAAACGTTTCAGAGCTTAAATTGCATTGAATGTCATTGGAAAGATCAAAATCGATCACCGTTTCCAAAATATGCAGCTTTTCAAAAATGAAATTACTTACTGTAATATATAACAAAATGTAGATTTTTTAAATCTGAAAAAATCTATGCTTAGGAATAGTCTTTTTTGGCAGTTTCGGGGTTGCCCACAGGGTCAACCTGTTTACAGATTTTTTTACACTTATAAATGACAATGTATTGTGACGATTGGGAAATACTACTCTGTGAAGAAAGTATCGGGACGAGATCAATATACAGAAAATGTAGTCTAAATTCATTTTACATACATATCTTCACGCCAGATCCCTTGCGGGGCGGGCAGAAAGAATCGAGTGCTATGCATCACGATCCTTTCAGACTTGTCTCGCTTCAAAATTTACTTTTTCGCCTTGAAAAAATGCTGCTGTAGAAACAATACATTTACCTACATTAACGAATAATCCAATCATTAAAACCGGCCAAGTGCGAGTCGGTCTTGCGCATGAAGGGTTTCGAGTCATCGTAGCAATCCATACTAATATTATAAATGTGAAAGCCTGTCTGTCTGTCTGTCTGCCTGTCTGTTACGCTTTCACGGCTAAACCGCAGGACCGATTTTCATGAAATTTGGCATGGAAGTAGTTCAAGAGCCGGGTTCAAACATAAACTAATTTTTTTTCAAAAATCAATCCCTAAAGGGTTGAAATGGGGGATAAAATTTGTATGAAAAGCTATCTTGACATGTTAACCTACTCGCCGGTGAAGCTGCGCGGGTCAGATAGTACGATATATTTCTAAACGTTATTGATAATAATTTAAAATGTAAGTCTTATGTATTGTATTAATAGTTTTATGGAAGTTTGGAGAAAGAACTAAGGTATTTATAATTCAAGCGCAACATTCCATTGAAATCGCCGTTCTTGAGAATGGTCCCAAATAATAATAAGAACAACCAGAAAGACCTTGAAAATTTAACTGTACATGTAAAAACAGCAAAACAGATGATGTCTGAATGATTTCAACTTGTAATAGAAAAAAAGAACTGTGATTTAAGTATAAATCATTATATAGGCCAATTTCAAATAAGAGAATATTATTCATCCCGGCAAGTAGTGGGACTAGAATGATAGCCATCATAAAATAGAATGAATTAAATTATGACGAAAACTATAAATGCTTAAATTCAAGTGTTTTAAGTAAAATTTTGACTCTCCTGAAGTCAAACGTGCACTAGGTATGTACATACATATTATATGTTTCTGTTTTACCTACCTTCATGGTGGAAAGGGTGGTGGACATGGTACTACTATTCTGTTGCTTGGGTGTCTTTTATTTTTTCACCTTTGGAAATTTTATTTGATTCCCTAAACCATGTTTCTTATTTCAGTGGCTTTGCAAAATTTAAGTATTATAAGATTTCGTGGAAAGTTACAAATAAAATTACCTCCATTACCTCTTTTTAGGTAAACAAATCGGGATTGTGACGTACGACACTCGGTTCTCTTAACATTTATTATATATGGGTTGAACATATGATATCTAAAAATATAATATTTTCAGCCCACATATTTTTAATATTCTTATACGGGATGTATGATAATATATCAAACATTTTAAAGGATCGACTTTACAATTCTGAATTTATGAAAAATATTACAAATATGTGGTACTTTTATTCAAAATAGCCGATATTTCTCGACAATTCTTTTATATTTCAAAGGAAATGTCTCGATCGGTGAAGTCGTCTTTTAAACTGATATAAACAAGCAAAGTGAAACATTGAAAATACGCTGCTCCCGAGAGAGCGCGAGTCATCGTAACACACTTCCGGTGCATTCGGTATGACAACGGACGTTCCTTAGGTCTTTTGATGCTTGTATCTCGATATTACTTAAATTATATTAATATTTTAAGATTTTACTAAATTTCCTGTAATAAAAGAAATACCTGCATGTTATATGGTATAGCACCTGCATGTTATATGATATTTGGGGCCGAGTTTATATCATTTTTTTTTGTTGTTCCGGGCCCCTGTAAAAAAACCTGCCAAGAGCATGTAGATTTAGAACTAAAATAACTACGTCGAATGCCGTTTTAAAAATTAAAACCGAATGGAATTTTTAAAAGTTACAGATTTTCAAATATTAAAATAGTTAATATATAACTCATATAATTAACTTTTTTAAATTTACCTTCAGGCTGAAATACCATTTTATTTATAAATATAATAATAATAATTATATATATATATATATATATATATATATATATATCTATCTTCTAGTTAAAAAAACAACTTTCATTTTTTTGCCTCATACATATTCTGGTCATTTCTTTTGACATAATTTATTCCTGTGATAAGGGATTAAAATTAAATATATTGGAACAACTTGAAATCATAAAACATAATAACGATTTAATTGTATTGTTGAATGAACAAAGAAACGTTACAAAATCGGCTTTATTACACAATGTAACGCGCGCTTAGACATGTGAACCCAGCCTATAAAAGGAGCGTCGCAATTGCGCGCGAGTCACTACTACCGCGGCTCTCGTTGAGTGTAGTAGTGCTCGTGTCTCCTAAAGATGCTTCGGTTGCGAAGTGAAACGTGCGTTGAGTGCATCAATTGTGTGCTTTTGTGTTTGGGGCTGTCGTGGTATAAAGTATGGTGGCCGAGGGTGGATAACTGTGCCGCTGGGGTCTTTATTATTTTCAGACCTACGGTAAGTTAGTTCTATTTCTTACACCACATTTATATGTTTTCATTTTCAGTTACATCGCAAAAGGTACACTTAAAGTTCGCGGAAAATTGCAAAATAACTAGTTTTCTTCGTCTGCATATTATTTGTTTATAAATTATCCCGATTGAGTGTTGTAAGCAAATGGCTTTCGTAAGGGAAATAGAAACTATCACCTACAGACACCAAAGTTGTTTATAGTGTGGTGCTATCTATGTGGCGGGGTGGCAATTCCACATGCATAAGTATACTGGCTACCTTACCCTCTAAATCGGAACATGACAATGACAAGCGATGACGCTATTGTGGCAGGAATAAGTAAGGCGGTGGTACCAAATACCTACCCGGGCGTGATGTTACAGAACTCTGACACCTAGTAGTCACGATGGTAGTGACGGAAATAGCCCATCGATCGCCTTTTACGACCCGCCTAGCAGATCAGCAGTTGGCCTATTATTCAAAAAAGCCCAGACCAACACGGGGTTAAACATTACTGAACCGATTTTGATGAAACTTAGACTTCGCTAAATTGAATTACAACCTTATTCAAATCAAAAATAATTATCTCGATATATCTTTATTTACCGAAAAAGTCGCGAAACATACACGTATACCATTGATATAAAAAACCCAAGATACACAATTAGTGTCTTAAAAACGTCCTCTGCAAATGAGCGGACAACTTTAAAATATGCACTTATTTCAAATAGTAGCGTTGATCGCGACGCTGTCAATTTTATTACTTTTTGTACATTGCTTTGTAAAAGCAACTATAAAACTTGCGCTTAAGGTAAAGGCTAATACGTATGTTTTTGCCATATCTATAACTGGACTGTGCATCTTAGGTTTTTTATATCAATTAAGTATACATAAACTTACGAGATTTAGTACACGTGCTTGGACGCATAAATACCTAGATCATCATACTCAAATGTTATCCAATTCCAACAATCTAACTGATTACCTCCGTTTTTTCGTCAGTTGAAAATATTATCCAACATTTTCTTTACGGCTAAAGTCAGTTGTCAAACTTAAAAGAGATTGTATTGTTTAGTCAACGGTCGAATTTCAGCATCAGGAGATCCACTAGTATAACATAAATTAGCATGCAAATTCAAACATATTCTATACAAACATACACACACATACACGCATGCGTATTTGTACATATGTTGCTATTGTTAATTTATTACACGATTGTGACACTGGGTGAAGGCACTGTCTCTCCTTACCACCGTTTACACTAGCGCAGGAGACAGAGTTAAACCTATGCTTTGATTTTTCCCTGTACGAATAAATTTTCATTATTATTATCTACTAGCTGTTGCCAGAGACTTCGTCCGCACGGACTTCGTTTATTCCGCACTGCTCCTCCCCCGTAGGTGATAGCGTGATAATATGTAGTCTATATGATGACCCGACCTGTTAGTAATATTCATGCAAAATTTGAAGTAAATCCATGCAGTACTTTTTGAGTTTACCCCGGACATACATACAGACAAACAGACAATCAGATAAACAGACAAACAGACAAATAGACAAAAATTCTAGAAACTATATTTTTGGTTTCGATATCGATTGTAGATCACGCCCCAAGTATTCTTTTAAAAAAATATTCAATGTACAGTTTTGACTTTCCTACGATTTTATTATATGTACAGATTATTATTATAAATACTATATTGGATGGTGAGTGATGTTTCGTTATTCAAATAAAGTTTCATTATTATTATCTATTATTATTATAAATACTATAGTGGGTGGTGAGTGATGTTTCTTATTATAACATAATAGCGACATCTCAGATGACATTGATATTAATTTTTAAAATGATAAGGTTTGTGTTACTTATTCAAGCGAAAAATACACTGTCAAAGTGATACATGCATGTCGTCCCATGTCAAGTATACAAAGCAGGTGCAATATTACCAACATTTACGTTATACCCTCATTTTTCCTTTCTTGTCAACTATTATTGATGAAAAATACTCTGGATCGTGTAACCATTTTAACAAGCATCTAGATAAATAGGATATTTGGCTTTGTCAAAACTTGGTTTTATTATAGCTAACTAAATTTACATTATGAAATACTGTCGAAGCTGTATTCATATTTCAACTACAGAGTCATCAATAAAGCCATCTTTGTCAAAAATCAAAGCTTTGTCAAAACTTGGTTTTTATTATAGCTAACTAAATTTACATTATGAAATACTGTCGAAGCTGTATTCGTATTTCAATTACAGAGTCAGCAATAAATAAAGTCATCTTTGTCAAAAATCAAGGCTTTGTCAGAACATGGTTTTTATTGTAGCTAACTAAATTTACATTATGAAATACTATCGAAGCTGTATTCATATTTCAACTACAGAGTCAGCAATAAAGCCAACTTTGTCAAAAATCAAAGCTTTGTCAAAACATGGTTTTTATTATAGCTAACTAAATTTACATTATGAAATACTGTCGAAGCTGTATTCATATTTCAACTACAGAGTCAGCAATAAAGCCATCTTTGTCAAAAATCAAGGCTTTGTCAAAACATGGTTTTTATTTGTGCCTATCTATAATTAGTCACATAAGTGAATCATGATTTTGCACGCGGCACCACTCCCAAATTCAGGTCAAAATTTTTCTCTTAATAGCTGTCTAGATAAGTGTAGTCATTCGCGCTCCAACCTTTGTAATGGTTATATATTAAATATACTCCTAGTAAGTTGTTGTTCGTTTAATTTACCACCACAAGGAGGCTACGCACGGACGTCGAATTGGTGAACCCGGCGTGATACCAGCAGCATTACGAAATGTACGAGCAACAACAGCAACAATCACCACTCGCACCCTCGTCGGAATTGGCTACCGTCACGGTTTCGTCTCGACTTCCAGACTTCTGGCAAGATACCCCACGCCTGTGGTTCGTGCAGGTCGAAGCCATACTCAAACCGCAAAAACTGAGCGACGAAGCGAAGTTCAACCTGGTCGTCACGAAATTAGGCAAAGATGTTATCAAGCAAGTGAGCGACATCCTCCTGTCTCCGCCAAGCGCTGACAAATTCGGCACGTTGAAAACACAGCTATTGACAGTCTATGAGGAATCCGAAAATAGACAAAAAATATTAAGTGAAATTGAAGTAGGAGATCAGAAGCCTTCTCAATTATTACGTTCCATGCGAGACCTCGCACGGGGAAAGATTCCGGACGACACCTTAAACATCATGTGGCAAGGCCATTTGCCGTCGGCAGTACGAGCTGTTCTCGCAGTAACAGACATTAAGGACCTGGAAAACCTAGCAACTATTGCAGATAAGGTATTAGAAAACACAAGACCATTACATATTTCCGAAGTTACATCCGCATCAACGCACTCTATTTCCGAGTTTGCCAAATTACAAGCGCAGATTGCACAACTCAGCATACAGATCGTCGAACTACAATGGTCGCGTGACAATAATTATTGCAGCAACAATAAATATCGACGTCAACGTTCGTCATCTCGGGGCCGTAACTCTACACCTCACCGTGATTCAACTCTCACAAACGGAATATGTTTCTATCATAAAAAATATCGCCATAGAGCTAGGAAATGTACAGAGCCGTGCAATTAGAAAAATAGAAAACCGACTAGCTCTACGTATTCGGAAAACTAAGTTCAGTGCAGCCAGAGGCGGATGTCTGCACTATCATGCCCACTCCCCGCCTATGCGTGACCGACTCACAAAGTGGTCTACGCTTTTTGGTGGACACAGGAGCCAATGTCTCAGTACTGCCTGCAACCAAAAAACCATTTTCGTCCCGCGAGAGCGACAATGCTTACAAACTATATGCAGCCAACGGCAGCGTGATCAATACCTACGGAACCAAAAGCCTAGTGCTCAATTTAAACCTGCGCAGATCTTATTCATGGACTTTCATTCTGGCTGACGTGCAACAACCAATCCTCGGTGCCGACTTTTTAAGCTATCACAAGCTGTTAGTCGACATTAATGGCAGAAAACTTATTGACTCAGTGACCAGTCTAAACGTTATCGGGTCTATAGTCACAATAAGTCATCCGACAATCAAAACAATAGATGTTAATACGCCGTATTACGACATTTTATCTGCGTATCCAGATATCACCAAGCCGGTATGCTACAAGGAGATTCCAAAACACAGCGTTATGCATCATATTGAAACTACTGGCCCACCAGTTTTTGCTCGCGCACGACCTCTACATCCGGACAAGTATGCGAAAGTGAAGAAGAAATTCGACTACATGCAAAAAATAGGTATTTGTAGACCATCTAAAAATGGTTGGGCAAGCCCTTTGCATGTTGTACCAAAGAAAAACGGGGATATACGACCCTGTGGCGACTATCGCAGTTTGAACGCAATAACAAAGCCAGACAGATATCCAGTACCACACATTCAAAGTTTCACGCATAATTTGACTGGAAAAAAGATATTTTCATGTATCGACCTTCAAAGAGCATATCATTTTATACCAAATGCCCCTGAGGATATTGAAAAAACCGCAATCATGACACCATTTGGGCTCTACGAATTTCCGCGAATGATGTTCGGTCTTCGGAACGCTGCGCAGACCTTTCAGCGCTTTATGAACAATGTTGTATTTTTAGGGTTAGATTTCATTTTCAACTTCGTTGACGATACTTTGGTGGCTTCAGAAAATGAAGAAATACACAAAAATCACCTAGATATTGTTTTTCAATGCCTCAACAAGTACGGCGTGACCATAAACTTATCCAAATGCGAATTTGGTAAGCCAGCTCTCGATTTTCTTGGATACCACGTAACCAACGAAGGAATCAGGCCTCTTGAAGAACGTGTCAAAATCATAAACGAATACCCGCAGCCACAAACAGTATCGGAACGCCGACGTTTTTTGGGAATGATCAACTTTTATAGAAGTCATCTGCCGCACGCCGCATCATACCAATCGACATTAAACGCGTATCTGCACAACACTAAGCGCAAGGATAACACCAAAATAATATGGAGTAAGGAAGCCATTCAAGCATTCGAAAAGTGCAAATCGAGTTTACGCGATTCTGCGATGTTATTTCACCCCAAAGCCGATGCAACTCTTGCTATAATGACTGACGCATCCAACACGTGCGCAGGCGCAGTTTTACAACAGTTTGCAGAAGGAAAATAGCAACCACTAAGTTTCTTCTCTTGTAAATTTAGTGAATGTCAGCAATGTTACAGTGCCTTTGATAGAGAACTGTTAGCCATTTACATGGCCGTCAAACATTTTCGGCACATTATCGAGGGACAAAATGTCACTGTATACACAGATCACAAGCCACTCGTGCACGCCTTACACAAAAAAGCTGCGAGTAGCAGTGATACGCCACGACGACTTCGACACCTCGACTTCATAAGCCAATTTTGTACCTCAATTCAACACATTCAAGGATCAGAAAATATAGTAGCAGATGCACTATCCCGCATTAACCAAATCGAGATGCCATCGCCCATTGACTACAACCAATTCTCTTCAGGTCAAGAAGACGACCTGGAACTATCATCACTACTACAAAAAAAGAATTTAAAGTTCATTAAACTCCAGTATCCAGGCTGCAAGAAACCTATTTATTGTGAAGTAGCAACAAAATCGGCACGACCATATTTGCCAGAGCAGTTTCGTCTTACAGTTTTCAACACAATACACGAAATTAGTCATCCCGGCGTACGATCAACGAGAAAGATGATTACTAACCGATTTTTTTGGAGTTCCATGAACAAAGATATCAGTAATTGGACGAAAACATGCATCGGTTGTCAAAAATCGAAATTTCAGCGCCACACGATCTCTCCGCTAAGCGCATTTCCACATAGCGACCGCTTCCATCATCTTCACATCGACATAGTGGAACCTCTTACCTACTGTCAAGGTTACAAGTATATACTCACTATGATTGACAGAGCTACAGGATGGCCAGAAGCCGTACCCTTGCAGGACATCACAGCAGCAACGCATATCATAAGCTGTTTATTCTACCTGGATTGTAAGATTCGGCTGCCCACAACGAATAACTACCGATCAAGGCCGTCAATTCGAGTCTCACTTATTCACAAACTTATCTAAACGCATGGGAATAACGAAAATTCATACAACAGCCTATCATCCTCAAGCCAATGACAAAATCGAACGATGGCACAGACAGGCTCAAAACAGCCCTTATGTCGCGAGGAAATACAGAAAAATGGGTATACGAGTTACCGACTGTACTAATGGGATTAAGAGTCAGTTTAAGGGATGACACAGGAATATCCGCAGCAGAGCTGGTGTACGGAGCAAATTTAAAATTACCTGGCGATTTTTTCGAAACTTCAAAGCCTATCCTAGATAGCGACACATTTTTATATGAATTAAGAGAGTGTATTCGAAATCTATCTGCAGTCCCCTAAAAGCAACTTAAACAAGACAAAACCTTTGTGCATCCAGAGTTAAGAACATGTAAACACGTATTCGTTCGTTGCGATCATGTCACGAAACCCTTAACGCCGCCCTACGAAGGCCTTTTCAAGGTCATAGAGCATGGCGAAAAATATTTTAAAGTAATGATTTACAACGTTATCAAGGTCATCTCAATAGATCGCTTGAAACCAGCATTCATAGTCCAGAGCGACACAGACGAACAAAACACTTATCCAAATAAGGCTCTGGAAAGCAAAACAATACCTACGCCTAGCACCAGCGACCAGAAGGGTAATGTTGCACACAACGAACAAATGAGAACACGATCCGGACGACTCATCAAGCGAACAGTACGATTCTCGCCTCAATAATTATTACATAATTACATTTCGGATCATCACCACTTTAACATCTAATCCGCATCATGGGAAAAACTCAAAGCAAGGAGCAAGTGATCATCGCTCAATCTGGAGCTAATAACCAAGCCTCTTCAACAATGCTGCACGATATATCACACAGTAAGCTAGACATGATTACAGTCATAATTGGAGGAACAATAATCGTCATAATTTGCTACATTATGGCAAAGTGCTGCAAAGCAAAATACACCGAGTTCCATACTCCGTGGCCTGACGTATCAACGATAGTTCTAGTGTAGTGAAGTGCCAGAATATATGTCTACTACGTTAACTATAAAAAGTGTTTACTCAATTAGCAATAACGCGTATGTTATGCATCTATGTAATCACATTTAATCCATTTTTTTACCTAATTTTTTTTAACCTTTTATTGTATCAGTTTTTTTTTTAAAAAAGGAGGGGAAGTGATGTGCCTATCTGTAATTAGTCACATAAGTGAATCATGATTTTGCACGCGGCACCACTCCCAAATTCAGGTCAAACTTTTTCTCTTAATAGCTGTCTAGATAAGTGTAGTCATTCGCGCTCCAACCTTTGTAATGGCTATTTATTAAATATACTCCTAGTAAGTTGTTGTTCGTTTAATTTACCACCACAAGGAGGCTACGCACGGACGTCAAATATTATAGCTATCTAAATTTACATTATGAAATACTGTCGAAGCTGTATTCATATTTCAACTACAGAGTCAGCAACAAAGTTATCGGCCAGTAGGTATGTTCAAACTTATACTTCAATAGATCTATTGAGCTATTTACATTATGCTTTAAGATAGATATTATTTTAAAACAACGAGAAGGGTTAACCCGTTGGCTTAAAATAGGCTACAAAAGTATTTTGTTTCATCCGACTATTAGTGAATATATCGCCGACAAACCAATTAATATTTTTTTAATAGTAGTATCTTCACGCCCGTATACCCGAAGGTGTAGGCAGAGGTACAACAAGTGCACCTACGATTAGCCGAAGATACTTGGTCCCACAAATGTGATAGGTGGCAAGCCTATCGCCAACCGGGCACTTTCCAATCCCGGGCAACTTTTGTGTTTATCAGAAAACTGAAAAAAACACTTTTTTTTATGTGCCCGACCCGGGAATCGAATTCGGGACCTCATGTGGTCAACGCCAACGCTGGACCACTAGACCACAGAGGCGATTATATTATTAATATTTAAATTTAATGTATTTTTAATTATTAAACTTATTCACATATATACATATATAAATGGTTACATATACTACAATAATTGTATTATTTATGTAATTTATTTTTACATTATTATATATAATATGCTAATTCTATAAATTAATATTCCGCATATTATTAAAAAAATACGAAAGCATTCTACTGGATGAACTAACGAAGTACTACGAATTTAACTAATGTTAAATTTAAATATTATATAAACCTAAAAATCAAATAAAAATTATGTTAGTCAATTTTCTCAAAGGGAAAAAAAATTAAACCTACTTCAAATACCAACTATACTAATATCTCATACATATTACAACTACTGAACCGATTTTGAGGAACCTGATTAATAAAAAAAAAATATTTCGAAATGAAAGTTTCCGAGAAATTCGTGGACAAAAATACAAACATACATACAGTTACGAATTTTAGTACATGTGCTTAGATACAAATATTATCCAATTCCAGCAATATTACATACATATAGGTCAAACTGATAATCTCAGATTATATGTCCATCGGCTGAAAAATCAATTCAAAACAAATTATTTGAAAAAATTGCTGAAAATGCAGCAGTTATTATTTGTAATTTTTTTAATCCTGGTAATGAATTTCGATACATCTACGTAAATGTTTGTTAAAAGATGGAAATCATACATGGCTCAAGGTCTCATGGTCATGCTCATATTAGTAGAGCTTGACAGCTAGTGGATTAAAATATTATAAAATTGTAAATTGGTTGATCTTGCAGGCTTTTTTTATATCATTAGATAGAAAACAAGCAGATGGCTTTCCTAATGGAAAGGTAAACCATTGCCTATAGATATCAAAGATGTTTATGGTGCATCGCTATCCGGGTGGCGGGATGGCAATGCCACATGCATAAGTTTACCGGCTACATACCCTCAAAATCGCAATACGACAGTGACAAGTACAGACACTATTGCGGCAAAACTAGATAAGGCGGTGGTACCAATATACCCGTTGAGCCGTTACGGAACTCTGCCACCTAGTAGTCATGATAGTAGTGACAGGTATAACCTATCGATCGTTTTTTACGATCTGCCCGGCAGAACGGCATTTGGTCTATTCTTTGAAGAAGTCCGAACCAATGCAGGGACTATCCATATAACTTACCACTAAGTTCAGATACTTTAAGCCCACAAGAGTCAAAACTATACCTAAGCATGGGTTTTTGGCCCATGGTGATTAGGGCTCGCTTTGAAGAATAGACCATTCTACTCCATCCGCTGAGGCAGGCGAAAGGCGAACGATTGGCCAAATATATAACTACCATCGTGACCACTAGGCAAGGTAGTCGTTAATCTAGAACCACCGAACAAAAAGTAACGCACTATTAACATCTTTGGTGTCTTTAGGCGATGGTTATCTCTCCATCAGGAGACTTTTTTCAAATTATTGTAAACTGTAACTCTCAAACGAATAAACTGCTTTTGATCCAACTTGAGCTGATAAAATTATGGAACTTATCGATAATACTTTAGTTTAGAAGCTATTTTAATTATTTAATCTTTTAAAATCTATTGGGTCGAATAAATTCAGGGAATGTTCAAAAAGCCTAATTTTGTGGGAACCCTATATAATCATACATACATACATACGTACATACATACTATACACTATCGTTATCATAAAATCTTTAAAAAGCTTCCTTATACTTCAAAACGTCAAGAGTAGATTCTAATAATATCTTTAATATCCCGTATTTGCTCCCTTTTTATTGGCTTCTTTTGAAGAATAGACCAACTGCCATTCTGCCAGGCAGGTCGTAAAGTGCGACCGATTGGCTATACGTGTCACTACCATCGTGACTACTAGGTGGTAGAGTTCTGCAACGCCTCACCCAGGTATATTGTACCACCCCTTTATTTATTCCAGCAATAGCGTCAATGCTTGTCATTACCAGCAAGTTATGAAATTATACACTTGTACGTATACCTACTATTAAAAAAAATAGGTTTGGTTTTATCTAAATAGTTAAAATACTCCCATCTTGATATGAACCCATTGGGTTTATATCCATTACCTCTTTGTTCTCTAAAAAAACGAGACAATTATTAAGTGCCAGCCCGTGAAGTATTTAGAACATCATTAGCTGATGATTGACTGACTGTACGGTTTACTCTTGATCTTCCTGTATACCTTGCTCTTATCTCAACACGCATCCAACAACACCTAAATTTGATGATTAGCCTCCAGTTTGCCAATTCATCAGAGCACACTGAGACGGGCCGCAACGGACTGGGACGGGCCGTTTTATAACGCAGCGTTTCGCTATTTCTTTCCAAATGTATTTTTTTTTGTTACAAATAACTCTTTATTGCCTTGCACTAAAATTATTTATCGTTTTTCATCAATATTTACGTGATTTTATAATTTTATGCTCAAAACACGAAGGACATTGGCGACGAGGCGCAGCGGGCTGAGTCATGCCGAACCGCATTTACCGAAACACGCTGCGCGAAAATACGTTTTAACTTCTATACATACCTATCGTCGAACAACATCATTTAGGAAGAAAACAGAAAATCGATACTTCCATATTCACGACTCACTAAAGTTTTACATGCATACATATCGTAGAAAAGTCAAAACTGTACATTGAATATTTTTTTAAAAGAATACTTGGGGCGTGATCTACAATCGATATCAAAGCCAAAAATATAGTTTTTAGAATTTTTGTCTGTTTGTCTGTTTGTCTGTATGTATATCCGAGGTAAACTCAAAAAGTACTGCATGGATTTACTTCTAATTTTGCATGAATATTACTAACAGATCGGATCAACATATAGGCTACATATTATCACGCTATCACCTACAGGGGAGGAGCAGTGCGGAGTAAACGAAATCCGCGCGGACGAAGTCACTGGCAACAGCTAGTTATTAATATACACTTGATCGTACTATTCAATATAATTTGCAGCACGTACTACTAAATCAGAAATGTATTTTAGCTAGTAGTCTTATAGACTATTTGCGAGAAATGTTTTTATCTACGCGTTTTTAAGCTTGCACTTATCGTATTTTTCCATTTGAAACTGGTTGAAAAGTTAATTAAAGCGGTAGACGGTCAGTCCCAGGATGGTTTAATTTATTGCGCCGTTCATTTTTCTCATTTTGAAATACCCTAGTGAATTTTATAAATAAATCCACATGATAAGCTAAACTTAAACTACTACATTTTAAGTAACGGCTTACAATTAAGAGGGTCAAGCAGATGTAATTACTTCCTTGTAACTGTATATTTGTGTCTTAAGGACTAGTGTAGTTGGAATTTCGGACAAGAATAAACAAGCATGCAGCAAACTATTCTTACTTCGTCCGTTCTGCGGCCGTTTCCTTTGTTTCAGTCCACTTGTTACACTCATCTACGTACCAACTTTCTTCGATCCATAATTTTACCAAACCTACATTGAATTAATATCAATAGAAGAACTTATGTAATTTGTAGCATCATTCTTATAAACCGGAGAAATATGACTTTTGTTTGTCAGTTATCTATTGCTCAGGTCTTATCTGTATAATCTAGATACGATTTAGACTGACTGGCTCGCAACGGTTTTTTTTTGTAGCAAACAAGCAGATGGGTTTCCTGATGGAAAGAGTCAACCATCGCCTATAGACACCAAAGGTGTTAAGGGTGCGTTGCTATCTTGTGGCGAGGTCTTATGCCACATGCATAAGGCCGGAATAGATGCACACGCATCCCGCGGAGGCCATACGCGTGCCGCGAAAGTCATCCGTTTCCGTTGGAGCCGTAGAACACCTGCCGCGACAGCCCACAGCATACGCGGCATACACTCATTCCAACTTAATGACACAACTTGCTGCACCGGCAATCTCCGTTATAATTTCGCAACGTTCCATCCAACCACCGTGGAGTGTTAATGCGTCGGTAATATGAACAGTAGTAAATCATAATTAAACATTTCAATTTCGAAGAAAGCATGTTAGTTGTATGGTTTCTAAATAAGAACATGTGACATACTTTTAAAAACACTTTCTATGATAAAAGTCTGTAAACCTGTGTGATAATAATTGTAACCTAAAAGGAGTAAATACTATACCTAACCTAAGTATAGTTTGTTTGGGCTCACTGGGATCAAAAATCTAAAGTTTTCAAAAATGGCGGTATAAATTTGAACCGGTGTATATTTTCAAAGTGACGATCGATTTTGATCTTTCAAATGGGATTCGACTCATTTTTTAAGATTTAAAATATTGTTTAAGTTTTTGTAACTTATAGATTAGTTGAAAAACGACGGAGAATTGTCAAACAACATTTTTTCTAAATTTTTGTCATTGATTAATCCCTAACAAATCAAGCAATTTTGATCCAATTTACGGAATTTGACCCAGTTTTTTTAACTAAAAGAGCTGATTAAATTTTGAAATCAATTGGTGACTAATAAATCTGAAGATTATTTTTAAAATATGAAGTAAGTTTTTTTATAAGCAACATAATTTTAGTATTAAGAAGCTGTAACTTTTGAAAACTTGATTTAATTTTTATTTTTAAAACAGCATTTGACGCAGTTTTCAAGTACCTAAAATATAATACAAGGTTAAAAATCGATTGGTTTAAAAAAAATTAAAGTTACGTCGAAAAAACACCTTTAAAAAGAGTTCAAAAAGAATTTTACCATTTATCATTCAGGAATCATGTTTAATTTAAAACTACAGTTAAAAGAACAAGAAATATATGAAAAGGAAGCGGTAAGATTAACTGGGTACTTCTAGAATAGCTAGAACTGCGTAAAGGAAACTAGAGGCGTCCGAAATGGCCCCGGCGCCGCACAGTTAATTTCACGGAGTATTTGTCTGCAGTACAAAACACCATTTACTCCTTTGCCCCCATTCAGGGCTTGTTTAATGCATTACCGAAAATATACTCGAATACTCTATATTAAATACAAAAAAAAAACTCTATATTAAAAAAAAAAAAATATTATGGTCACAATGAACTAGATAGGTGTTAATTTGTACGTTGATATTTATGTAAATTGTTTGCAAGGCATGCTTTGACAGTGAAAATTCATTTGAAGCGATTCATACATATGAGAAATGATTTAATTTACACGATTAAATCATAAAATATGATAACGTTGAAATTACAATTTTAAACATAGAAACGAACCTAATAGTCTTGTTTTTATTACATAACTAGCTGACCCGCCGCAGCTTCGCCTGCGAGTAGAGTATCATGTTATCAAGATAAGATAGATTATATAAGAAGATTGATCAGATCAGATGATTCAGATCCATAGAAGCTAAATTTTGAAAAATAAAATCTGTAAGCGGTTGGCCCTAAAGGCCATCCGTGAAACTTCCCACTAAATTAAGTTCTTTTTAGCTCAAAGGAGTAAAAACTATAAGCATAGATTTTTTGAATTCATTTATTTTCTTAAAAATGGCAGTATATTGATTTTTGAAAAGCTGTTTATTTTGGAAACTATGATCGATTTCGATCTGAATGACATTTAACTCAATTTTTTAGTCAAAAATATCACTTTAGCTATATAATTGTTAAGTTGAAAAATTTCGAAGCTATGTTAATTTTTTGAAAAATTTTCGTCATTGATAAATCCCAAACAAATTGACTGATTTTAATCCAATTAACAGTATTTGACGCAGTTTTTAAAGTAGAAAAGCTAAAAGGTTTTTAAGTCATTTGGTGTATTAGCCTGAAAGTTATTTCAAAAACATTAAGTAAGTTTGCTAAAAATAACGTAATTTTAATATTTTAAAAGCTGTAACTTTTGAAGATTAGATTCGATTTATATTTTTGAAATTTAGTTTAATTAGTACTAAAATGTCGTAGAACAACAAAAAAATTGGTTGAAAAATTTCGACGTTTAGTCGAACAAAACTTGTTTTTTTAAATTTTTGTCAACGATTACTCCCAAACGGAGAAACCGATTTTGATCAAATTTATGCATTAGACGTAGTTTTTTTAAGAAAAGGTATGATTAACCTGAAAGTTATATTAAAAAAATACTGTTTCGCCAAATTTTTTTTTGGGTTTTTTCGAACTTTCTCAAAATCTCCAAGGCCGAATTGGTTCAAATTTTCAGGAAGTCTGAGTAGAATCTAATCGAATGCCATCAACCGCGTTTCGAACGGTCAAGCCATTCAAAACTTGTGAGATGTTTACATACACGCACGCACGCACGCACGCACGCACGCAAACACACACACACACACACACACACACACACAACAAATACATACAACAAATACATACACGTCGTATGTATTTGTGTGTGTCTGTCTGTACTGACGTCATCGTGAAAATAGTCGGAAAAGGTTTCTTGGACCTCAAAACGTGGAGATCTGGTGATAACTAAATTTTTCGAAAATCGGGGCAAAACAGTAATTTCCTTATCTGCATACGTAGCCGTGAAGTTAAAAATTGTAAGCTGCTTGACCTTCCAGGCCATTCTTGAAAGTTCCCGGTAAATTGAGGTATTTGAAGCTCAAAAGTGCAAAACTATACCTAAGCATAGATTTTTCAATTTCATAAATCTAATGTTTCAAGCTCGGATGAAAACTTAGTTCCATGATTTTAAAAAACAAACTTTCGATTTTGGTATTTCGAAGGGCATTCAACGCAATTTTTGAGCTTTAAAATGGTGTCAGCTACAAAACAAATTGTTTGAAAAAAGTATTATGGTTCTAATTTAAGTATTATGGTTGTTGATTTATTGTAACAAATTTAGTTATAGTGATTAATTTGTACATATTTATTGACATATGTTTGTAATTGTAACTTTAACTACTATTTAAATTTATTTTACAAAGTTAATTTATTAATTTTTTTAAAATTTTTATTACTATAATTGCGACTTTCATTATTATTTAAAACGCAATATTAATATTTTTATTTATAATTTTTATTTAGAATGAATAAAATAATTATTATGAATCAGGGACATTATTTTCTTATATTTTCACATTATGTTTTTGATAAAATTATACCTGACCACCTTTATCCACCTTTATCATTTACCTTATTCCGACAAATAAATAATAATCTTATATTAATCAAAATTTTCATCGTTTATTAATCTCGAATATATCAACCAATCTTGATCCAATTTACGGTAGTTGACTAGACGTAGTTTTTAAGTAGAAGAGCTAATTCGATTTTTAAGTCAATCGGTATATTAGCCTGAAAATGATTACTAAAATATAAAATTCATTGTAAATAGCATAGTTTTAATATTAAAAAAGATGTTATTTTGATAATTTGATTCAATTTTGATTTTAAAACGGCATTTGACGCAATTTTTAAGTACTAAAATATTATAGAAAGTCCATTGCAAATAATATATGGTTTAGTCACCGGGATGAAAACAGTACAGAACTGTTCCTATTTATTTCTTTGCAAGTGTAAATTAGCCAGTAGTTTTATGCACTAAATTTAATCGGACATAAAGTTTTCGATATCACGGAAAATTAGTCATTGCACTTTATCTTCTATAACATGTTTTTAAAAATATGAATCAAAATTAAACACGTCATAAATATAAGACATTAGACAAATTACACAAACACACTGTACGTATTGCAATAATTAAAGGGTAATATTAAACACCTACATTAATAGCGAGAATTATATATTCAAAGCAAACTAAGAGTATGTTTTCGGTAATTACAAACAATTATAATCAATGCGACGACGTTTCGAGTAGATACGACTTGAAAAGCCGCTAATGCAACTACAAGAATTATGTTGCAACAGTCCATATGCGGTGATAGCTGCTAAGCAACATACAAGGGGACAAGTTTTTAATCGTTTTCAGAAGTAGAAATGAAAATAACATGAAAGATAAGAAAAGATAAAGTAAAATGGTACTTAAAGTTACAGAGTAATATCACAAGCACTTACTGCACAGGTTTTAAATCAAACCCGAGTTAGCAGTAGCCTATTACTATCGCAGTTTGAATTTATGTGTTACCTATTGTTAGCGAACACCTTTGAAAATTATATTTGGAGTAGCTGCAGTGCGGTTAGGGTTAAAGGAAATGGCGTCATTAGCTTTTCTCGTATTTCTTGTTAGCAGACGTTTACGTGCACCTTTAAAGTGTTTGTTCCTAAGTGCAAAGAGTTAATTTATATTATAATAAAATGTATTTAAAACAATTAATTTAAACACGCATGGAACATAAACCTGATACTTCAGTAGGTTTTATTATAGTTCTTGGCAACTTAAAAATATATAGCATAATTTACATATACATATAAAATAATGGCGTAACAACTTTACAGAAAGCCATTAAGGAATTCCATTCATAATCGTCTAATTGTTCTATTACAATAACTTCACCATAAAAACATTACAGGAACTTAAATATCCAGATTTTTTTTATTTTGCCCAAAAATATTTTCTGTGCTCGTGAGGGTTTCTTTCCGCAATAAACAATCGTCAAAATTGGGTAAAGTGCTATTGAGTTGCAGATATCATTTAGATGTCTGCAAGTCCAATACAGTGCAATTTTTAAGACATTTTTTGCCTCGCACGACTGCTCTATGGAACCAATTACCACCGGATGTGTTTCTGAACCAATACGATAAGGGGCCTTCTAGAAAAGAACATAGTTATACCTTAAAGGATGGCAACGCACCTGCATGACCTCCGGTGTTGCAGCTGTTTTTGGGCGGCTGTGATCACTTACCATCAGAAGAGGCTCTTGCCCATTTGACCCCTATTCAAAAAAAATAAGTTATTTTTCCATTTATTTTGCACACGTTTATGCAAATTTAAAAATGTGATGGCTTTTCTTATAGATCACACCATCAGAACTGGTCCAAATTAAAACAAGACTAATCCGGAGTTATGACCTATTGACTATGATGAGAATGAAAGATAATCATCGAAATCAGTTCACTTTACTATTTTTTTTCGATAAACATATGTAAATACAAAAAAGTATCTCGACAAATGGACAATTTCCTGCTTATTTTAACATCTAACGTACTTTCACACATTTTTGAGATTACAGTTCATTATCATTAGAAAATCCATTTCTTCCAAATTCAATTCAATTCGATTCCAAAAGAAAAACAATTGTAACAGATTTATTTATAAAAAAACCTGGCAATACAAAGAATTCACCATGATTCACCGGGTTACCGGTTGGAGAAATGGGTTGATTCTCATCGTCACGTTTTATCAACCTAGAACGATTATACCTTAGGGCTAAAACTTAAATTGTCAAGAAATAAAATAAAATAATAATGCCAACATTACTTGTTGACAATTTAAGTTTTAGCCCATAGTAATTTTGACATAACTTGTTGACAATTTAAGTTTTAGCCCTAAATGTGCATTGAAATGTGAAACCGGTTTAATTAAAAATAAATATATTATATAGTTTGTGATCGTGATACACTACAAGTGTTTAAAATAAAAATAAAATAATTACTAGAATTCTCAATTAATATAAGTAATAATTGAGAATTCTAGTAATTATTGAATGGCTTAAAATACTAAGGTATTTTACTTAAAATACTAAGGTATTTTACTTAAAATACTAAGGTATTTTACTTAAAATACTAAGGTATTTTAAGCCATTCACGTCGCAATATATCGTTAACATATATATAACACGTTTTTGTATCACTTATCATGAAGATAATTTGATTTTAACCACTTAAAAGTTAAAACACTAACAACGTTTGTTTGCAGCAAAATATTTACTCGTTCACAGATTAAATAGATGACACTTATTTTTTTTTTGTTTCTTTAGGATGATACTAAGGTAGCTTATTTATAAAGCCTTCTGTGTTGTAAGTTTCAATTCTAGTAATAAATTAGTGTTGCCGATTGATTGTGGATTGTCGATAGGATATCGATAGTCTATCGATAGTAGTCCGATAGTAGTACTATCGATATTATAATCGATAGTATCGATTAAATCGATGGTATCGATACTATCGATTGTTCAAAAAGATACAATACTATTGGAAAAATAAAATACTATTAATACTATCGATAGCATCGTATCTCCCAGTCAGAAAAGTATCGATCTTATCGATAGTATCGATACTATTGAATTTCTAGGAAATGATAGTATCGACAGTATCGGTACTATCGATACTATCGTAAATTAGCATACAATCGATAGTTCAAAACAATCGATGGTATCGATACTGTAAATTCTATCGCTACTATTGTTTTCTAGACATTCAATAGTATCGATACTATCGATAGTATTGATTATTTTTTAATTAGGAAACACGATACTATGGATAGTATCGATAGTATTGCACTTAGCGATTGTATTGTATTCTTCTAAATTATCGATTAAATCGATAGTATCTATAAACTCGATACAATCGATGGTTGTATCGATAGTATAGGCTTTTTTAGATTAAAACTATCGATGGCGGAACTATCGATAGTTTGGCAACACTATAATAAATACTTTTATTTTTGTTGCACTTTATACAATAATTTGCTTAACATTTTGCGTCTTACTTATCCGACATTTTTTCTAATTTATTTGGTTGGTCATAAATAAAAAAAAAAGTGAAAAGAAAAATTTTTGCTTGATGTAGAAATAAGAAAAAGCGTACAAGTTTCATGACTTCAAACTATTGTTACGTACTTCGGGTTCGTAATTGTAAGAAAATGCCACTTATATTAAATGAAACCGTGTATTTACAACACAAATACATACAACATAATGTAATACTCAAATACTCTGATGACTCTAACACTAGTCACTCTCTGTACTATCACTAAACTTAACCGACTATACTACAAAACACTTCTCGCTTCGCACGGGTCTCTTTAAGTATCGCTCTCGATCGCTTTATAAAAACTGCCCTGTATTTGTCAACACACCTCTATTTATACCTGAGGTAAAGTTCGACAATAATCGCGAATGTTCTTCAATCATCTCGTAAACAATAACAATAATAAGTTGTTTACAATAAACAACTTATCATAAACAAACAATTCCTAGTGCCAGTTATTTTCAACCTTATGCCCTCTACCACAAAGTCCATTATGGCATAGCTTAAGGTAACGGTCAACTATTTGTTTGTCAATAGGAGTAGCTATCTCTTTCTTTTATTTCTAGATCTCTCCAGCGTTCCAATTCTATACGTTTCTAGATTATTCGTAACACTATGTTCCTTTTTTAAATTTACTTGCTATTAAAATGTGTCCGTTGAATATGGGCTTATTGTACATTAAATTAATTTGATAGTTTCGGCTGACGCTATATTCTTATAGCACTTTGAGGGTGATTTCATCAATCTTCTATGTATACAACACATTTATGAACACATAAATAAATGTGTAATCTTTGATCAACTATATTTTGAACGTTGTTAGAGTTGATGCTGCTGTGCATATGAGCTGTACATTAAAAAAATTCTCTGCTAGAGCTAGAAAAATGCTAAAAGCGCTATAGAAGTGCTTGCTTAATTAAAAGAGTCGCAAGCGTTGACATAATCGTGTTTTCTGCTCATTATTTAAGAGTATATAGGGTAACCTTATTATAAATCTTTCCGCATGTTTTTATATGCCTACTGCAACGGACGCATGTTTTATAATAATATTTATATATGATAATAATATTTCGAATTTGTAAGTATATTTTTTTCAATATACATACGTACAAATTTTAAAGTAAATTTTGATAGCATAAAAATACATATGCAAAAATTTTTTTCTGCCAAATGCGTCGTTAATATGTATAGGAGTCTTAATGTTACGAGAATGGAATATAAACTTAGCAGCGTAGCATCGTAGCGTAACAGCGTTCCATATAAAAGGTCCCTAAAGATCGATAGATGTTCGCATTGCACTCTTTGTTGTATAAAAGAGACAAAGCCAGCAGACATTCCTTTATAAAAAGGAAAATAAAACATTGCGTTATGTACATTTAAATTAGTTAAAGAGATACAGACGTCTTGTTTTTTTAAATCCCATAGTGTAGATGATCGACCACATATCTAACTATATATTTTACATTTTCCATTATTATTTCCAAAATATTACAAATAATATACTTGTGCTTTTATTTAATAACAAACATGTATACATTTGGGAATTAATCAACCCGTTTCGCATTTAAAGCATCTTCAGGATGTAGTATACGTACCTATTTCATTGTCGTTTTATTTTTATTTTTTATATAAGACAGCAAACAAGCTCTTGATGGAAAGAGACAACGATCACCTCCTTTTTTTGGAATGTCTGAATTACTGCTAGCCTTAGGGGCCTTCACAGCTTCACCGGTCGCGAGGGCGAGCAAAGTACTCAGCCAGAGTTATAAGGTGTGGGACTTTATGCCCTCCGCCCTAAGGGTGTCTCCTATGAGACCGATCCTCGGCTTAAGGTAGGATCGTGATTTGCGATAAGAGGGTTAGTGGCATTATTTGTCCGTCGGCTGATCCTTGTGCCCTTGGGCTCGGTTCACCAATGTGCGAAACAGGGGTTCTCGTCGCCACCGGCGACAATGATGTCGCGTATGTAGGTGTGTAGTGTTTTAGTGTGTTCAATTGGTCAGAGTTATCGGGTCGTCGGGATCGGCGAGAACGTGGCGGGGCCTACGTAATTTAGGATAGGGAGTAGGATCTGGGATGTAGTCTGCCGCGGCTAACACCAGTGGGTTGGGGTGTGAATTGGTACGATTGAAATATCTTTGAAATGCTTAGCTAAGTTCGGCAATTCGAGATCTTTATGAAGATCTACGTTGCTTATATACCACGGTGCACTCGTGACAATGCGCAAGAATTTGTTCTGTAAGTAGTACAGAACAAATTCTTGCGCATTGTCACGAGTTTTTTGCAATTTGCATTGCAATGAATGAAAGTCCGTATGTGGGAGACGAGCAAACGCTACGTAGGCGTATGATAAAATAAGTCTTACACTCATCTCGTGAAGTGTCACCTTGTGTCTAAGTGACATTTTACTGCATTTATTGATGAGACAACTGTCGCCTATAGACACCAAAGATGTTAATGGTGCGTTACTATTCGTGAGGCGAGGTATTAATGACACTTGCATAAGTTTTTTCCAAACCGGAACTTGACAATGACAAGCAATAATCTATTACGTCAGGAATAGGTAAGGCTTTGGTACCAGACTCGGGCGATACAATGCAAAAATCTGCCACCTTGCAGCCACGATGGTAACGACTCGCATAGTCAATCGTTCACCTCTTACGAACTGCCTGGCAGAACGGTAAATAGTCTTTTCTTCAAAGAAGTGCAGACCAACACGGGGATTATTATTCTAATTACCATGCTATCACCTGTTTGTGAAATCTTTTTGTCTTCAGAAAATATGGTGAAATGTATCTATAACTATTTCATACGATATTATGAAAAGCCAAATTTATAAAATGGACTAAGTGCCTGTTAAAGTCCATTGGAGGTATATGCCACATTCTCAATCAACACAGCCTATCTTAATCTCTCAATAACTATCAGTATAAACATGCTGCATCAATTATTGATTTACAAATTACTTTACAGTCAATTTATATTCTTTTATTTATAGGCTATAACCTTATTTATGAAGCATGAGAACGATAAAATTAGTTAATGTATTGTAATCCTACTGAGCGCTAAATATAAATTACAAATTTTATTACAAAAAATATATGTTTCTGAAGATTCGTTATGAATGAGTTTTCATTCTTTATTTGAAAATCTTAACAAGCTAGCAAATAAAAGTGAGCCCGATGTGTCAATAACTTGAAAATATGTTGAGAATACGTAGGTTAAAAGTAGATTCACTTACTACATCTCTACTAATCCCTTAAAGGATACGAGCGGGATTATTATTATTAGTATATTTATTATTTGTTTTTACTGCTACCACAAAGAATTGAAAAATTTTATCTTCATTTCTGTAAAACAAGTAAAAGTGGGCATTTTTCCAGTGAACTCACGATTTTCGAATAATTTTTCCACGTGTGGTTCCACGGTAGGTTCTTTTGAAAAATAGACAATCTTTTCGTTATGATTTGGCAGTGTTATGAACGCAAGTGATAGTCAAAAATGTCTACTTTACTACCTTGACTAGGGTAAATCCGAGATATATGCCCATCTTTTTTTATTTTACTCATACGTCCTAATATACAAATAATATGCATATTATTTTCATATGTAGACTATTTTTAAGGTTCCGTACCTAAAAGGTAAAACGGATTCCTATACTACGTCCTACTAAGCTTATCTGTCGGTCACCAGGCTGTATCTCATAATCCGTGATAGCTAGAAAGCTAAATTTTTCATAAATTATGTACTTCCATTGCCGCTTTAAGAACAAATACTAAAAACAAAAAAATGAAAATATTAAGGGGGTCCCCATACAATAAACGTGTATTCGTATTTTTTTTGCTATGATGGTACGAACCCTTCGTGCGCAAGTCCGACTCGCATTTGGCTGGTTTTATTGGTTCTTTATTTAATCAATTTGCTTTACTTTTTGTTGGCTGGTCAGTAAAAATAAATCGTATATTTTGATTTAAAATTTTAACACAGGGATATATTTTTCGAATGTGGTGTATTTGCCCCAGACCTATTTCGCAAAAGAGTTAAGTGCACTTTGCTAGAAAACAAACATTTTAACCAACAAGTCTTTATTAAACGTTACCTATTATTTTTTACAAATTGAAAAAATCCTAAATACTATCTAAAAATAGCTCAAAACCATAATGTACGTTATTATAGTTTTAAGCTATTTTTAAGTTAGTTTTCTTTTGATTTTGTTTTTATATTCTCTTTGTATAGTGCAAATAATCTTTTTATTGTTTTTACCACTTTTAATTTTATCTTCAGTAATGTCTATTGGTTGACGAATTGTTTTGTTTTTCTTTAGTTCTTTCCAAATATTTTTTTTTTTTATATCTTTGCAAGTTTTTTTATTCTCTTTACTAATATTCCTTTTGTAGTTTTCCATTCTTTTTTCGGTTATTTTGGAATCAGAATTTAACATTGCAGCACCTTATTCACCTCTTTTTACAAAAGGAATCGGAAACGTAGTAATTGGTGATGGATGTGATTCATGAAGCAATTTTAACGTTTCGGTATTCATGTAAGCAGCTATATCTCCTATAACTTACGAGTTATCTGCATCTACTTGTCATTTGTTAATGCGAAATTGTTTACATCTATCTCTATCTATCCGAATTATCTGTAGGTTCCAGATTATTTGGCAGATGGCCAGATTTGTTATGACTGGGGTATTTTCTGTATTTTCTGTATGTATTTCTGTAGGGATATAATATGCCCTTAGAGGCATTTATCCCAAAACACATTAGGGCACATAATCCTTTTCAGTAGAATAAATGCCCTTGAAGTAAAAAAAAATACGTTTATTTTAACTTTAATAGGTGATTAATAATAATGTATATACTTTACTCCTAATACAGAAGTAAAAATAAAATAAACTTACCTGTTACATCCAAAGTTATGAAGGGCTGAAAATCATTCACAAAGTAAAATCAGGACTGTTTATCTCTTGACTGTCAATAACGCTCCTATGCATATCCGCACGCATCAGAAAGCATTCGTATTATATAAGCATATAAACCTTAGACGGTTTACATTTAGCCTGTGTTGAAATGTTTTATTTTAAAAGTTGCGTAAAGTTGAAAGCATATTCAAGTGCTAAACTAATGTTACGTACTCGGGTTTGTATTGTAAGAAAGCACCACTTATATTAAATCCGTGTATTTACACAACACAACACAACGTAATACTAAAATACACTTTACACCCTAGTCACTCGCGCTACTATCACTGAACTTAGAACACTACTCAATAAAACACTTCTCGCTTCGCACTGGTCACTTGATGTATCGCTCTCGATCGCTTGATAAAAACTGCCCTGTGTTTGTCAACACCTCTCTATTTATAGGCAGGGTAAAGTCCTAGCTGGATCCAGAAAAATCTAAATGTATCGGGAAACAATGAATCACTTCTTTTCGTAAACATATTATGAAGCATAAATCCTAGTACACGCTACTTTCAACCTTATGCCATATCCCACAAAGTCCATTATGGCATAGCCCAGGTCAACTATTTGTTTGTCAATAGGAGTAGCTATCTCTTTCTTTTATTTCTAGATAGATAGCGCGCGCGCTCCAACTCTACACGCTTCTAGATTATTCGTAACACTACCCCCTTCTTAGTTATGTTCGTTCCGAACATAATTACTTCCATTATAGATGGCTAATCGATCAACATGAACAATCTTCATGGTTCCTTCCTCTTGGTTGCTTCTGCACTCGGTAGGTTACGTCATTAATCCGTGTGATTACTTTGTATGGCCCATCCCAACGTCGCTGTAACTTAGGTGATTTTCCTTTTCGTCGAACCGGATTATGTAGCCCAACAAGAGATCCTTCCTGAAAACCTCGATGATTGGCGTTTCGGTCGTATCAAGTTTTCATCCGCTGACTTGATTCCAATGCGTTTTCACTTATTAACGAGTGTATATCGCGTAACCTCTCACGAATGTCTTCAACATGTTCCGGTATACTTAATTGGGTCCCTGCATTCGGTGGCGGGCCTCCAGTCATTAAGTCTGCTGATATACGTAACTGTCTGCCGAAGTTGGCATAGGCTGGCGTCACTTTTATGCTTTCGTGTTCCGCTGTTCGGTAAGCCAGTAAGAACAGAGGTATGTATTTATCCCAGTCCTTTTGGTGATCTTCTACCAGCTTGGCTAAGTGTCTTTCCAAAGTTTGATTAAATCGTTCGACCATTCCATCAGATTGCGGGTGATAAGGTATAGTTCATGTTTTGTACACTTCTAATAATTTACACATTTCCTGGAATACATTAGATTCAAAGTTTCTGCCTTGATCTGAATGAATCTCCAGCGGAACGCCAAATCTGCATATCACCTCATTGACTAATTTCTCAGAAACCGTCGTAGCTTCCTGATTAGGGATTGCGAACACCTCCGGCCATTTCGTGAAGTAATCCATCACGACCATAAAATACTTGTTTCCGTTATCTATCTTAGGAAATGGCCCAGCCACGTCAATTGCTATCCTTTCCCAGGGGGCTCCCACGTTGTATAGTCGAAGGTTGCCTCGGCTTCTAACCTGCGGACCTTTCACTGCTGAGCATGACGTACATTTTCGGCACCAATTCTCGACATCTCGGCAATTCAACCAGTAAAAACGCTCTCGTACCTTTACCAATGTTCGTCGTACTCCAAGATGCCCCCCAAAAACCCCATCATGTAACTCACGTAGTACGTCCTTGAGAAGTTTTCTTGGCACGACCAACTGTAGATGATGTTCTCTTCCTGAAGGTTTTTCCCATTTGCGGTACAGTAAGCCGTTTTGCAACACAAGGCTTTCCCACTGCCCCCAATAACTTTTCGTAATGGCGCTGAAGGGAGCCAGCTCCTGCCATTTGGGCTTTCCCGTGTCTTGCTTCATCCAATCTATTAGAGGCCACAAATTTATATCTTCATACTGGGCCTTACGCATTTCATCAGTTTCCCACCTGTCATCCGTAGGCTTAGCTCGCAATACTTGAACCCTTTCCTTCGTCTCCATCCTTACACAATGTTTACAATCTTCCGTACAAGGTCGTCGTGATAATGCATCTGCATTCGAGTGAGACCTTCCACTGCGGTGTTCTATGTTAAAGTCAAACTCTTGCAATTGCTCAATCCAGCGAGCCACTTGGCCTTCCGGGTCTTTGAATTGAAACAACCACTTCAAAGCAGCATGGTCGGTACGCAGCTTGAAGGGTCGCCCAATCAGATACTTCTTGAAGTGTCGAAGAGTCTTCACTACTGCCAATAGTTCTCTTCTTGTAACACATTAGTTTCGTTCCGGCCGCGATAATGCTTTGCTGAAGTAGGCTATCACAACTTCTTGATCACCTTGCTTCTGTGATAAGATACCACCAATGGCAGTGTTACTTGCATCTGTGTCTACGATGAACTCCCCTTTCCGATCAGGATAGCCCAAAATTGGTGATTCACACAACCGCTTTTTAAGTTCATTGAAAGCTTGTTGACACATGTCATTCCAATCGAAACTCTTCTTTTCTGCAGTGAGTCGATGCAACGGTTTAGCTATTTTAGCAAATCCCTTCACAAAACGTCTGTAGTAAGAGCATAGACCTAAAAATGCACGAACTTCGGTGTTGTGTCTGGGTGTCGGCCACTTCTGTACTGCACTAACCTTTACAGGATCTGTCTGTACGCCGTTTTGTGATATCACGTGACCCAGATAGTTGACTTCCTTTCGAAATAAGTGACACTTCTTTGGGTTCAACTTTAGCCCTGCAGCTTGTATTATATTAAAAATCCTTTCCAGTTAGTACAGATGATGCTGAAAATCTCTTCCTATAACTATTACGTCATCTAAATTCACTAAGCAGGCATCGCCTACAAGTCCTGCTAGAACACATTCCATTAATCTTTCAAAAGTCGCCGGCGCATTGCATAATCCAAACGGCATTACTTTAAATTGCCATAATCCTTGTCCTGTGGAGAATGCTGTCTTCTCTTTATCATTAGGGCTAAGTTCAACCTGCCAGTACCCAGATTTTAAATCTAAAGTTGAGAACCAAGACATGCCTGCCAGAGTGTCCAAAGTGTCATTTATTCGTGGCAATGGGTAGCTGTCTTTTTGGTGACTTCACTGAGCCGACGATAGTCGATGCAGAAATGTGTAGACCCATCTTTCTTCTCAACTAACACTACAGGAGAGCACCATGGACTAGAAGATTGCTCTATAACTCCGTTTCTTCTCATTTCGTCTATCATCTCTTGTACCTCCTTTTCTTTGGCTATTGGGACACGTCGAGCTTTCTGCTTTATAGGCTGCGCGTTTCCAGTGTCAATCTTATGTTTGACTATAGATGTTCTGCCTATATCTCTATCAGTCTTAGAGAAAATGTTGGCATAACGTGAAAGTAGATCCTTAGCCTGCTGCCGTTGTAACGCAGAAAGGTAGCTGCACTTGTTCACCAAATCCTTGAGTTCCTGTGCCTCTGTGCCTGTGTCTCTTGATGCTGTACTTCCTGTCGATGTCAGTTTCCTTAACGTCATAACTTCATCACTTTGTCCTACAACATCGCCTACTTTAAGCACTACATCGCTGTCACTCAGGTTGACAACCTGCACCGCTGCCAAGCCCTTGTCACAAACTAAACTTCGGCCCGTAATACAGTGTGGAATTGCTCCATTGTCCTCAATTAACACACTCCTATTACCCCGGCCTTTGTAACTGGCTGGTAAGTTCACGCATACCAATGTCTTCGATCTTGAAGGTAAGATGGTTCTTCTAGCCACTGTTACCTTTCCTTTTGATCCCCCATCCATGAAAATTTCTACTAGTACCCCCATAAGAAAACTCCTGTCTTGCAATCAATCTTGCAGGCATTCTTCTTCATGAAGTCTAAACCAAGTACACAGTCATCCATAATATCGGCCACTACAACGTCGTGAGTGTAATACTCGTCGCCTATTTGCATCACTACAGATGCAACTACCGAACCGCACTACCGAAGACGGTTATTGGCTGACCTGTGACAGACAGAAGTTTGCTTTTCCCAAAATTCCTCAATCTCACGTTGCCATTGCCAGCTACTTCTGGTCGCACCACAGTTCATGTAGCTCCAGTGTCCAGCGTTAAGCTGCAGTACTTGCCATTAATCAATCCCTTAATGGATAAACTGTTGAGGTCCCACACCTGAGATATTACAACATTTGGGGTTGTTTGTCGATCAGCCATCACCTTCTGCTTGACCTTGGCTGTTACTCGCTTCCTTGCTGGTTCAACAGGCTGTTTAACCTGCCTGCTCTCTTCAGCTGCTGAGTCTCCTGCCGCTCGCTGTCGCCTTCTGTAACCTCGCGTCCCTTATATGCACGTGGTTCATAGCGAACAGCTACTACCTCCAGCGCATGAGCCAAAGCCTCCTTCATCGTCACGTGGTGCTAAAGGCGAACAGCAGCACGCACTACCAGGTCTCTAATTCCATCAATAAACGCCTGGACGATGGTTTTATTCACTGTGTTAGCGTCGGCTGAAGGATACGCCTTCCTCACAAGCTTCTCAATTTCGAAGTTGTTGAAGTCCCTCGCCGCTCCTCTGTACATGGTTCTTTAATTGGGCACGGAAAACATGCTCCAAGTGACGCTCACCGTAGCGAGCTTCCAATGCCTCCATCAAATCAGCGAACTGATACTGTTTAGGCATTGCATCCAACACAGAGAGCGCCGGTCCCCGTAACGCCGTACTCAGAGCTGTAAGACAATGTTCGTCCGTCCAACCACTGGCCTTCGCTGCTATTTCAAATTGAGTCCGGTAGGCACTCCATGAAGTAAGACCGTCATAAGTGGGTACCTTTACCCGAGGACCTACCTGGTGAGAACATCTATTAATGGCAACACCCGATTTAACACCTGTGATCTTTATTTTCATGAATTTCTTCTCAAGTTGGTCCATATTTACACTTATTTTATCGCAGTTGGCCTCCAAGTGGTCAACCCTCTTCTCAACACCCTTCATGTCACGCATGACGAGGCCCATATCGCTTTTTAACTGGTCTTGCTGCACAAAGATAACTGACAATTTATCATCAAAACCAGATAAATGTTCCTTAATCTGTTGCTGTTGTCTTTGTAGTTGTCGTTGTTGCTCTCTTAGTTGTTCCTGAAGCTTTTGTTGATGCTGTTCCTGCAGCTGCTGTAGTTGCTGAAGTTGTTCTCATAACTCTCATTGTTGTTGGAGTTGTTGCTCTCGTAGCTGTTGCTGAATAGCTGCCAGTATGATAGAAAGATCAGCAGGGGCTGAGCTCGATACTAACGACGTGCTGGCAACTGTTACGGGTTCCTCCTGCACGCATCTCAGTGTCCTCTGACACCTTGTGAGTCTCCGCCTGAGACCTGGTGGTAACATCTTCCTTCGGAATAAGTGGCATACCACAATTTCACTTCCGACACCAGTTGTTACGTACTCAGGTTCGTATTGTAAGAAAACACCACTTATATTAAATCCGTGTATTTACGCAACACAACACAACGTAATACTAAAATACACTTTACACCCTAGTCACTCGCTGTACTATCACTGAACTTAGAACACTACACAATAAAACACTTCTCGCTTCGCACTGGTTACTTGATGTATCGCTCTCGATCGTTTGATAAAAACTGCCCTGTGTTTGTCAACACCTCTCTATTTATAGGCATGGTAAAGTCCAAGCTGGATCCAGAAAAATCTAAATGTATCGGGAAACAATGAATCACTTCTTTTCGTAAACATGTTACGAGTCATAAATCCAAGTACACGCTACTTTCAACCTTATGCCATATCCCACAAAGTCCATTATGGCATAGCCCAGGTCAACTATTTGTTTGTCAATAGGAGTAGCTGTCTCTTTCTTTTATTTCTAGATAGTTAGCGCGCGCGCTCCAACTCTACACGCTTCTAGATTATTCGTAACACTAATAACGCTACTAAATACTAGTAATGGTGACCAACTTAAAAATATGTACGTTCAATATAAACTAAAGATAAAATATATACATATAAAATAATGTTACATTAATAAGGCTGAGGAGCAACTTAGTCGGCAATCTTTCCTTCCGTTATATAGCTGTTATTGCACAAGTTCAGGACTTTATTGATAGAGTTGCTGAACTTGTCCCGATGGACATGAATGTTGTTACGAATGATATTAATAAAATTTGTTTCTTCTACATGTTATCAAATATTATAAGTAATAAATAAGTTCCTATTGGAAAATGTGATATAAGGAAATGATACTCTATAAATAATAAGTTTTTTTTTTATGTCATAAGATAGCAAACAAGCAGATGGGTCTCCTGATGGAGTCAACCATCGCCTATAGACACCAAAGATGTTAATGGTGCGTTGCTATGTTGTGGCGAGGTCTAATGCCACATGCATAAGTTTACCGGCTACCTTACCCTCCAAACTGGAACACGACAGCGACAAGCACTGACGCTATTGCGGCAGGAATAGGTAAGGCGGTGGTACCAGATCCGGGCGAGACAATGCAGAACTCTACCACCTAGTGGCCACGATGGTAGTGACTCGATAGCCAATCGGTCGCCTTTTACGACCTACCTGGCAGAACGACAGTTGGCCTATTCTACAAAGGAGGCCGGGACCAACACGGCGGTTTGCTCTTATCAAAAACATGCAAGATACAATTTTATTTTAACAGGTTTATTAATAAGTAATTAGCACGTCTGGCAGTACCACAATTAATTGCACTTTCATTATTTGAGGACGTTTGTAAAAAGTAATAATATATACTTAAAAATAAACTAGTTATAAGATTAGTGGTTAGTAGTGCAGATATTCTAGCAGTACCAATGTTACCAGTTATGCCATTACGAGCAGTACCAGCATTAGTATTGTAGCGGTTCAAGAAATCTACAAACGCTACGCTACATAACGGTGGAGGTTGATGACGTCACCTGACAAGAAGCTTGCCCGCTGGTTCTATCACTATGACCCTTCAGCGGTACGCACCAGCGGCGCTAAAGCGGTTATCCCGACGTGGTCTTCACCACTAATAGCCATCAACGCGCCACAGTGGTGACCCTCGACAAAACAGCACGCTACAACCTTCGGACCGTCAGCGCCTCCTGATTACCTCCTACTGCTTCCATCAACATCAACCAGCTTCACAAGCTACGCCTCATTTACGCTTTTCAGAATCCACTTCGAACTACCCACGTTCACTGGATCTCCATGCAGCAACTCTGTCCCGCTCGTTCCAACTCATTGCGAACCACAGCGGAGCGCAATTGTCCCGACTCACTGCCGACCGCGCATATTCTGCTCGTCTCGATGCACAGCAGACTCAAGCACTCAAGGCAACATACGCTTCACTGACCCGGTTAGATCGACCTTCGGTCTTGGGGGAGAGTACTGTAGCGATTCAAGCAATCTACAAACGCTACCAGAAAAAATAATAAAAAAATTGAAAAAAAATAAAATTCAATAAAATCCTGAATCGCAATATCACAATTATTTATCTTATACACACTATATACAAGTTTTACCGCTTCTCAAATGGACTTTAGTCCCGAGGCAGTACATCTTGCCGAGCTAGAAGATCTTCCTTTTCCCCTTCCTTGTCCTTGTGTGACGTCATCAACCTCCACAGTTATGACATCATCTTTACAAGAAGCTGGCCCGCTGGTTCAATCATACTATGACTTTTCAGCGGTTCGGACCAACGGCGCCACAGTATAGATACCACAGTAGGTGTTAGGTTCGAAGCCTATGTCGAAAAATTGGATGTAAAAATAATTTGCTCGATTTATAATATTCATCCGATTTATCAATAAATTAAGCTTGTCAACTAAATTCACAAATACCTAACTTGTGAATTTAGTTCCACCTAGACATATTAGTTCCACCTTTGTGGATCCGTTCAGAAATATGGCCATGACGGTATTGACTTGAAGTTTAAATACTATTTTACTATCGAGTAGGTAGGTATAATTTTATACTTTTAATGAATAACAAAAAGTATGATCTCGCCCGGTTCTTTTGCGAAGTACGCAGAGTAAACCAAACATCTATAGACTTTCCAGTTCACCACGATTTACCGGTTTGTCGATTGGCGAGATGAGTTGTGATCACAGTCGTCGCATTGTACCAACCTGATAACAATTATTGACTATTTCTAGCGATAACCAGGACCAACTTCATTACGTGCTCATACAAGGCACCGGAGTGCTAACAAACCACCCGAGCTGCTACTGAGATTTTGGATTTTCGGGAAAAATCTCGAAAAAACCTTAATAACATGACCGCCTCGTTAGTCGAGTGGTTAGCGACCCTGACTAAGCGATCGACGGGGCTCGGGTTCAATCCCCGACGCGGACAAGCATTTGTGTGATGAACATAAATGTTTGTATTTTCGGGTTTGGGTGTTTATTAAATATGTATTTCTATTTACTAATACATAGAAATACATATTTATATATGTATTTCTATGTATTAGTATCGTTGACTAACACCCATAACACAAGCAAATAATTTGCTTACCTTGGTGTTAGATCAGTAAGTGTAATTTGTCCTGTGAATATTTATTTATTTATTATTTAATAACACCTTTTCCTATCCCGTGAATCGAACACGAGACCTCATGATCTGAGCCGAATAGACTAAGCTCTAGACTACGACGCAATCAAATAAAAATAATAATTTAATTAACGATGATCTGAAAATGTTTGTTTGACTCTTTATCTCTTTTATAAATTGGTAAGGAATTGATAGATCTTGATATAAATTGGTATACAGTGAAAACCTGTGATAAAAACGTATATAATATTATATAGGTACATGTATAAAATTGCGTATTACACGACAAGCTTTACAATTTTAGTCAGAACGGCTGTCTATATGTCGCATTAAATCTTAAGAACGGCTTAACAGATCTTTGTTAAATTTTGTATATAGTGAGAACACGTTATTGCGCAAATGATGAGACTGGGAATGTTTGTTTGTCTGTTTGTACGTCCCGTTATAACTCATAAGCTTCTTGAACGATCTTGATAAAAATTGGTACATGGAATGTAATGTGCATACATTAAATTAAATATAAACAGAAATACATTAAATTAAATATAAAAAGTACTATTTTATATAACATAACTACCTTTTATATTTTTTATGTATAAAAGGCTTTACGGCTAAATTCTGTTATCAAAGGCCCTAGGGGTATAAGCAGGGTGATTTTGCCCTTGAAAAATATCGGGACGATACTGGGAGGATTTTTAGGTACTAACAAGATAATAAGATCCTGAGAGTTTCAGACCTCGAACTTAAGTAGGTTTCGAGAAAAACCAAAATATGTAATAATCAGAAAAAATAGATTTTCTCAAGAACGCGTGAATCGATTGATCTGAATTTTGGATATGTTTTATAAACGTCATATATAAACGAAAAATCAAGGTTGAAGCTCAAAACAAACATAAATAAAGCCGAAATCCACGTCGAAATTGGTTTTTATTTTTTTTTTAATATGGCGTGCATTTTTTTTAAATCTTAGAAGTACATAAGTTCATAGAAAAATGAATGAGAAATCCAAAAAAAATGGTTTCGTAATTGTACTAAATTCGTATCATGGTTAACAATAGAAATTAAAATTAAAATGCCATTTTTTTGAGGTTCTTATCAACCGATATAGCTCTTAATTTTTTTCCTAGAAGGTACCATCAGCCCCCAAAACATATCCAAAATTCAGATCAATCGATTCACGCGTTCTTGAGAAAATCTATTTTTTCTGATTATTACATATTTTGGTTTTTCGCGAAACCTACTTGAGTTCGAGGTCTGAAACTCTCAGGATCTTATTATCTTGTTAGTACCTAAAAATCCTCCCAGTATCGTTCCGATATCTTTCAAGGGCAAAATCACCCTGCTTATACCCCTAGGGCCCTTAAAAGCGATGACTGCTAGTTATATATAAGTGTTGAAAAAAAAATAACCATGCCCTACATGTACCAAACTATGCACATATTGATTATTATATCTAAAATATAACTGATTTATGTAATTATCTCTTTTATAATATAATATATTATTAAAACTGATATATTGATAAATTTAGTATTTTATTATAATATTTATAAATAAATATATAATAAAATACTATACGTGACATAAAAACAAAGTAATATTTGAAAGAATATTTTAATATAGTATATGCTAAAGTATAAAGATCACTGGTTGTTTTACAAGTTAGACATATTAAATATTTTCAATAAGTATTGCTCACAAAAATTCAGTAAAATTAAACATTATTTAAAAAAAATGATTATTGTTTGGTATGTTTTTATGACATAAGATAACAAACAAGTAGATGGCTTTCCTGAAGGAAAGAAAAAACCATCGCCTGAAGAAACCAAAGATGTTAATGGTGCGTTGCTATCCTTCTGGTCTTAATGTCATATACACAAGTTTGCCGGCTACGTTACCCTCCAAACTGGAAGTTTGTACCCTCCAAAATGATGGTGAAAAGCAATGACGCTATTGCGACAGGAATGGGTAAGGCTGCAATGGTACAAGACCCGGAAGAGACAATTAAGAACATTAATTATAGATAAGATGTGTGTTATTAACTAGATGTATGTTTACCGATTAGAAAATAGATAAATAGTTAATAAGCAATTTATTATTTATAACATATTTAAAGGTACTGAGGGGCATACCAAAATCAGAAATCAGAAATCAGAAGTACTTTATTCAATAAAACTGTTTACAAATTATTTTGACACGTCAACGTATTCTTTTAAAAACTAACGTATTATGAACGAATTGGTCGAATTTCCATGGGTGGTGTAATACCCAATACCCGAATACCCAAAATCGTCGTGTTTGTATAAAGTCGTAAGTGTAAAGGAATCACTTCCCTCTATTTACCTAGTTAGGAAAATTTATATGTTTAATTTTTGTAGGTATATTACGATATACCCACAAAAATTAGACACATAAATTTGTTTTTGTTTCTTTAATTTGTTTGTTGCCTACAAAATTTTTGTCGTAATTTTTTCCACACGATGTAGCGGCCAAAGCAGTTTGCGTTTTGTAACGACATTTCTAATATTTTTTTTAATTATATTATTATATTAGCTGTTGCCAACGACTTCGTCCGCGCGGACTTCGTTTACTCCGCACAGCTCCTCCTTCGCAGGTGATAGCGTGATAATATGTAGCCTATATGTTGACCCGACCTATAAGTAACATTCATGAAAAATTTGAAGTAAATCCACGCAGTACTTTTTGGGTTTACCCTGGACATACATACAGACAAACAGACAGACATACAGACAAACAGACAAAAATTCTAAAAACTATATTTTTGGCTTCGATATCGATTGTAGATCACGCCTCAAGTATTCTTTTAAAAAATATTCAATGTACAGTTTTGACTTTCCTACGATTTTATTATATGTATAGATAACAATACTATTTTACGAGTGCTAGGGTGAATATGTCTTGAATACTTTTAGCATATGGCTGAAACTGCACTTTCAAAAATACTTAACTTTGTCTTTTGTGTCCGTTACACGATGTTAGGCAAAGGGCAGGAAAAGGAAGCGGTTTATCTGTGCTCCGGAACACAGGAAGACGTACGTCCCTTGCCTGCGTTCAACTCCTTTACGTGTAGAAATACTAAATTGCAGTTAATGTATACATAATATTATATAAGAATAGTACTTTGTTTTTACATATAAAAGCCTCAAAACTAGCGTAAATAATTTAAAAATATATATATATATATTTATTAATAATCTTGAAACTGCGTCTTATAAAACATTTTACGTTACTAATAAAAGGTTCGCTTTTATCGCTCCTATCATTTCTAGTATTAAAATAAATAACAGCACAATAAAGATAAAGAACTCCTTAACATATTTAGGTTTGGTTTTAGACAAAATTTTCACTTTTAGAAATCACTAACTGCACCGTGCTGCCAGCTGCATTATGAAAGTTTTTGGTGAATCCCGCAAGAAACAACTTATTTTTTCCGAAATAAATAGTATCCTGTGTCCCATTCCAGGTCATCGCATATGTGTGTCAAATTTCATCCAAATCTATTTAGCAGTTTCTATCCATCCATACAAACAACCAAACTTCCGCATTTATAATATCAATATAGATATCAAAAACATCGGTGAATATATTAGCAGCTACCCATGAAAAGTATAAAAGTTTAGTTTAATTGAGTAGTCTGCTCTCTATTGTAATGTGTATTTGTTTTAAGACGAGATTTTTTACGAGTATGATTTGAACAAGAGTGAAAGTATACACAGCTAGATCCAAATACTATTAAATAAAGTTTATTGTTCAATGGCTTTGATATTTTAACTTCTTGGTTTCGTTAAATGTTACGTAAATAATATATAAAAATAAACTCACTCTTAAAAATTAGATTCATTTACTGTTCCAGAATTTTCAGAATGTATATTTTTGTGTGTAATTTAAAATAATCATTATAATGGAATTTCTCCAAGCGCCGACAATGGGAAGTATAAATAATAAAAAATGTACACTTCAGAACTAGGACTTGTTTATCGGTTATTTATCAAACCTAAATCAGCACAAGTACATAAGGACTAAGGAGCGGTTTGTTAAGCTTAAGGTAAATTTTAACCTCGAAAATATTGGTTTTCTTATGGAGCAAGGTTAAAAAGAAAAACCTTTAAAACAACAAAGAAAAATATCGACACGTGGGATTTGTACCTGCGACTATCTCCCTAAAGCCAAGACGCTCTTTCACTGAGCTATAGTGTCGACATGCTCGAGGTGGCAAAATGCTTTTTTGCTATATGATCGATTACGTCGATATTTTTCTTTGTTGTTTTTAAGGGTTTTCCAGTTTCCCAAGCACGGGGTGCTATAGCACAAAAATAATGTTAAAAGGATTTTGAATTGGTTAATAGAAGTATTTTTAAAGTCATTCTTTGAAGTTTGCCATTTCCAAAATTTTATCCGCACTGAGCGTGATGTACGCGATTTTAGATTAAACTGTTTATTTAAGTTTATAAATCGCTTTCACTTTAGATACGCTTAGAGCGAAGTCTTTTATAAACCCGCTAGAGCCCCTTAACCGATATTTTTTAAACCGGTTTCAAACCCTGGTCAACTGTATTAACTACACGTTTTTTTCATTTTTAGGTTCACTAAGTTTTATTCGTGTCCATGAAATCATTTCAAGACATACCTAAACATACCTTTAAATTTTAATATAAATTGTCACCTCTGCGTTACAAAATAAGAACCATTCAAACTCAAAAAGTGATACCAGTAGCAAACACGAATTCCAATGCTCGCAAATTTCCAATTTACGTTCAGTTTACAGATCTGTTTGACATCCAGCAAACGAATGAAGGTAAAATATTTTTTTAACTTGTGCCAGTTAAGCGTATCCACGCGTCCGTACGTAATTAAATCTTGCCGTCACTTTCGTGTTTAATATAATATTGATGTAGTCGACTTTTACTAAAATATATCCACATCAAACATTTTTTAAAATAGTTGATTGCAAAATTAACGGCGTGCATGTGGATTGAGTGAACACCTTCTAAATTAATTTATAAACATGCCAGCTATTTAGTAAAAGCTCTCAAACAATTGTAAAAATTAATCTCTTAATTTTGGACCGCCGCGTTGGTCGAGTGATTAGCGACACTGACTACGTAATCGACAGGGCTCGGGGTTCGATTCCCGACGTGACCAGTATTTGTGTGATGAGCATAAATGTTTGTATTTCTTTGTTTGGGTGTTTATTAAATGTATTCTAGTATTTATATATGTATTTCTATGTATTAGTATTGTTGACTAACACCCATAATACCTATAACACAAGCAAATAATTTACATACTTTGGGGTTAGATCAGTAAGTGTAATTTGTCCCATGAATATTTATTTATAATTTGTAAAAAAACAAACAAAATATATATCACTTTATGTGTGCTCACTCAATTCTCACGTTTTAGTAAAGTGATAAAAGTTAATATCTTTAATTCCGCAGATGTTTATTTCAAATTATAGTTATGGTTTAAAAATAGGAGTTCAACAATAGAAGTCTCCGAATATATTAGATATAAGGATATTTTCATGAAACTTCTGTAACTCATCATATTTAGTAAAAATTAGCCCTAGGCTACCACTTAGACTACAATTTTAGATGGAAAGGAAGGATTCTCCTTTATATCTAAAAGCTAAGAAGTGGAAGTATTTATTGAAATTAAAAAAAGGCCAGTCAAAGAATAGTCCTACGCTGAGTTTGCGTAGACTATACACCCGTATTCAGTGAGACACTCTGAATACACAATATCTAAATTCATATCTTAGCTCGATTACCCAAAAGTAACAAAAAGCTTCCAGTCTATACTAACGGGTTAACGGGCTACTTAAAATATCAACTTGCTGATTATATAGTTTCTATCAATATGAACTTGTTGCAGAACTAAAATCAATGGAGATGATTTTACGATTTATTCCGTATTCGCCCTAACTTTTTGTCCCATATTCCATAAATTTCCGTATTTCCTGTTTCGCCCTACATTATATCAGGTCCTAAAAGTACCGTTTACAAATACACAAATTTTTCAAGAACGTCGTCACTTCTGAAACATAATAAAAATGTCACAAAACTGTTAAATCAAATGGAAAAATTAAACCGTAATAAAAAAAAGATGTATAGAACATAAATCTAAAAATGTAAAAGAAATAAAAAACAATATCAAGATTATACTTTAAAAACAAAAGGCCATATTTTTTCAAAACAATGGCCTAAAGTAAAAGAACTATTTAAAACGGATTGTATTGAATCGTTAATTGTTTTATCCATCTCGATGTCGTCTAGTCTCCTTGCATTTCCTTGTCGTCAGAATCGAGTTTGATTTAGGTCAGCATCATTTTTATAGTTTTTAAAAACTTAATAACATTCAATTTTTCATTTTGTTTCCAGTTTCGCATTATTTACCTGCTATAAACAATGACATTTTTGTTTCTGACCTTACTTAAAATTGTTAATAAAAACGAACGAGGCAAAACAAGCATAAAATCTGGGGCGAATAAGAACGAAATTGTAATAATAAGTAGAAAAATATTTTTTAGGACGAAACAGGAATAAAATGTAGGACGAACACGAATTTCTGACGTGGGGCGAGACTTTGTAGGTCGAATGCGGAACAAATCGATTTTTCGCATATCGACTTCTGTATTCAAATTGACTTCAAATTAGAGGATTCAATAGTTACTATTCTGGGAAATAAAATCAGATCACTTTGGATGCAAACTTACAAGCAAAAAGGTTTGCATTCAGAAATAAAAGATTTCCCGTGTACGATAAATTCCTTCATTTCTTTAAGAAAGAAGATGTTTAGGCAAAGGTAGTCGAGCTTAAGCAGGCCAGGTATATTAAAGTATATAAAAGATTATGATAATTTTGTATGAATGCAAAATAAATTTCAAAATAACGTGATGAGTGTGTATTGATTTTACAAATGTGTGTTAATAATGTGATTTTAGAAATATTAACTAATATTTTGTATACTAAATGACAAAATATACAATTAACGAGTATTGTAATTGGATGTAAATAAAAACAGAAATAATATTTGCTAAGAAGAGACAAAACAAAACCTTAATTACTTTGCCCGCCCGAATCATCTCCATTATTAGACAATGAGTTAAAACGTCGAACTCAGCGCAATAACTAAAACTAAACACGTTTGTAACAAGTTGTTTGTTTTGTTATCAGCATCGTGCCAAACGTTCCCACTCTCACATTCACCGCAAACTTGTGCCGCTTCTAATGGAAACTTTGTCTGAGGTGAACGATTTCATCTTTGGATTTCAATTAAGTTATAATCAAGACGTGTAAATCATTAAATAATATGTAAAGATTTTTGATAAAACACAAATTTATAAAATGTTTTTTTTTCTCGTTTAATTTAAGATTGTGCTTTATGTTTGTATGTTTTGAAGTTAAAGTTTATTTTTGCCCTAAGGAAACTCCTTACGTACATACGTTACAATACGTTAAATGTATGCCTCAATTAGCTCTCATGGATGTGTATTTAAAACCAACATCTAAACCTACTTTAATTATCACATAGATCCTTTAAAATTAATAAGAAATACTGCATCACCATCTAGATCAGTTTATTTGGCTCAGATCATGACATCTCAGTTTCAATCCTCGTATTAATCGGAAATATTGAAACTTCAGAAGTAGTTCGGATTCTCTTTGAAGTGCATTAGCACTCCCTTGTTTAAAGCTACGAAAAATTAGTCTTGGTTATTGCGTAAAACAAGTGGTACGCGTTTTCAGTGGATGGTAATCCAAATGTGTTAATTTGGATCATCATCCATTTCATCAATCTGCACAAAGGTGAATTGTGGTGAGCCAGAAAATCTATTGATTTTTAATTTACTCTGTATTCTCCGCAAGCGTACAAGCGGCATGATATTTATTAGCAAACGTATTTTTAATACGTATTTAAATGTTTATTTTCGAATACTAGATTAAAACAAATATCAAAAAATTAAAATGCTTAAGATTAAACGTAGTTTCAAAAAATATTTACTTGTATGATCTGGTATAAGTGATTTTTAAATAAATATAGGTATATAAATTGCGTATAATACACAAATTTAGCAAAAAGAATAAAATTTAAAAAAAATCTCTTACGTACGTACGTAAGTATTTATTGAATAATATTTAATACAATTTTTATGAAAACGTAAGTTAAATTTGTTGAAAAACTAATTTCAAAATCTTCCATGAAGTATCCTAAGAAAAGTTAATATTACCGAGCAAAGTAAAAGGAAATATCTAATGTTAATAATTCTAATATGTATGTAAATAAAAAAATCTATTTTTGGAACGAAGTTCCTTACGGCAGGCTTGAAGGGGATAGGGATTTTGCTGCGCGACCGAACTGAAAAAAATGTGATAGTAAAACCGTAAGAAAAATGCGTGGAATAAAAGCGTTAAATGAGACGTGCGCAGGCGCGACAGTCGCGTACACAAGCGAGTAGTGCCGTTTAGCCGAAGGAAGTTCGTTCCTACCTGGTGTCCCGCGACACCACATCATTTTTTTTTCAGTAAAACACGAGACAATGGCTAATAATATAAAATAAACCAAAACATTTTAATCTATTTGTAAGTTTTAGCAAAAAAAAACTTTATTAGTTAGCAAAACAACAATGATACCTTTATAAAATAATTACGTATGATTTTTATAAGCCTACCATTTATTTGTGAACCATAAATAGCAATCAGGGAAAAAAGGCATAGCCGCATTTAGGCTTTTGCTTTAAGATACACACATAAAATCGTCCATTAGAAAAGTATCTTCACGCCCGTATCCCTGAAGGGGTAGGCAGAGGTACAACAAGGGCACCCACGATTAGCCGAAGATACTTGGTCCCACAAATGTAATAGGTGGTAAGCCTATCGCCAACCGAGCACTTTCCAATCCCGGGTAACTTTGTGTTTATCAGAAAATTGAAAAAACACTTTTTTTATGTGCTCGACCTGGGAATCAAACCCAGGACCTCATGTGGTCAACGCCAACTCTGGACCACTAGACCACAGCGGCGACAAATCGTCCATTACATTTGATTTAAACGGGTATTAAATAGCTTGTGTCCACTAAGAATGAACTGGATACATTGTAGCTGTTAATGATTAATTATGATATGGAGATAACAAAAAACTAAAATATTTGCTATAAATAATAGGGATTAAAAATATTTTTAAGATATAATTTCGATAGTAAATTAATAGACATTAAATTACATGGCAGTAAACTCAAATCTGGAAGTGTTACGTCACACCGTGGTAAAAAGTCATATTGATGTTGTCATTTTCATAGGAACCACAGAGTATGTAATATAGATTTGCCACGGCATTATGTCATTAGGACGCCATAACAGTCTAGAGCGTTTTCGCGGTAAACTTTAATTTCAATTTAAAACGCGAAATTTTTATTTTAATAGCAAGTTATTTAACAAAATAAATTGTTATTTTTTGTTAATATGCGTAATAAGGTAAATTATTAAACAATTTGCCAAATTTAATCGACATTCCTAATAAAACTGCTCTATCTATCTAAATAAAAATTAGTTGCTGACTAAAATAATTTGTTGTTTATCAAACAAATAATGGCTCTCCTGATGGAAAAAAACAACCTTGGTGGAAATTAAAATAAAAGGTTTATTTCAATGTTAAAAGATTAAACTGAATCAATACGAGTACAAAATATATGTTATGTAATGCTTTAAACAACTAATATATATTCGTAAGTTAAAAAAATATAAAAGGTTGTACCTATTATTCATTCTTTGTTACCTCATAAATCCGTCATATCTTTTATCAAAATTTAAATAGTTTTATTAGAAATTTACGAAACTATTTAGGGGCACACAATTATAATTTTGATTTTTTTTTTAGATAAATTTGATAAAGATCTAATTCAGGGTGCCACGAAGTTGGAAGTCAGTTGCTGGATTTTACTGCGATTAGGTAAATTATGTATAAAGTCAAAGCTTTACACAACAATGTGAATTAGTCCGTTCACTGATTATTTGATTACATGTTAAATATTAAGAAAATAATTTCATTAATATATTTAAAGCTGCGTACTAATCTCAAATGTATAGAGGAAAGGGGTTAGAGAGGTGCTGTCCTCAAGGCGTCATGGAGATTTATGGCAGCAGGCCCGACCACTAACGACGGTCCGAGCGGCCCACCGACCCGCTGACTGATGCTTTACATTTGTTTCAACTGATTTACTTCCCGAATTTGCTCACATTTACAAGTCATTCTATACCTATACTTATTTATTATACTTTAAAACATAATTTTAAATACGGGTATGAGGTACGTGAAAAACAAAAAAAAGTCTTAAAGCTTATGATTGTAAATAACATTTAAGAAATATATTTGATATACGTAAAGGGGATATAATGTACATTGTTTTAAATAAAGTACATTAAATTAATCGAATACTTTTATCTATTTTTTCTTAAATATATTAAGACATATCAATATAGCGGTTTTTTGACCCTGCCATTCCCAGAAACATTACACAGAGTTCAAAAATATAGTTTATTGAAATCAACACTTTTAATTTTTGAAAAACTGTATCTAAAATTCGGTAAACGATTCTAAAATTCGGTAAATGATTTTGATCTTTCAATGGCATTTTTTGAGCTCTGAAAATGTTTTCATGATTCGATTTAGTAACCAGTTGGCAGGAAAATATGGAAGTCATGTTTAAAAAATATCTATTTCAAAATTTTACGTCATCCATAACTCCTGGATGTATCGACTGATTTGATTGTCTTGCATCGTTGAAAAATATTGCTTGCAACTTGCAACTTTATTTTTAAGTTCCTTTTTTAATTTATTAAAATCCCCTAAATATAAGTTTGTTGGCTACCAAACCAAAACACGATAGTAACGAACACTGACACTATCGTTACAGAAATAAGTAAAATTTTTGTACGAAATAGTTATTTGGTGGTAGCTACGATATAATTTGTTTAGGGCAAATGAATGAATAGGGCGATGTGATAGTAAGTGATCACCACCGCACGGGATAGACGCAACACTAAATGACCTACAGCTGCAATGCTAGCGTTCCAAGAATGATTAAGCTATTTTCTTGAAGGTCCCTAGGTTATATCTATTCGGAAATACAGGTGATTGACTCCACAGAGGAGTAGTGTGTGGTAAAAAGTGCCTAGAAAATCGCACGGTTATATTTAGCAGTTTGTTTTAATGTGGCCGTTAAAGGAGAGGGGGATTTTTGGGCCCAAATGTAAAGGGTTGAAGTATGGTTCAAAAAAATGATACTATTTTTCTATTTCAAAGTTCAAAAATATTAGCTTAATCCGCTTTCTGAGAAAAAAGAAATCACGAAAATAAGTTTGTGGTACTATAATTATATAATCGATAAAATTATAATCGATTTATGTAAATAATTTTAATCGAAATATAAGCTCGTAAACATATGTAAAAGTGTATTTTTGATTAATATTTAGTATAATCATTACCATACCAGTAAGTACCATCATTATTTTACAAACCATTTATAATATAAAAGAAAAAATATAATCGATACAATTTATATAATCGATTGATTACGTTACTTCTAACTTAATACGATTTAGTGTCTGTGGATTTAAAACAGCTAAAATTGACAATTACAACTGACATCACTGACGGCTCGCAAGAATCGCACTCGCAAGTCGCGGACTTCACTCTTCGCTATTTTACGTACCTACCTACAGAAAGGCATCCTTTAATTTGTGTTTTCCAAAAATCTGTGTTTTAGTATTGTGTCAATTTATAAACATGAAGCGTAGTTGCCTGTATTACAAGTATCAGTTGTTTATATAATAGTAAACGGTTACAGTGAGTTAAACTATACCATAGTACCGTAACCTTACTTCTAGTGAATATCTTATATCTCTGTTCTCAGATTGCTAAAATCTGTAAAATTTTCAGTATTTATATAACGTTAAACTAGCTATTAATTAACATAATATTCATCTTATTACAAGGGGGGCCCAAGTTTGTATGCAACGGTATCAGTCTCCTTTAACATTTTCATGAGTCTAATCTATTCTACACCTCTACATTATTGTAATTTACAGAAATAAGAAAAATATGTGTCACAAAAATATAATTGTTTAAGAGATTAATTGACTCTCAAAAAATTTATATGTCAATAAAAAGATATTCAATTCAATTCAGTTGGGGATTTCCAGAGATCGAGGTGCCAGAGCTGGAACTTTAAATTTTGGAGGGATGTTACATGATGAAATTCATCGGCAGTTTATTGTTGGGGCTGGAATAAACGGGGAAAATAGAAACTTATTTCAATAAGTTTGCTAAATAATCAGTTTTTATTTATGATTTTTTAAACTTTAGTTTTTTTGTAACTGATGATATCATAAAGAAACTAGAAATTTATTCTAGAGTTTCTTTTTAATATCTTTAGATAGCGAAGAGTCACATAATCCTCCCGATAAAAAGAGATATCTATGACCATATAAACCAGACCACTACAATGACAAGAATTGATGCTATTGCGTCAGGAAAAGGTAAACCAGTGGAATTGAACCTGAGCGAGACGTTGTAGAATTCTACCATCTAGTAATATGTTTAGCAAATCATTCGTTTTATATGAAGTGCTTAACAGGAACTCAGATATAATATATTCTTCAAGATTACCAACACGGGTAAAAGCATATCACAATATAAATCACGAAAATCATCACCATTAGCGTCCCTGACTACACAACTGATAGAGGCAAGCATTTGTGTGATGAGCATAAATTATTTTGTAGAAATACAATAATTTATGTTTCGAGTGTATTAAATTATTTCTATGTATTGGTATCACTGACTAACACCCATAACACAAGAAAATAAATTACTTACTTTGGGGTTAGATCAATCAGTGTAATTTGTCCTGTCACCTGTGAGTATATTTAATATTATGTAGTAATAATTATGTTCTGTACTCTGTCTACTTGTTTGACTTTTTTATCTTTTTTACGGGTTAGCTGGAAGAAATCCCTTTAAGAAGAGGTAAGCTCACTATTGTACTTACTATTGTAGTTACGTTACGTTTATTTTACCCTAATTATGCTGTTTTTACACGCTTTTTATTAGCTTCACCTGTATGTTTGTATGTTTGTTTGTAACCGACTTCTTTGGGCGCGATTTTGACCCACTTTAAACGGCCAGATTTCGTTCAAACTTTGTAGATTTATCGAGGACCGATGACAATACACTAATTTGATAAAATTATTCCATTTTTAACCGACTTCAAAAAAAGGAGGAGGTTCTCAATTCGGCTGGTATATTTTTTATGTATGTACACCGATTTCTCGGAGGTTTCTGAACCGAATTACGTGATTCTTTTTTTGTTTGATGCGGAATATTTTCTAATTGGTCCCATAAAAATTTGATTCAGGTAGGCCCAGTAGTTTTTGTTTCATGAGCATTTTTTTATTTATTGTACCTATCTCGATGTCTGAAATCAAATCTCGCAAGTAAATTTGATCCACTTCCCGGTTACCGATTGAGCTGAAATTTTGTATACGTATGTTAATTGAATGACAATGAAACCTTATTATGACATGGAGCTGATCTGATGAATCTGAATCGGAAGGTGACCACAGGAACTTAATAATTAAATGGTTAAAAATCGGTTAATAACAAGACTATTGAGTTTGGACTCATTTGATTCATGTTGACGAGCACTTTGGTGCTTGGTGGTGACTAGGATCCTGCAGGGTCCGATGATGTAGCTAGAAGATGGTCATAGGAGCTCAGCAATTAAATGACACAACTCTATCGAATTTGGGCTCATTTGAGTAGTGTTGACGAGCACTTTGGTGCTTGGTGCTAACTAGGATCCTGCAGGGTTCGATGATGAAGCCAGAAGGTGACCATAGGAGCTCAGCAATTAAATAACACAACTCTATCGAGTTTGGGCTCGTTTGATTCGTGTTGACGAGCACTTTGGTGCGGGTGGAAACTACTTATAAAAGGAACTACTCTTAACAAAAGTCTTTGTTCTACGTCTGTCAAGTCGGTCAGTTCAAGAGGTAAAGATATAACTTCCATGTTGTTCCAGTAGGCCTAAGAAGGAAATTTTCTTTTTTTTATGGTAGTCGAGCAAAAAAAAAATCAAAACGTGCTTTAACTAATGACGTCTGTTGTTTTGGATATAATAATTTCTTACAGATTGTACATGGTACTTCAGCATATTGTTTTATGGTGGTTATAAAATTACGCTCAGTAATTGAACGAAGTCTTTGTGACGTCTGACGCGCTACCGCTAGGCGGTTCTCACGTGGCTGAGCAGACTCGATTGCTGTACGGTTTCGAATCACTACTAATCCACGAGCTCTCTGCTCGGCGGACTCCTTAGCTAAACGCTCCTCAATGAGACCAATTCTATGAGCCTTCTGCTCGGCAGACTCGTTCGCTAGTAGTTTTCTCGCTAGTCGCTAGTTCGCTAGTTCGCTCAATAATGAGATCAACTCTAATAGCTCTCTGCTCAAAAGACTCATTCGCTAGACGCCCTTGGATCTTACCGAGTCTACTTCTACCAAGGCTGGGCCAAAGCAGGTTTACAAGCATGGGCCAGAGATAGACAGCATTGCGCCAAGCATGGCCCATATCTGGCCCCGTCGTATTGTCCTGTATGGGAGTACGACAGGAACGCCTTGCACACTTACACACACACACACACACACACACATACACACACACACACACACACACACATATGTCTATAAGCGTGTAAGTAGTTCCGTGCTTCTACCGCGGCACTCGACTAGGTATGCGCATTAGAGTTTGCAACAGTGTCTGTGCATATAACTTAGATTTCACGAGCCACGAAGAGTCCGCCACCGTCTCTGTGACTGAGTTTAATTGACTGAGTAAAAAAACAAAAAAGAAACCAAAAAAAAAAACAAAATAAATGTACGTAATATTTATAGATATAGATATATCACCATCCATGTTAATTTTACATGGATATATATAGATATACAGTCTTGTAGTTTTCGTTTTTTATTAATTGTAATTAAACGACACTGAATTTATTAGCCATTCGCTTTCGATGATCTACAATTGCCGATTAGAATTAAAAAAAATAACTCAAATAATTGATTTTTTCATAAGTTACAGTGTTTACGGAGTTTCATACATGACGGACAGGAAATTTTTTGACCTATTTTCATATTTTTTTCCGTTTGTATTGCACTAAGTTAATTTTTAGCAAGTATAGAATTAATCTCCATTAAATTATCTCGACAATAGTATGCAAAATATCTTGATTCCGTTAACTAACAAGGCTATAATACTAAAAATAGTTGCCAAAATAAGGCGAAAAAATTTCCGAAGGTGGTATCAAGAGTCTTCGCAACCGGCGTGTTTGTATGAAAAGAGTGATGAATGTGGAGGAAGCGAGACAAGCCTGCAAGGATCGTGATGTATGGCACTTGGTTCTCTCTGCCTACCCCGTAAGGGATCTGGCGTGAAGATATGTATATATGAAAAAAAAAATTCGATCGTAAAGCACTCTCTGATGCTTCGCATCATGAGTCGTGCAATAGTTTACAATTAAAAAAACAAGCTATTATAAATAAACCAAACTAAAAAGTAGAAAATAAATAATAGTTTAAAAAAACTAAAAAACACGCTTTTTATAGAAAACCGAACTAAAAAATAGAAAATAAATTTTAATAAATTTAAATTAAGAATAGTGTTAAAAATTTCAATAATTATAAATTAATAATAGTGTGAATAAAAAAAAATAATGTTATTTAAAAAAAAGCGTGGGGTGCTTTTTAAGATATTACCGAAATGATAATCACTCTACTCATATGTGTCAATAAAATATAACTATTGACACCATGCACCCCACGCTTTTTTTTAAATAAAATTAATTTTTTTTATTCACACTATTATTAATTTATAATTATTGAAATTTTTAACACTATTCTTAATTTAAATTTATTAAAATTTATTTTCTATTTTTTAGTTCGGTTTTCTATAAAAAGCGTGTTTTTTAGTTTTTTTAAACTATTATTTATTTGTATACAATAAAATATTAAACTTATAAATAATTCATAATATAACTAGAATAGTAAATATATACATATGTATGAAAATATTGTATCACAAAACAATCTCCCTCGATTGCTTTGCGTTTTATATAGAGAGCACTAATCATAACGGACTGAGGTGGCGTATCTGAAGCGAATGCATGTGCATTCAGATTCAACGTAGCCAGGAGCCACCGCAAACAACTGCACCGGTCTTTTAATCTCACGAGCACCAAACAGGCATCTCTGCAGCCACACAACATCAACTGATCACTAGCTGGTTTAATAATACCTGCCAGTGAGTCTTTTTTACGTTTTATGCTATGTTACTGATTGTGTACCGCATTTACAGTGTTTTATAGAAATATTACCACACTGTGTTGCTTTTAGGTTTTGTTTTTTATTACGATAAATATTTAAAAAATATGTTTTTATTTCTAATCTCTCTCCTCTAATCTGGTTTTTACTCCGTCTTGTTTCTGATTGCTTATAAGATGAGACTTAAGGTAACATACGTAAATTATAGAAATAAAGTATGTAAGAGACGCGTAGAGGACAGTTTTCCGCGTGCTGATCTGGGCACCCTTTAAAAGACATGATATCTGCCATTCTGCCAAGAAGTTTTTAAAAGGCGAATGAGTCACTAGTCACTACCATCGTAACTAAAAGGTTTTTTTTTCACAACATCTCGCCCTGGCATATGCTAGTCATTGTCGTGTTCCGCTTTGGAGAGTAATGTAGCTGCACTAGAGTTATGCATGTGTCATGGCCATCCCGCCACATGGATAGTAACGCACCATTATTATTCTCTATAATATGTTGGTTTCTCTTCCCATCAGGAAAGCTATCTGCTTGTTTGCTATCGAATGATATAAAAAGGAAGAAATCACGGTTTATATCCTGTGTCTATTTATCATAAAAGTCATAACATAATAAACATTAATTCGATGCTAGTAAAGACAATGCTAATAAAAATTATCGGTACCCTTGCGGAGTAATAATTGTCGCCTATTTGTTGGATAAATAGGACTGAAATCTTTACGCACTCGTCCGAGGAATGGAGTGGTAACGCACTACCCACCAGACTTAGAGTTGCTATTGATATTTTGTATTTAAAAAAACCTCACACCTAAATAATATTTTAGCCCGATCCGAGAATCGAACCCGGGATCTCATGATCTGAGCGGAATAGGCTTATCACTAGACTTCGATACAATAATGTTTTTTAAATTGTGCACTGCCACCGCCACCCAACTAGCAACGCACCATTAACACCTTTGGTATAGGCGATGATTGTTGGAGCATTTTCAACCGATATCCAAAAAAGAAGGAGGTTCTCAATTCGCCTAAATATTTTAGGGTTCCAAAGTTAACTAGGAATACTTAGTAATAAAAATATTCTAAGAATACTTAGTGATAGAAATAGTTTCACTATGTCCGTCCGTCCGTTCGTCCGCAATCCAGGTCAGAGATACTTAGTAATAGAAATCTGTAATTTGGCGTGAATAATAAAATTAATATTAATCACGGCAGCAAAGTGGGGATGTTAACTTTTTTCGTCATGTACCTCATAGTTTGGAGTATCGTTGGATAGGTTTTTAAAAAATACTGTAGGTTTGTGAAAACAATTTTTCGATTAAGGGACACATTTGTGAAATATTAGGCTTAGTCAAGTGTCCTCCCCTCTCTTTTAGCTAAACGGTTGGTTTTGGGGTGAGAAAAAATTACCTAACACATCGGTGGGTGAAAGCAGTTGAGATCAAGGGGGAGGCATTGGTGGTTAGTTTGAATATAACGAAGGCCTTTGATCGGTAATGGCACAAAGCGCTTCTCGCAAAGCTGCCTGTCTATGGGCTTCCCGATACATTATGTAAGTGGATCACCAGCTTTTTGGCTGATCGAAGCATCAAGGTTGTAGTCGATGGTGCGTGCTTGGTTTGACCGCTGCCACCGCGGTGCGTGCAAAAAGACACCCTTTTTAATGTTTCCGTGAAAAAAGACACACTTTTTAGTGAATCGCAAGATTTATTTACGGTTCATTTCTTTTCTGTTATACAATAATTTTTGTAGTAACAAAATTGCTAAGCCACATATTTTGACTAAGACGTAAGTTTGTGAAGTTAGGACTTGTAGAGTGAGGGCGTGTAGAGACAGAAGCTTGATTCCATGTTCATGTTGATCCAGGCTCCTTTCGACGAATTGATGAACCGCTTTACTTATAAGCATTTGGAAAGTCAAGAGTAGGCTAATACAAGTCAATAACATCCTAACTACTAACCAAGTGTTTTTTATATCATAAATAGTAAACAAGCAGATAGGTCTCCTGATGAAAAGAGACAAACTTTGCCTATATACACAAAAGATGTTAATGTTGTGCTGTAATGTGTGGTGAGACATTGCTACTTTACCCTCCTCACCGAAATACTACAATGTTAAGCACCAACGCTATTTCAGTAGGAATAGGTAAGGCGGAAATACTTTTCCCCTGTGTTGGTTCCGGGCTACTCTGAAGAATAGACCAAGTACTGTTCTGCCAGGCAGGTCGTAAAAAGCAACCGATTGGCTATGCGGTTCACTACCATCGTGACTACTAGGTGGTAGAGTTCTGCATTGACTCGCCCGGGTCTGGTACCACCGCCTTACCTATTCCTGACGCAATAGCGTCAGTGCTTGTCACTGTCGCTGTTCCAGTTTGGAAGGTATGGTAGGCAACGCATCATTAATATATGGTTGACTCTTTCCTTCAGGAGACTCATCTGCTTGTTTGCATCTTATGATAAAAAAAAAAACCGAACGAGACGTTGCAGAACTCTACCACCAACATTGTGTCCAAATTTAAAATAAATATTTTATTTTTTCTTGCATAATTTAATATTTGTTAATAATATTCGTAAAAGAAATCATAACAAGTTAGAAATCCCATTTGATAGTGATTGCAAGATAATATCTTTGACAATATACAATCATCAAAGGATGCCACATAGGTCTTGTCAAACATTTTCTATTTCCAGTATGATTGCATTTGCGATCATTTTTCAATCTTTGATACAACTAAACTTTTTATTTCGCTTTTGCAAACATAAATCATATAACATGTTTTAGTATTGTTACTGATGTCTGTTTTTTACATTTACTGAGCTAGAAGGTTATTCCATAGGTGAACTGTGCGTTCGAGAAATGAACGCGAAACCAAGTCGTAGATGTTAACGACGGATCTAGGTGGTGTATATGGAAGCCTTCACTGTGGTGAGTAGTTCAGTTGCCAAATTCTTCTAATGAGATTAAATTGAACAATTCTTAAGAGCACTCCCCGTAGTATATTCAATAGAGTACATTCAGGCATCCTATCCTATCCCTCTGGAGATTAAGGGATCAAGATTTTTTTGGAAAAACCAAGTCGTTACCTTTTATCTCATTATAAACGCAAAACAAACATATGTTGGATTAATCTTTTTTTAAAAGGCACTAAAAGGGTTTATATCATGCCTATTTTCATTCGACTTTCTAAAAGGAGGAGGTTATCAATCCGATAATATGTTTTTTTTAATATTTGTTACCTCTGAACTTTATAATTTATGAATCGATTTAAAAAAAATCTGTTTTGTTCGGGAGAATATACTTTCCGGGTAGTCTCGTTTTAATTTGTTAAAGATCTGATACAGAGTTCTGAAAAAGGAAATTGGTTGATACAGTTTTACTGCTTTAAAAATTTAAATGATGTTTTAAGGTAGGCTAGGTTTGTGTACAATTTTATTACATATTCTATATGACAATATTCAATATTATGACGCTATAAGTTCTTTTAAACAAAAAATTAAGGAACATTAACTTTCTGAGAGGTAATCTTTTTATTCTGAATTCTGTTATATTTAGTCTATTTTGCCTTAAGTAGCTCAGTCTTAATCATAGTTTTTTTTACTATGATGTATTGATTTTAAAATTTGTATATTATCCTGTACTTTTTTTACTTTGTTGTATACATATGCATGCACTTATATGTTAGCATGAGATAAACTCTAATGTATGTTTCCCTGCTTTGTAATTATCTTTATTTAGCACCTGTCCTTGTACAGATTTTGCTGAAAAAGGTCTCTTAAAGAGATAAGCCCACTTATGTATAACAATTTATCCATTTACCTATTATTTGATTATATTTTGATTTTGTACATGAAAAGTTAAATAAAGAAATAAACACGAAAACATTTTGTTTATTAAAATCTTTTAGTGTTTATACTTCGTTGAGCACGCAGACTGACGGCAGCTAATACATTTACAAATATTATAGCAGGGGAGTCCAAGATGCTAAATTGGTAGTTACTCGAGCGTCGTAGGGACCTATTGGATTTTGTAGACTAAATTATAGAAAAAATAAAAGGTTATATAATATTTTTTCATTTCAATGGTGGGGAAATCTACAGATAAAAAAAATGTTTTCAATGTCAGTGACATGGAAACACTGAAGCGCGTTAGATTAGGGTATGGTAGGTTAATTGCCAGCTAAAATTTAGAAAAACTGACGATTCAAGTGTAGCGTAAGGGAGTGGGAGTTTCACAAAATTGCAAAGAAAATGTTCTCTCGACATTCTCTAACGTGTCTGAATTTTCCTTTATTATGGAGGAAATGATTTAAGAATTACGAAAAAAGTATGACAATTTCCACAAGCTGAAGTTACCTTAATTTTGTTTTTAATTTCTGCCATAGTTACTCCCCTCTGTAGAAAGGGCTTATATTTGGTGGAGAGTTAACAGTATGCGAGGTAACACTTCTATGTTCATCTGACGGGCTCGAGTAAATTACAAAATCCCCTCCTGGGCTCTCTTACTATTAGCTGGTTGCTGGGAATCAAGGGTTTAGGCCAGAAAGTTATAGCTATCTAGTTCGCAGACTTTTATACATTGCCATATTAATTTGAAAAGAATCACTGTAAGACTGCCTAGAAAGAAGAATGAGTCAAAGTTAATGAGTATGACATTTATTTACGATAATAATTTATGTGTAAGTGCTGGGTAGTGCTGGGTACCTAGGAGTATTCTATCACTAAATTTATAGAACCGTAAAACGTATGCTCGCTTTGTACGTTATATTAGCACTGCCTTTTATACTACCGTAAAATAGTATCGGTCAAATATCATTGCAGTGACATAATAATTGTAGTTAAAGTAGATCTCAATCAAAAACTTTTACTAGGCGTGGGATTAAAAGACAACCTAACAAACCTACTTCATATTTTGACCACCCCGTTGTTCGAGTGGTTAGCGTGGGTGTTTATTAAATCTATTTGAGTATTTATATAATATGCATCTCTATGAAATAGTATCGTTGACTGACACCCATACTATAAACAGATAAATTGCTTACTTTAGGTTAGATCAATTCGTATAATTTGTCCAGTGATAATTTATTTGTTTATGTAAAAAGTCGAGTAGCGACTATAAGTTGCCATTATTGCGTTTGTGTTTCGAGATATATACTAATATTCTGCAATTTACGGCACTATAAGTGAAAGAATAGAGTGCCGCTAGCGCTAGTAGTCGCTTTTTATTAGCGCTTTCCTATTTATTTTAAAAAGCTGTTGATGAAATTACATTTGTTCGCGTTCCCCAATTTAAATGTGTATTACTTTATTAAAAACAAAAAAAAACACTATATTATTCTATAAACTTAGAAATCTACATAAAAAAGTTGGCAATTGTAAATCTAGAAATAGAAAAAGTATCTTCTGCAAAAAATGTTTAAATATATTTCGAGATGAAATGGATATTGCAGAAGCGCACGGCCGTAAAATCTCACAATGGGACATATGGCACTCACTAATCATACTTTGTTTTCAGTTTTATTTCGTATTTCCATTACCGTATTTCAAAAAGTATTGACGTGCCTGTCATTTTAGAGTTACGAGAAGTCCTAAATAAAATACTCAGGTATTTGTTTTTCTCACAAAATTTATAAGAATAGAGGTAAAAGATGAACGTACTCGTATATATCCAGTCTTAGTTTTTTATCCGAATACTTTTTTAAATAATCTATACTTAGTATTATAAATGCGAAACTCTGGCATGTCTGACTGTTACGTTGTCGTGGTTTAGCTCCTCCTAAGAGAGTCATTTCTTAAATTATTTTTCCCAAAGTCTACAGGAGATACATGTGTTATATTTTAAATTATAGCTAAAAAGTTATTCTTTTATTTTTAATATAATTCAAGTCTCTGGCCATTCATAATTCGTTAGCAAAATGCGGATAAAGACAAGGAATAAAAAAATACAAAAATAACCATACATTATATGTACTATTTTTCAGTTTTCAAACATTCATTTGAAGATTTGACATTTGCGAAGCTTGTCGAAGTTATTTTTTTATTTTATTTATTAGGAAATATAATATTATTTGACGACAAAATGTTTTTTTTTGCAGTTTTAGTACATGTTACAATTAAATGTAATAAAATATGGGAGTAAGGTTTTTTTTTATGTTCGCATAGTAAAGAGTTTACCTTCTTTGAGATTTTCAGCCTATATAGTCGAAAAAACAGTATAATATGTAGTATATATTTAAATTTATTAGGAGCCATGTCCTTATATGACATATATTTTCTAAGGCACCGTTTACATACTTTCTGTTCGCTTTAATGCCTATTGGCGGACTTAATGCCTATTGGCATTCTCCTCCAGTCAAAGATTGACTGGAGGAGAATGCAAATAGGCATTAAGTCCGCCTTTTGTACAAATTTATTTAAGGTGTACAATAAAGTGAAAGAAATAAATAAATAAATTAATGAGATGAAAAGGAGTCAAAGTTAGCCCATAGTGCGCCGAACTGATTTTCGTGAAATTTAGCAAGATAGGGGTTAATCACAGGCTTTTTTAAAAAATAAACCCCAAAAAGTCTGAAGTAGCGCATGAAAGTTTGTAAAATAAACGCTCACTGATATGGACGATACGCTAGATTAACATATCGTCCATATGAACGAGCAAAATATAGTATATTATGTCATTTTTCTACAATTTTTCTGTCCAATTATTGATACTACACAAAAATTGTGCACGCTCATGAAATCACCAGTCAAAGGAAATTACCATAAGTTCTGAGTTTACTCTTTTTAAATTTAACTTATTAACTTATTTTTTTAAATTAGTTGTAATTTCTGTACTAACGGCTAATCATTATAATTTCAAAGCGCAACGAAATCGCTCACTTATGTATGTAACATGAATGCTATTAATCGGTATTGATATAACTGTTAATGTCATTCATGTAACGGGTTAAATTCCTGTTGAATTGGGTCGTTTTTGTTTATTATTTTATCTCGATAGCATTAATTTGACCGCTTCGTTGGTCGAGTGTTTAGCGAACCTGACTGCGTATCAATGCGGCTCGGGTTTGATTCCCGACAGGGACAAACATTTATGTGATAAGCATAGATGTTTGTATTTCTGGGTTTGGATGTTCATTAAATCTATTTGAGTATTTATATATGTATCTCTATGTATTAGTATCGTTAATTGAGTATGCGTCTCAATACAAGCAAATTAATTGCTTACTTTGGGGTTAGATCAATTCGTGTAATTTGTTCAGTGATATTTATATTTATTTATTAATGATTTACTCAAACACGATGCTTCTTACTTCATACAAAAGCCGAAATATTCCATAAACAATTAATAAATCATAAAATTAAACGGAAATAACAAAATACTCTTGGAGTTAAAATTAGAATTAGTTGTATCAATGACGTCACAAAATTACTTTCATCCTACGCTTCAATTAACCTGAGCGATCACCCACACCCTGTTGGTATTATTAAACATGTAAAGATAACATTTCCCATTATACTTAAGGTAGTAAGAATTTCGGTGATTCATTGGAAGAATAATTTGGTAAATAAACAAAATTTTGCAAACCAACTAGTGTTACAAATTAACAAAATTTTAGTTTCGGCTTTCGTATCAAGTAAGAGATACCTTGCATATATAACGAAAGAATATTAAAGGTAAATAAACAATGTACGAGTATATAATATCATTTACACAAATTTAAAAAAAAAAACATAACGTTTACCTTATGGATGTTTACAGTACATACGTTATTATTGAAGGAATTGCCCTAGCTGAGACGAAACAACCAAACGCAGCATTAAAATACCTCTTTAATATTCGACGATTCCACGGAGGTTAATTACAAGTAGGATAAAATAATAAAATAAAGATACATTAAGGAAAAAGGGAAAAATTCGGCTAATATATTTTGAGTATTTATAAAACATCTCACATTAAAATTTAACAACAGAAGATGCAGCAATGGAAAAGGGTTGATTACAAAAATCAAGATAATATCTTTGAAATTATTTGCACTAGTTTGATAAAGTATAAAGCAGATTAATAATTATTATACTTATCAAGCCTTATATGTATAATATAAACTTTTTAAAAACCATTTTTGGATAATGGTATTTGAAATTGATTGCGTTTTTTTAACTTCCCGCTACGTATATAGATAAGGAAGTTACTGATTTTGCCCCGATTTTCGAAAATCGAGTTTTCATTAGATCTCCACGTTTAGGGATCTTTTCCGACTATTTTCACGATGACGTCAGTATGTCTGTATGTATGTATGTATGTATGTAAAAGTTTTTTTGTAAAACAGTATTTTTTTAAATATAACTTCCAGATTTATGTACCGAATGAGTACAAAAACTTATCAGCTCTACTTCTCAAAAAACTACGTTTAATGCATAAACTGCATCAAAATCGGTTTATCCGTTCGGGGATTATAATCTTTGACGAAAAATGTTGAAAAAAAGTGTTTTTTCGACGTACCTTCAAAATTTTTCATTCAATCATTTTTTGATATTCTACGATATTTAAGTATTAAAAAACTACTTCGAATGCCGTTTCAAAAATTAAAATGTGAATTTAATTTTCTAAAGTTGCAGCTTTTTTATATTAAAATTACGTTGTTTTTAGCAAACTTACTTAAGATTTTTTAAATAACTTTCAAGCTAATACACCGATTGACAAAAAAAAATCAGCTTTTCTCCTTAAAGAACTGCGTCAAATACCGTTAATTGAATCAAAATCAGTCAATTAGTTTGGGATTTATCAATGCAAAAATCTTTGAAAAAAATGTTTTTCGAAATTTTTCAACTTATCGATCATGTAGCCTGAACAATATTATAGATCTCAAAAAATTTAGTTGAACGCCATTGAAAAAATGAAATTGATCATTGTTTCAAAAATATACACTTTTTCAAAAATCAATATACTGCCATTTTTAATCAAATTGATGTATGAACTGAAAAAGTGCTTTTTGTTTTTACTCTTTTGAGCTTAAAGTGTCCTAATTTAGCAGGAAGTTTCAGGGATGGCCAGGGTCAATCGTTTACAGATTATTTTCGCTTTTATTTCATTCGGCGACATGTTATAAAATACATTCTCTGTACTTAATACTTATTTAATTTTAGACCAAAAAATATATTTTCTTCCCTTATCTGAAATTATATTAAAAAGAGAAACATACAGCTTACTCTTTAAAAATGTAGAAAAATCGGCGTACAAATGGGCGTAGTGAGTACAATACACTGAGAATGATGGGTGTGGGTACTACCAACGGTGCAGCAGGTTCTTCGTAAGTTCGAGAAAAATAGACCCAACCTCCGAACACCAGAAACGGATATATTCAGATACACGACGTTAGGGAAGAAACTATTAATAGCTTAAAAATGCTACAAAATCAATTTCTATCAGAAATTGCTCTCACATACCGGTTTTTGAAAATTGAGTGGAACACTAAGTGTAGATATAGCAACACGAAGACTTGCTGAAACCGGTTTAAAACCATTAAGATCCGCCAATATTAAAGCACTGCGTAAATGAACTTTCTTACTGGAATTAGGGAAACTGGTGAAGATTGAGGTTTTCATATCCAGGCTCTAGTAAAACGAGGATAACCAAAAAGTGTATAATAAGCAAATTGAAAGATACAAGCAAATTTTTTATATCATAAGATAGCAAACAAGCAGATAGGTCTCCTGATAGAAAGAGGCACCCATCGCCTAACACCAAAGGTGTTAATCGTGAATCTTGTGGCGAGGTCTAATGTCACATGTATAAGTTTACCGGCTATCTTACCCTCCAAACCGGAACAGGACAGTGACAATCACTGACGCTATTGCGGCAGGAATAGGTAAAGCGGTAGTACCAGACTCAGGCGAGACATTGTACCTCTACCAACGAGTAGCCACGTGGTAGTGAATCGAATCGAATCGAATATCCAATCGTTCGCCTTTTACGACCTGCCTGGCAGAAAGGCAGTTGGTCTATTCTTCAAACTACGGACGGGACCAACACGGGGTAGTTTGCACTGAAAAACAAGTCATAGAGGCTTTTTGCAAGTAGGTGGTAGGGTTCGGCATTATCTCGCCCGTGTCTACTGCTTGTCACTGTCGTGTTCCGGTTTAGAGGTTAAGGTAGCCGGTATAGTAATGCATGTGACCTCGCCACAAGATAGCAACGCACTATTAATATCTTTGGTATCTATAGGTGATGGTTTACTTTTTCCATTAGAAGACCCATCTGCTTGTTTGCTATCCTATAATATTAAAATAATTTTATTGTTATTTTATTTTTATTATAAACATAAAATCAATAAAAAATAAGAATATCAAAAAAAGGAAACAAATCACAGAAAGAATTAAATCATACGAAAAATAAATTAGTAATTTAAAAATAAAATATAATGAATTTAATAACCAAATAATTATTGTTAATTATAAATAATTAAGTATTTTTAATTAAAAAAAGACAAAAAGATCATCAAGGAACAACACATGTATGCAACACAACCTCTTAGGGTGTAAGTATGTGTGTGTGTGTGTGTGTGTGTGTGAGTGTGTGAGTGTGTGTGTGTGTGTGTGTGTGTGTGTGTGTGTGTGTGTGTGTGTGTGCGTGAGCTCGTGCATGTGCGTCCGAAATCTTAATGAAGCTTATTATTCAATAAGGTATGTTTAGATTCTAGATAAAAGTTTTTTTGTTCTGTAAGCATTTTTTGAATCTGCAAATAGGTCTACGTCCGCAAAATATCTGTTATACGCGAGGTAGACTCAAAGTAACGCTATTAGACTGGTAATTTAATATAATAATAATAATAATTAGGGATGGGTCGAAATTCGTTTTACATTCGGTTTAACCGAATTTCGGCAGCTTGAGCCGAACTTCGACATTCGGCCAAAATTCGGTTTAAATGCCGAACCTTCGGCACTACAAAAACAGTACCACTTGCACTATTTTGACTGAAATCTACACTAATATTATAAAGGGGAAAGATTTGTATTTTTATGTGTACCAAGTAAGCTCCAAAACTGCTGAACCGATTTGAAAAATTCTTTCACCATTAGGAAGCTGATATTAAATCATCCCCAAGTAACATAGACTATATTATATTTTCAAAAAAGTAGAGATCCCCACTTAAATTGAAAGAATGTAATCCAAATTATCAAATTTTGCCGATGCGTCACTATTTCACGTGCGCTGCGAAAACTATTAACGATATATAAAATAATTTAAATAAATTGGTAAACAAGTCATGACGTGTCGCTCTTGAAAAAGCGCACTGAAATTGAACCGAATTTCGGGTAAAATTCGGCCGAATTTTTTATTTTCACCGAATGTTCGGCCGAAGTTCAAATTCGCTTCAAACCACATTCGGCCCATCTCTAATAATAATAATATCTACTTATCTTGGGTAAATCCAGCCGCAGGCAAGTTGTGTTTTACAGAATTACTGAACATTTTATTTAAATTGAATTTCTCAAATCAGGATTCGAATCCAGAACTTTAGGTAGGTATATATACCAAAGTCGATATCACTAGGGATAGGATAGGTTATAAAACAAAATGAAAAAAACCATTGCTTCCAATAAATATTTGAAAAATGCGACTAAATTATTCTGTGATTTAATTGTCTGTAACTAAATATTCCTACAATTTAAGCTCACTGTCTAGAAACCAACATAATTATAATTCTCTCAAACACCTACAAATCTTTGAAATTTAACTTTAATTACTTTACACGATACCCCTGCCTTGTTGGTTTATAAGGGTGTATATCAATAAATTATTACCAATCGGCTATTACAATATTGATTTGCAACACTTTGTCAATTTAACAGCAGTTAATTATAAACTCACAACTTTAATAATGTTAAAGAAATTAAAAATTACTCTAGTATTTTCATTTTTTTTTAAGAAGAGGGGGCAAACGATCAGGAGTGCACCACCTTATGGTAAGTAATCACCTCCACTCATGAACATCTGCAATACCAGGAGTCTTACCGAGCTGCGGTGCCGGCCTTTTAAGTATAAATAAGCTTGTTTCTTGAAGTTCCCCAAGTCGTATCCGTTTGGAAACACCCCCGCGGTTACTCGACTGAACTTAGGAATAGTGCAAGGCAAAAAATGCCGACAAAAGCGCGCAGTTGTGGATTTCCGGATATCGAGTTGGTGAAGATGGAATTTTAAATTTTGACGCGATGTCCGATGATGGAATTTAGTGGCAGGAATCAATCGGAACAACTCGTCGAAACACTCGCTATAATAAATGTGGTAAGAGATACAGAACGAACCTATACTTCTGCGTAACGCCAAAGAATCAAGCTGATTAGAAATAGCCTGGTCGTCGACTATTCGAACCGCTTTACGTTGACTACGATCAAGAGGAAGAAGCTGGTACTGCGGAGCTTCATCCCAGAGGTGAGAACAGTAACTGTACTCCATGTGAAGTCGAATTTGGGCCTTGTAAATTTGGAAGCGATCGGTTGGCATGGTGCACTACTTTGCTCTGCTGAGAACACCAAGCTTTTTGGAGGCTAGTTTAGCCTTTCCTTCCAAATGAATGCGGAACTGAACGTTATTCGATATGTTGACTCCCAGAATTCCAATACTGGCTGAGGCTGTCAGGAAAGTGTTCTCGAATCGAGGTAATACGATAAAGGGTGTCTTTTTTGCGGTGAACGCGCAAAGCTGCGTCTTTTTGAGTATAAATTTAACAAGGTTTTGACGTGGCAAGGAATGGAGTATTCCGAGACATCGTTTAATCGATTCTCGAATTAAGACACGAGCTGGTTCCGGCCCTCTTCGACGTGTTCCTGAGAAGTCTTTCTCAGGAACACGCTACGGTTGGAGTATGTAGCATCACCAGTACTATCATCCGCATAGCAATGTATGTTACTAATTGGCAACATATCATTGATAAGCAGAAGAAAAAGCTTTGGGGAACACCAGCATCGACAGGTTTGAGGTCGGAGCAAGCACCGTCGACTACGATCTTGACGCTCCGATCAGCCAAAAAAATGGTGATCTACTTGCATAATTTCTCAGGAAGCCCTAAGGAAGGCAGTTTCGAGAGCTAACCTAACCTAACCGATCGAAGGCTTTCGCTGTCTAAACTAACTGCCAATGCTTCCTGCTTGGACTCAACTGCCTCCACCCAACGATACGTCGGGTATACTAGAAGATCACCAGCTGAACGGCCATGACGGAAACCGTACTGACGGTCACTAATCAGCTGGTGCTCTTCTAAATACTTCAGGAGCTGACAGTTTATAAGTATAATCATGATTTTGGAGAACAAGAAGGTTATTGCTATTGTCCGATGGTTTGACGGATTAGAGCGATCTTTTTTTTAGGGATGGGCTACACTAGTGCTGTTTTTCATGAATTCGGTATCACGCCGAGTGAATAGGAAAGGAAGAAATAGGTGCGTCAATACTGGCATCAACTCTGGAGTACATGCTTTAAGCACAATCAGAGGGATACCATCAGACCCACTCGACTTGTGGATGTCCAAGGAAAGTAGTGCTTTACGCAAAGATGACTGCCGAAATTGTGATTCTGGCATGAAACTATCACACTACAAGATGGTAGGTTGTGCGTTCCCTTGGTCATCTAGAGTCGAGTTGGCTGCAAAGATCGAGCCCAGGAGATCGGCTATTTCCTTTGCGGTATGGGCCAGAGAGTCATCGTCTCTGTGCAAGGATGGAAATGAAGGCTTCATTAAGACAACCTTGGCGAGAGACCAGAAACCACGAGTTCCCGAAAGAAGGCGAATTAATTTCTCACCAATTCTGCCAATGTGTTCCGCTTTTGCCTTGGCGATAGCTCTTTTGAAGAACCTCGAGAAAGAATTGTACTCCTTTCATAATACACTAGTTTTTACATCACGAGATGCTGTCGCAGCAGCCCAAGCTCGGTAGCATTCCTGCTTTCGGTGTAAAGCCACTTTGCAGTGGTGATCAATCCAAGGCTGAGACTTGCCCCCGATGGGCACTGCAGAAGACGGAATGAAAAGTTCCATGCTCTCCAGTGCCACATCAGCGACAGAGTCAGCGACAATATTCGGATCTTTCAGCGAAAAGCATAACCACACCGATAGGTAGGATGTAAAGAAAGGCTGCATTCCGTCCCAATCTGCTGACCTATAATGCCAAACACGACGACAGCTTACTAGAGGAGGTCGTGATGGGCACGTGACCGGATCAGGCAGTGGTCTGACGGGCTAAATGGAGCGTCAACCGATACCTGATAACAGTCCGGGTGAGAGGTCAGCAGGAGATCCAACAGTGAAGGCGTATAGCCATCCAAATCGGGAACTCGCGCAGGCGTGGTTACCAATTGTGTTAGACAATACGCCAAGGAAAAGTCGCGAACAGACCTCCCCGCATGATCGGTGGTTCGTGAATATAGCCATTCGGTGGGCATTGAAATCGCCCAAGATACGGAACGCTCTAATACGGAATCAACGGCTATTTGTAAACGCTCAAAAAGCCGGTCAACTTCAGTATTCCCGCTATGAGACCTTTATAAACACGCGTATTTGCGTGGATGGTCGTCGCAAGCTACGCTTAACCAGAAGATGGATAGGTTCTGATCTTCAAATCTGCCGAGGCACCGGTAACAGATATCTTCTCTGACGTAGGCGTACACCAGTCCATGGTACAAAGGAATGTTCTAGTTTGTACCCCGGTTTGGAGAGGTAGGAAGTATTAGCCGGAGAATATATCTGTGTCTCGGTCTAGAAGAGCAAAGCTGGCTTCGCTGTCTCGAGGTGGTAGTGAATGACGTTCAGGTTGGAATGAAGCCCCCTCATTACAGAAATATACAGTAAGCGTGGTAGGGGGTACCATGGCTTTCTTGCTTTTTTTGCCCCGGACAGGATTGTCTATGAGCGCAATTTTGCAGTATGGCCCTACCACTAAATTAGTTGACTGACTGCACTAGTGTTAAGTAATATTAATCTAAAACAATTTGCAACAAAGTGATCGGCTGAAAAGTTTAATAACTAAAAACGATTACGACAAAACGAAATCTGCATAACGTTTTTCTTTGGGCAAAACAAAAACAAAGTTTAAAGTTAACTCTACATTATTGTTTTATTTACTCATTTGCCTATATGTATATTCATTTTGCTTGATTATTTTAATCGTTTTTAATTTTCAAAAGTTTGTTTACACAACTAGTGAAGAAATTTTTTTAGTTTAATTTTAACTTTTGCGCTTTTTATTCCCGCCATATTTGTATTTTATTCATATGGTATACATGACGATATATTATTCCAACAAATATTAATATGAAATTTTTCTAAGAATCGGGATCTGCAAAGGTCACATTTTAAAAGCTAACCTAAAGCAAAAAGGTTAGACAGCTACATATTTTAAGCAAATTGCGAAGATAATCTTGCCCTTTTGTAAGTAGCGTTCATGCCATGCAGAGGTGCCAAGAATGGAGTACGTAGTGTTGGTCCCGAGCTCCTTTGAAGAATAGGCCAGCTGCCGTTCTGCCAGGCAGATCGTAAAAGGCGACCGATTGGCTATACGAGTCACTTACATAGTAGCTACTAGGTGATAGAGTTCTGCATTGTCTCGCCTGGGTCTGGTACCACCGCCTTACTTATTCCTGCCGCAATAGCGTCAGCGCTTGTCACTGTCGTGTTCCACTTTGGAGGATAAGGTAGCCGGTAAACTTATGCATGTGGCATTAGACCTCGCCACAAGATAACAACGCACCATTAACACCTTTGGTGTCTATAGGCGATAATAATAATAATAATATTCATGGGACAAATTATACTTACTGATCTAACCCCAAAGTAAGCAAATTATTTGCTTGTGTTATGAGTGTTGTGTGTGCGTGAGTCAACGATACTAATACATAGAAATACATTTATAAATACTAGAATATATTTAATAAAAACTCAAACCCGGAAATACAAAGATTTATGCTCATCACACAACTGCTTGTCCCCGTCGGGGATCGAACCCGTGCCTCGTGGATTGCGTAGTAAGGGTCACTGACCACTCGACCAACGGAGTGGGCGATGGTTGAATATTTCCATCAGGAGATCCATCTGCTTGTTTGCTATCTTATACTATAAAAATATTAGACTACTATAAACAACATAATACTTATTTAGAAGCTAGCCAGATTTGAACCAGCGAATTTCTTCTTTACGCAGATAATGCTCTTGCCACTTAGCCGTAAGGATCGTTAAAATTGAAAGACACTGGTTATAATTAACCTAGTTCCGGGAATAATTGTTGTATAATACAACAATTGACCGCACCGTTGGTCAAGTGGTCGGTGACGGGGCTCGGGTTCGATCTCCGACGGGGACAAGCATTTGTGTGATGAGCATATATATATATATATATATATATATATATATATATATATATATATATATATATATATATATATATATATATATATATATATATATATATATATATATATATATATATATATATATATATATATATATATATATATATATATATATATATATATATATATATATAGTCTTATCGTGGCAACATTTTACATGAAACTGTTTTTGGTGGGATATAATTTATTAAAAATTTCTATAGACAAATAGTAATATAGTTCAAAGTACATGGTTTTTTTGACAAAAGAGTACTACTTTAATATAAAATTTTAATCTTTACTCTAATACCTATAACACAAGCAAATTATTTGCTTGTGTTATGGGTATTAGTCAAGGATACTAATACATAGAAACTCATGTATAAATACTAGAGTATATTTAATAAACACCCAAACCCGGAAATACAAACATTTATGCTCATCACACAAATGCTTGTCCTCGTCGGGGATGTGTCAATGAAATATATCAAAATAATACACATACATCCTTCTGGTCATTATAAAATACTCCTTAACAAACTCGTGTTTTACTGACTGAGAGATGGGTAAACTTTCGTAACCATTGGTTATCTCCTTAGTTTGGCTTCAGGCATGTTTGTTAAACGCTAACCAACCAAAGTATAGCTAATAATAAATAATGTACACAACCCAAATATGTAAGTTATTCGTGGCATACCAAGAGGGATCGAGTACGTACGTTTTCATGATCTTGCGGTTTGTGATACAAACTGGTTAATATTAGTTTAACCCTCTTACCGCACTATTTATGAGATTTACAGATTCCTTACTGAATTTTAGCTTAAATTACATATAACGTTAAATAACTGTTTACTAAGTTGATTGGTAACCATATCTTCGAAGATTCTTGAATTTCCCTGTCGGCAATACCCAGTACCTAGTACCTACTGATCACTGAAATTTAGTAATGAATTTAGATTTACGCTAGTTATATAAAGCATAAACGCGTCCCTTGCTTTAAAAATATATTTTTAGATCGATCAAAATTGGTGTGGTTTCATGTTTATGTCAAAACATTTTTATCTGCAGTGTTTTAATCTGTAGACCGCCACACAAATTTTTCAATGATGAAAATAGACCTACTTCAAACTTCTATTAGGTATATACAGTGGTCCCGGGCTCCTTTAAAGAATAGACCAACTGCCGTTCTGCCAGGCAGGTCGTAAAAGGCGACCGAGTGGCTATGTGTGTCACTACCATCGTGACTACTAGGTGACTATATATATATATATATATATATATATATATATATATATATATATATATATATATATATATATATATATATATATATATATATATATATATATATATATATATATATATATATATATATATATATATATATTTATATATATATATATATATATATATATAAACACAATGCAACAGCAAGGAATTTGTCTTAAACTAAGATCATGCTTTTAGTTTTAATTTATACTAGATAAAAACAAGATTTTTTTTCTGATGCTAATCAAAAACACAAGATATTATGTTAAATTAAATTTGATAATTCTTAGTCTACAGCTATAACTTAATATAACTAATAATGATATTTCGAATTTGAAGAAACGCTATCTTACTGTTTGTAACATTTTCTTCATCCGGGGATATTGTGTTGGCCTAAGAAGTAATAATCATTGTAGCGTACACACGTGGCTCCGCTGAAATATTTTGAATAATACTCCCGTTTGTAGCAACGAGATTGCATTTTGTATCTTAGTCTGCAAAACAATATCGAAAGAGGCACGGATGCATAAATGTTTGTATAAGCAAATTTTTCTATAACTTTTCGTGTGTTTATTTTATTTCATAAGAGTAATATTTTGATTTGTAAAAGCATTATTCATTTACTTTTATTTCTTATACAGTAAATGTAAGAGGCTGCATTTTACTTAAGCTGTAAGTCCCGGCACGAAAATTGCAACGCAACATTAACATCTTTGGTATCTGTAGGCAATGGTCGTCTCTTTTCATCAAGAGAGCCATCTGCTTGTTTACCATCCTATGAAATAAAATAAATATTTTTTTCTACAAGCCTTACCGAATTTTTTATTCGTAATATATCTATTTATCAAATAGCTTCTATGTTATTGTGGTTTGGTGTCAGTCACACCATATAAGTTCGGTTCCCCCGAGTCGTGCAATTTAAAAAAATGTTTTTTCAGTTTTCTAATAAAAATACGTTACCTAGGATTTAATAAGTGTCCGATTGGGGTTGCACGTTTTGGAGCTAAGCCATATATTTTGGCTACGGTGTGGAATTTGTGATGTTACTTACTGCTTGTAAAGGGCGCGACCTAAAATAAGTTTTTTTTTGTAATTTTGTACTGGTTTTAATTCGTAGTTCGCCTCATTTTGTATATTCATAGTGTGGTTATTAGAAAATAATGGGTGGAAACTTTAATATTTTTTACATCAAACTCAATATTTTACATCTACCGATTATCATTAACGATTCCGAGTAAAAAAACATAGAGTGAAACCAGTTGGCTATTTAATCTATACATATAATAAAATCGTAGGAAATCTGTACATTGAATAATTTTTTATAAAGTACTTGGGGCGTGGTCTATAATCGACATCGAAGCCAAAAATATAGTTTTTAGAATTTTTTGTCTGTATGTTTGTATGTCTGTTTGTCTGTATGTATGTCCGGGGTAAACTCAAAAAGTACTGCATAGTATGCATAGCTTATGTATAGTAGTACTTTTCGAGTTTACCCCGGACATTTTTTTTAAAGAAGAGGGGGCAAACGAGCAGGAGGTGCACCTGATGGTAAGTGATCACGGCCGCCCATGGACATCCACAATACCAGAGGTCTTGCAGATGCGTTGCCGGCCTTTTAAGAATGAGTAAGCTCTTTTCTTGAAGGCTCCCAAGTCGTATCCGTTTGGAAACACCCCTACCGGTAATTGGTACAGGAATTGGTATTGGTATTGAACATACATACAGGCAAACAGACAAACAGACACAAAATCTAAAACTATATTTTTGGCTTCGATATCGATTGTAGATCACGCCCCAATTATTCTTTTAAAAAAATATTCAATGTACAGTTTTTACTTTTCTACGATTTTATTATATGTATCTATATCTATATACATATAATAAAATCGTAGGAAAGTCAATGTATGTCCGGGGTAAACTCAAAAAGTACTGTATGGATTTACTTCAAATTTTGCATGAATATTACTAACAGTTTGGATCAACATATAGGCTACATATTATCACGCTATCACCTACGAGGGAGGAGCTGTGCGGAGTAAATGAAGTCCGCGCGAACGAAGTCGCGGGCAAGAGCTAGTTAACAATATAGTATGTGAATTGTGAAACAATATAAGTGTAAAATTTAAAATAATAATTATATGACGGAGTTTCACCAAGTACGGACGATGGAAAGTATAAATAAGTAAAATTCGCTGGACAAATTACTTGAATTGATCTAACCGCAAAGTAAGCAAACTATGCTTGTGTTATAGATGTAAGTCAACGATACTAATAGATGCATAGAAATATATATGTCAATACTGTAAAATACATAATAAACGCTCAAACCCATAAATAGCTATCAATATTTTTTATTTGAAAGTGTTAAGGTAACCCACCTCACACCCTCTGGGCAAAAAGCGTCTAAGGAATCACATAGTTGTATATATCCATATATCAAGATAGTGAGAGTGGAACTTTGAATTTCGACGTGATGTCCAGTAATAAAATTCAACAGTATCTAGATAATCTCCCAATGATGAAAGGTTAAGGTCTGGAGTGAACTTTTATCTCTGCGCAATGCTTACATATTTCTAAAAATAGCCTTAGAAATTGTGCTGGATGCGACTAGGGGAAAGAAAGCTGTTGTTGGAAACCTGGCTGGCTGGCTAAAACCTACTCCATATGAGGCCGAATTTTGCACTCGATAGGATTTGATGTAAAAAAATGCATCGTCTCAATCTGTTGATCTGTAGCGTCAAACGCGGTAACACTCTTTGCTCCGTGATCTGACATGCTAAATGTCAATATATGTCTGGTAATAGTCCGGATCAGTAGTCTCTAGAGCTGGAATTGTAAAATTTATTGTCATCCACATTTGAAACTAACGTACGTGAAGTAACTTATTGTGCTAGAGCACACACCAAGGTGAAATCGTGGGCAAACCTGATCAATCGGTGGTGTAATAAAAATCGCCTAGGATATTGAGTTCAAGAAGGAGGACCACTATGGTATAGAATCTGTAGGAGTATGTAAGCGCTCAATGAGTCTCCTGTGTAGGCACGCGTAAATACTGGGACGGTCAAGTCTACGCGCGACAGGAGCATAGATGGTTCCTGACTTTCAATACTGTCAAAGTGGCGGTAATAGATATCTTTCTTGGCGTAAGCGCTTAAAAAGCTCATAAAAGATTATTATAATTGGTACTGCAAATATGAGATACTTCCTATATGTGAAAGAAAGCATATCTTGGTTGAAAAGTACAAGGCCGGTTTTTCAGTATCGAGATGGTTTTAAATGGTAAGGCGAGCCCCTAATATTGCTAAACAATGCTAAAAAATCAGCAAAGTTGCGGTTACTTCATTAAGTGAGGTTGCGGTTACGTCATCAATACGTAATTAACAAATTCTTACTAATATTTTAATTAGGTTTATTTAGTAGCCTTATGGTTTAGTAGTTAGTCTACTTAACTTTGTGATTTGCTGTATCTTGATTAGATTAGGAGGCGTTGATACCAACCCTAGTTTGTATAATGAGTTGCGTTGAGTCTTGAAAATTTTAAATCCCAGTAGCAACCTGGAGTTTTAGTGGAGTAAATATGGCGGATGAACATGTAAAATTTTTTGTTTCGATTATCACAAGAAACAGTAATTGTTATCAAGGTGATTAAAATAAGGCGATTGGAATCCACACCTATCGACAAACTGGTCAATCTTGAACCGAAACATCAGCCGATGTTTGGTTTACTCTGCGTAACCTACAAAAGAACAGCCATAATATTTATTGATTTCATTTGTATCACAAGTTATACACTTAACTTCTACCACGCAGAATTTACTTTTATTGAAATATCTATATATGAAGATATAATAACTTTTTCTCTCTCTATAACTCATATTTTGTAACCAAGCTCTATCAGTTAAAGGAACTGTTATTAAATCCTTTCTGTAATTTAAGAGATTTTCTCACATTTACATGCACTTGTATTGTTTCACAAAACATTTTTATTTTGTTTTTATTGTCAATTGGTTTCGCTTTATACGGTATCTTCAGGGCGATGATAAATTTGCCATAAAAAACGTAACCGGTAGGCGATATAAACAAAATAAAAATTATTTTGTGAAACAGTACACGTGCATTTATATAATTACAAATGGAGTTTTACCAAGTACCAACGCCAAAAATTATATAAAATATGTAAAGAAAAAAGTACTATCAATATATTTTTTACATAAAGTAGGTGATTTACTAAACTTTTTTAAACTAAACGAAAATCTGCAAGGTTGCGGTGACCTCTCATTAACATTGAGTGAGCGGTCGTTGTCACGTCGTAGAATGAGCCCTGGTAATTTGTTTACTCTTAAATTTGTACAAGTAACGTTTTCCTTAAATTAATTTTGTTTCGCGCTATTCTGTTGCTATGTAGGTTGAAGTCGTAGGAGTGTTTATTAAATTAAAATCTTGGCAATTAAAATGTTACTCATTTTATTATAATTGTTTGTATTATTCTTGTAATGTTTCCATTTTACGAAACATATTTTATTTCACCTATTATACATTTTATTCCCATGAGGCGAATCAGAGTAATAGCCTATTATTGAGGCTATTTCATCCGTTAATATGTCTCGAAAAATATGCTGAAACAGTTTTAAGTACATATAAAAAGTTATAAAAAAGAGAAAAGAGGTGTTAACCTTTGTGGCAAATATCTTAAAATTTATAGAGAATTAATAAATTTTAAAAATAGATTGTTAAAGAACAGAAAACTTCTAATAAAATGCCTAAACTCTGGAAACTCTATATCTAATATTTATAATTTTAATAGAATGCCGAAAATAGGGCTCCGGGGGTTAATTTTGGAATGCCGACGCGCCATCTAAAGGGAGTACGTCAGTGCGTCAATTAAATTAAAAAAAAACAAACCCGAAAATTTATCCTTTAAACTTAATAATTAATAACCTTTGAATTTAATTTTTAAAAAATCCAATAACGTTTCAATTTTTCAAGATTAAATTTAAAGTAATAACAAATATATATGAATATTGACAAAATTAATCTTAATATCAACTCAGTTAAAAAAATAGATAACTACTTTAAACACAAAAAATGTATTAATTAGGTATTTGTTTCACTTACTCAAAAAGTAATTAGAAGTATCGCTTCTAAGAAAAAGGAAATAAGAGGAAAATATTTAGATCATTGGCTAAGCACAACGGCCGAGAGGCAAGACACAATATTGTTCGTACAATATAGACGGATGTTTCCGCTTGATGCATTTTTGATGTTTTTCTGATGTGGGTCTATCGCCCCATTCTATCTAAATGTGATGAATATTCAACACGCTAGTTTATACGAGATGCCTTCAGAACGAGATAATTTTAGATTAATATATAATATCTACAATTAAACCTATGGTGTATAACTATGGCTAGCTGGGTGATCGAGCTTCGCTCGCATGATATTTTTTCATGTGAAAACGGATTATCACGGAGATGACCTAGATCAATTTTACTAGAAAGAGACTATCTAAGTGCAAAATTTCGTCAAAATCTTCAAAGTCGTTTCGGAGAAACCAAGTTGATACATATATACAAAATTGCTGGTTTAAAGTTAGGGTTTATTTATACCATAGATATGTGTACTCTCGCAAAATAGAAAATTGATATTAAAAATGGTCATGCAAACATTATTTCAAGATTTAAGTGAAGTAATTATCCTTAGATATTGAAAATTTATTGCGACCTTGAATGGTATTAGTAAAAATGATATTATGAGCTGAAATGAATGTAAAAATAATAATGTATATGTAAAATTTATATGACAATTTCAGTAATCATTCTCAGTTTATAGTATATTTTTGAGTTAGTTATTTTCGTAATGAATTTCGTCCTTTATTATTATCCCTTAAAGTTTATAGAAGTATGATAGCGAAGCAAAAAGTGTATAAATCGTTGACACTACGGGCCATCCCTGAAACTTCCCACTAAATTAAGGTATTTTAAGCTCAAAAGAGTAAAAAATATAAGCATAAATTTTGAGGAATAGAGGTACTCAATCGGTACATAAATCTGGAAGTTATATTAAAAAATACTGTTTCATCAAAATTTTTTAACTCCTTCTGAGGTAAAAAGGAAGCTCTAAGAAGTTCGTGGTAATCGCAACAATTATCTAAACTGAAATCAGTCCTAATAAATTTTTACCTGCCAGCGTGAATCATCCCCATATTTACCACATACCGTTGAGTAACCCAAGTTTTTTAATCGCAGTCATGAACATTAGAGTGATGAATTTTGGATCTATTTTTTACAGATGAGTGAAGATTTTGACTAAAACTATGCGATAGGAGAACTAAAGCATGAAGATACGTTAGAGTGAGATAGGCTTAGTGTAACACATTCGAGTTGAGGATTAGTTCTAGTATGATTTCTATAGACATTTCTCTGGGGATACCTAAGAAACTACGTATTATTGAGAAACACTCAATTTTTTTCACTAGTTGAAATAAATGCTTGCATGGTGGCTACCGCAATCGCCTGACTCTGTAATGTTAGTATGTCACAAACTACACATGTGCCCAATTTCATCTTATTCAGCCGTGTCCGCGGGTGTAAAGCAAGAAAAATCCAAATATATGTTCAACGTTACAATTTAATAATATTTGTAGGATTTAATATCTCGAAACCTATTCAGGTGTTCTTAAGCCTCTTTATGCTCATATGACAATACTCTGACCTCATATTATATATTGTCTTTTAGACAAGGAAAATATTACTGCGGCAAAATTGTAAGCTATTTAAAAGATGATCATTTTTAAACCTTTGAAAATTTTTCTCTTACAATTTATGACTTTATTCTGTAAAGAAATGTATGTTCTTTACCTTAAATAGAAAATTTCTTTTGCGTCGATAAAAGAAAGAAATAAGTTTACTATTTTAAGGAAGCATAGGTAAATCTTAATAATTCCTAAAGTATTTATGAATGCATACGTTTTCACTAAAGTTTGATATTTATAAACCAAGCCAAAAACTAAAAAGATCAGCATAAAATTTAACGTACAGATAGTTTATATCTTAAATAATTATTATTTTCAGATATTTTTTTATGTCATAAGATGCTATGCTTTAACAAGCAGATGGGTTTCCTGATGGAAAGAGTCAACCATCGCCTATAAACACCAAAGATGTTAATGGTGCGTTGCTATCTTGTGGCGAGGACTAATAACACATGCATAAGTTTACCGGCTACCTTACCCTCCAAACCGGAAGTCCGAAACCGGACAGTGACAAGCACTAACGCTGTTGCGGCAGGAATAGGCAAGGTGGTGGTAAGAAACCCGGGCGAGACAATGCAGAACTCTACCACCTAGTAGTCAGGATGGTAGTGACTCGCATAGCCAATCGGTCGCCTTTTACGACCTGCCTGGTATTATTGCCACCCCACCACATGGCTGGCAACGCACCATTAACAACTTTAGTGCATGTAACTCGTCTCCACAAAATAAGTAACTCTTTTATGGGGCAATGTATATGCTTCTGCAATAAGCTACCTGGCGTTGTTAGAGATGTACCAGTTAACAAATTTAAAAAATGTGTTAAAACTGTGTAAAAAAGGTTCCTATAAAATATCTGAATACCTAGATGACAGGAAAGCATGGGGTAAGCTGCTTCTCATTTCAATAATCTTTATTATTAATGTAACAATTAGATACTTACAAATTAAACATTATGTAATATCTTTATTTTAAAAAAATATGTATGAAAAAATACAGGCTCGTTGAGTTTCTTTCGCCGGATCTTCTCAGTGTGTGGCCGCGTTTTCGATCTGGTTGTAGTTTTAAAAAAAATGTTGACACATCAAAATAACTAAAATAACTTGTAAAAAGTTTTAGTGAAAGAAGTTCTTCTGTTTTCTGATTACTGATGTCTTGGCTTTCCATTAGGAGAGCCATCTGCTTCTTTGCAATCTAATGATTTAACCATAGATATATACTCAAAGGATTTAACAAAAACATGCCGGTCTATACCGACTTTATTATATAGTCAATCCTGATTCTCTGATCTCCAGGATCTGGATTGAAATTTGTGGCTAGATTTTTTTTATATCATAAGATAGCAAACAAGCAGATGGGTCTCCTGACGGGAAGAGTCAACCATCGCCTATAGACACCAAAGATGTCAATGGTGCGTTGCTATCTCGTGGCGAGGTCTAATGCCACATGCATAAGTTTACCGGCTACCTTACCTTCCAAACCGGAACACGACAGTGACTAGCACTCACGCTATTACGGCAGGAATAGGTAAGGCAGGTACTAGACCCGGGCGAGACAATACAATAGATTGGATTATCACGTTTTTCAGACTGAGCTGAATATGGCCGATTTATTTATAAGTTGGCCATCTGTCCCATAATTAGATCAGATACTGTGAGATAAAGGCGGTTGCATCTCTGCCTATCTATTTAAGGATATGAGCGTGACGTTAATATTATAATATTTATGATCACTATTTCCTTGCTCCGTTAGTTCTAAATATATGCAGTACTTTTGCAAATATTCTAGTAACTTTACAGTAACGTTGTAGTTTAAAATATTAAGGCATGTCCATGTTGTCCCTTACTCTGTTCGTATTTCACGAGAGTAAGTATCCCAACAAGCCCATCAAATAAAAAGACCTATTTTACATAGATAAAGAGCATTCGATTGCCGTCAAGAAAATTGAATTTCTTGTGGGACAACATCGAGTAAATATTTAATAAAAAAAACGGTCAAGTGTGAGTCGGACTCGTGCGCGTAGGGTTCCGTACCATCACCTATAAAATAAAGTCATGTTTGTTGTATGTATACTTAATTTTTTTTAAAAATTACGTTTATTGTATTGGAGCCTCCCTTTAATATTTACTTTATTTTTGTTCAATTAAGTATTTGTTTTAAATGTAATATACAACTAAATATTCGGTGAAAATTTTACGCGTCTACCTGTTACCGTTATATTAATATTGAGCAAAAAAAAAACGAAAAAATACATTTATTGTATGGGAAACCCCCTTAATATTTTCATTTTTTTATTTTTAGTATTTATTGTTAATGTGGCAACGGAAATACATAATATGTGAACATTTCAGCTTTCTAGCTATCACGCTTTATGTAATACAGCCTGGTGACAGGCAGACACACGGAGACAGACAGCGGGGGCTTAGTAATAAGGTACCGTTTTTACCTTTTAGGTACGGGACCCTATAAACGTTTATTTAGTAGTAACTGCGTCCCATAGCGCAATACTTGACTACAGTTTTGTGAATCATTTAAAAAATGCATCTTTTTTCGGAATACAAAATTGCTTAATATGCTTAAACTAATAAATATAGCGACTAAATTTGATACATCTTTCGCCAGTTGTTTTAGACTGAAAATTAACACCTATATATCGACAAATGCAATATCTATACATCTCCTTTTTTACTTAATGCATATAGATGTATGTATATATATATATATATATATATATATATATATATATATATATATATATATATTAGGGTGGAGTGAAAAAAAAAAATTTTTTTTTTCTTCTTAGCCTGGGGGTCAAATTTGTAGCTTATAAAAAACAAAAATTTATGAAAAAAAATAAAATTTTTTACTCAACATCTTGAGGCAGCCCACTCATTTCATCAGGTTGGAGTTCAGAAATTTAGATTGGGTCGACGAAAGTATATATTACTCTGTTTGTTTATACCGGCGGACCGATTTTGACGGAAACTTCTCTTGCAGATAGCTGATTTAATAAGGAGTTACTGAGGCTACTTTTATTTTAGTAAATTTTACACGCAGGCGATGTCGCGGGCATAGCTAGTTTTGTGTACACATTACAATTAAAATGACTATACACATTATAATTAAAATGACTGAATAGAAAACTGTAATAAATGTTTAATTTTGTAAAACAGTAGATGAACTAACGGCATCGTTAGGCATTGCTTTTAATGTTACCATAATTTAATTAAATCAATTGACTTCTTAATCTTAAATTTTAACTTTGTGTAGAAGAGCGGGGTCTCCTAACACAGGTATTTTCATACTTAAAAAGAGTGTCCCCACCACTAATTCATGTAAATTGGGTTAAGTAGAAAGAAATAAATTATTATTATTATATTTTTACTGTTTCACAATAAATTAAAACGAAAAAAATGTTTTTGGCAATATGGTGATGCTTATTCAAGCGAAATCAATCTAAATAAAGCTAAATCAAAATCAAAACTAGGTAATAGAGCTCTGAATCGTCTCATTTTAGTATCACCGTCTTAGCTATCTTGCCGCAATAGCGTCGGCGCTTTTCATTGCCATGTGATAAGGTAGGCGTTAAATTTATGCATGTGGCATTTAAATCCAGTCACATCGATAGCTGTGCATCAAATGTTTGGTATCTATAAGCGATGGTTTTTTTTTTTATTAGGAGAGTCATTTGCTTGTTTACTGCCAATTCAACTCAGATCATTAGTAGTTGTGTCGTACCACTTCCGTGCCTCGGATGAGTACGCAAATCCGCCATCCCGGTTATCGCTAGAAATAGTTCATAATCGTTATCAGGTCGGTAAAATGTGGCAATGGGTATCACTTTTCATCTCACCAACCAACAAACGGATGAATCGTGGTGATTTGGAAAATTTATAGACGTTTGGTTTACTCTCTTTACCACGCATGGGAAACAGACGATACTCTATATATATATATATATTCTTTTAACAGGGCTTGTAAACTAGCGCCTATATCTTCACGCCCGTGTCCCCGAAGGAGTAGGCAGAGGTACTGCACCCACGATTAGCCGAAGATACTTGGTCCCACAAATGAGAAAGGTGGCAAGCCATCACCAACCGGGCACTTTCTAATCCCGAGAAACATTGTTTTTATCAGTAAACTGAATGAAAAAACACATTTTTTATTGCCCGTCCCGGGAATTAAACTCGGGACCTAATGTGACGATGTGATTACCCAACACCAACTAGCGCTTACTTCTTACAAAAATGGTTTATCACCATAAAGTTAGCGTTGATTTAAAAGCAAGATTTTTTATGATATTTAATTGATAGATATTATATGATAGTAAAAAACTAGCCAAGTTATGACTGTCTACGTGCAATATTAGGGTTCCATATTTGCAAATTGAGGTAAGTTTGCTTTTCTCCTACATGTGCATTTCTTTTCCTTAATGGGGTAACTTTTAAATTCACACTTCTCGTAGTATCGTGACGGTGGCGCTATTTTCAGTAGGTACCAGATTAGTCCGATTAATATTTTTTTATTTATTACCATTCCACAATGTTATATAAGTTAGTTACAGATTAATTAATATCATATATATTGTTATGCAATGGCATAACGTCAATTGTAACAAACGTCTAGCAATCCATATTTATATTAAGTCCATTGTGTTATTCAATTAATTTTTTTAAAGGGAAAGATGGACAAAATAACTTATGTGAAACTTTTTAATTTTTACATCAATGTTTCATCAACTTTGTTGACTTCTTCAGGGCTCTAAAATAATAAACATGTTAACAATTTATTCGTTTTGTTTTAAATTACAAAATATTTACCTTCATGCATGAAATTATGTATATAAGTTCAATAGTTACATTATAAAGCAATTCTCCTTCGTCTAGCAATTTTCCTTTCATTAAGTAAAGTATTCGAGGCGTAATAGTTAGTGGTACCTCTTTAAAGAGACGTTTGCACACTATTGGAATAGCCACGCTGTATCAGGTCTACCGCACTTCCTTAATTGTAACTAGATTAACGTGGCAAATTACTAACAATATTGGCATTTTTGTTTGTAACTGTGTGAAAATATAACTATTTCTTAAATAGAGTGTATTATTTTGTGTTTTCAACATAAGTAATTCACATGATAAACCAATATTTGATTTGATTTTAGCATGTTTCTAATATATCTTTGTTTGTAATGGATAAACTCATCTTAGTTTTATAAATGTGAAAGTTCGGATGTTTGGATGGATGTTTGTTACTCAATCACGCCAAAACTACTGAAAGGATTAGGATGAAATTTCGCACACTGGTAGTAGTAATTTTAAGAAAATTTGTACATATTTCTTGAAATTGGTACTTCCTAATTTTAAAAGTTGAATAAAAGTCAGCATGTTATTAATTACCCGATAGTCCATAATGTTTCTTTTTTTTGAGCTTAGGTTACAATTGTCAGAGCACGAAATTTAGGGCGGCTAGCACTAAAATGCTTAAATGCATTTAGTCCCTTAAACATGTTTAGCAAATGTCAAAACGCCTTAAAAATGCTGTCACTTTAAACGTATTTAGGGACTTGAAACGATTTAAGCATTTTGGTGCAAACCGCTCCTAATTTCTTGAATTTTAAGGGGCTGTAGTGCAAATTCAGATTCATGTTTATGGGCTCGCAAATCTTTTTTTTTTATTTTATTTATTTTTGGGAAACATACAATATGGTATTACATTACTCACATAACAGAAAAAAAAATTACATAAATCAATTAAGTTTCCACTTATAACTATCACATTTATATTAATTTAGTAGTTTGTAGCAGCAATTAATATATAATAAATTTAAACCAAATTTAATAAAAACTGAGTAACATGGCAAAAAAAGTTATAATTAGGTAAGACCTGCTATTATTTGTCATATGTTTCTCTTATAAATTCCAATTGAACAGCCAAAAGGATATGCACTAATAAGGTGACGATTATAAAAATTACATGCGCGATAGAGAAAGGAGTGTGTAGCGTACTTTCTTTTAGTAGAGTGAGTATAAAACAACGGTTTATGTCGTGAGTTTATCCGAGGGCAGCTGAAATGTATTTATTCATCTTGTCTGTCACACTGTCTGTATCTTGTCACACAACCGCCATCTAATGCTTTGTTTTTACTCTGTATCGGGCAAACTATTCGTCGCACAGAAAATTTGTTAAAACACTTTTTATTGCAAATTTAATTCTCTACATCTTTGATTCTATAATTTTTAGTCGTAGTTTAGTTGTAGTTCCATCCACAAAATGTTACTTTTCAATAAACTAATAAAAACATTAAGAAAACACTTAAAACTGTACACAATCTGATTGTCATTTTTTTAAATCCAACCCGTAAACTACTTATGTCTTCTATAAGTTCTATAAGTCTTAAATTGAGAAAAAAGTGTGGATTTTTAACAGGATATTATCCAATGAATAAACATTTGTATTTGGTATGGATTATATAAACCTCTATGTAGAGCTTGCCCTCACATATGTGAGACGGAGGAAGTATCAAATGTAGGAGTAGTAGTTCTTAGGAGTAAAGAGAAGAAAAGAGTAAAAAGAATAAAGTATTTATACAATAGAATAATCAGATTCTTTCCTTGACTTCCGTTAGTTGGTGTAAGTACAATATAAGTTGGTAATATAAGTTGGTGTAAGTAGCGAATATTACTAAACGCTACTACTTTACTAGGTGGTAGAGTTCTGCATTGTCTTTCCGGGTCTGGTACAATTGCCTTACATATTCCTATCGTAATAACGTCAGTGCTTGGCACTGTCGTGTTCCGGTTTGGAGGGTAAGGTAGCCGGTAAACTTATGCATATGGCATTAGACCTCGCCACAAGATAGCAACGCACCACTAACATCTTTCGTGTCTATAAACGATGGTTGACTCTTTCCATCAGGAGACCCATCTGCTTGTTTGATATTTTATGATATAAAAAAGCGCAATATAGCCCATTTTAAACATAGGTATGATAGATAAAATTATTACATTCGCCATGACGAATACATAACGAAGTCTTTTAGCAAACCAGCCTAGTGACAGGAGCAATGTTATGCGTTAAATGAATGAATAAATGGTAAAATCAAAAAAACAACTAAAATATATGTTATATTCATAATGATATTTATAAAAACTACTAATATTCGTACATGATATTTTAGGCTGTAAATGAGCTACACGTACATAATATACACACAATGTATGTCTGAAACAAGAATCTATTATGGCGTAGGCCGAAAATACTTATTTTACTGTAATAACTCTCTTCATTTTGTAGATTAAATTGTCCTTTTTTTAAACTATCAAGAAACAAAGACTCAAATATATTTGTAGATAAGAGCTTGAGTGATTTATCGTTGATTTAGTGTGCATATCTAAAAAAAGTTCTCTAAAATGTTATCTAATGTTTCTGTACAATCAGATTCCTTTATTCCCGGCAACATTTTAGTAATTCGTCAGCAGCATTAATGCAGAAACAACAAACGGCACATAAGAGCGAGGCGCATTCAAAACACGGAGAATCAAGAGCTGAGTCAACCTCCAGCGCTCCCTATTTGCACGCTATGAATCTGAAAGGTCAACTGCACCTCATCCTGACGTTTAATTAGTAATTGATTACATCACTCTTTGATTCTACATGTTGAATGAATGAATTAATACAAAATTGAATGAAATATTTACTTACAGTCACACAATTAAATATAAGAAACAACAGTGTGAAGCCCAATATCAAAAACACAAATTTGATATAAAAATCTCTCGCAAAACCATCTGATAACTGACTGACGTTTTATGGCCTTCAATTTATTGTTTGGAAAAACATCAAAAATATACGTCATTGCATCTTTCAAAAGATTTGACACAATTATATTAGTAAGTCCCTGGCAAAATGTAAAATGACAAAATATGGTTATATATATTCTAGAAAAGTGGTTGGAGTTCAGGAATTTGGATCGGGTCGACGAAAGTGTTTTTGTTTTTTCTCCTATCTAGGAAAATCTGTCTAGCAATCCAGAGCCAGCGGATGGTGTGTTCAGACCCTGACACCTTGGAAAAGCACACATACAGCTTTAAGTCTGCTTTTTTCCCAATTATCGAAATTTAGAAGCAAGCAAATACGGCTTTCATCTCTTTGTTTGTCTGTTTATATGTTTGTATGTTTGTATGTTTGTGTTTGTATGTTTGTATGTTTGTCTGTCTGTCTGTCTGTCTGTCTGTCTGTCTGCCTGTCTGTCTGTATATCTGTCTGTCTGTCTGTCCGTCTGTCTGTCCGTCCGTCCGTCTGTCCGTCCGTCTGTCCGTCCGTCTGTCCGTCCGTCCGTCCGTCCGTCCGTCCATCCGTCCGTCCATCCGTCCATCCGTGCGTCCGTCCGTCCGTCCGTCCGTCCGTCCGTCCGTCCGTCCGTCCGTCCGTCCGTCCGTCCGTCCGTCCGTCCGTCCGTCCGTCCGTCCGTCCGTCTGGCTGTTTGGCTGTTTGGCTGTTTGGCTGTTTGTCTGTTTGTCTGTTTGTCTGTTTTTCTGTCCGGGGTAAACCCAAAAAGTACTGCATGGATTTACTTTAAATTTTATATGAATATTACTAATAGGTCGGGTCAACATATATATTGACCTATAGCCTATAGAATTGAGCCTATAGGCTTACATATTATCACGCTATCACCTACAGGGGAGGGGTAGTGCGGAGTAAACGAACTCCGCGCGGACGAAGTCGCTGGCAACTGCTAGTAATTAATAAAAACTTCTCAAATGGCAAAAATTAAAAAAAGAGCAATTTTTTATTAAAAAAAGCAAATAGAGTGTATATTTAATTTGAGTTGTTTGTAAATTTAAAAAAAATGGCAAATAAATAATTATGATGAATAATTAATATTTCTTTTAATTTTATGCAAACATTTTTTTTTCTTTTGTGAGAAATTTCTACCCTTCTTAAGGGCCCCCAACCAAATTTTTATCCGAGGCAAAGGCAATACGCCACTGTTGTATGTCAATTTTCATCAAGATGGTCACTGATAATGTCAGTGTTGACATTCTGATATAAATTATATATATAATACATTCACGAATTTATATTGTAATATTTAAATTTGTGGAGAGTGGAAACCCACATAATGTTTACAGACCCAAAAATCGTCTAATTACAAAATAATACACACACGGCACACTTAAACGAGTAACATTAGTATGTTACTCGTTCGAGTGTGCCTATCATAAACAAATATTGCCTATATTTCCAAACGAGAAGGCACAGATGAAGTTACTGTACCTACGATTACCAACGGTATTTAGGTCCCATAACATTTCAGGTGGCCAACCAATAGACAAATTAGCACGGTTATTAGAAATAACCGTATAAAGTTTTTCTAAAATATCGAAAATAATATTTAGGAAATAATTTGACTAACCTGGGATTTAAACCCAGAGCTTCAAGCGTTTATACCAAAGCTGGTGCATTTCTTTATTATCGATAACAAGACACTATTCAATCAATAATGACAATTCCAATTGTACCTATTAGTACTAAACGGTAAATAGTTTCTCTCTTTCTCACTTTTTACTATTCGCAGTTCTAGTCAAGTTCTTGTAAATGAACAAAAAAAAACACTTGTATTTAATATATTTATCGTCAAAAAAATTAAAAAAGTGTGAACAAATATACTGCAGATAACTTAACAATAAACATTAAGAAATGCATATGTGTTTTCATAACATGAAATTTAGATCAGAAATCAGTTTCTTAATTGTTCCTTCCTTTAAACGAAAGCGCAAGCAAGGCAATAGACGAGCCTAGTTACTGACTCGATTTAAAGGTTAAAAGAGACGATATAATTTTACCGTTTTAAAACTCCTAGCTTCGAGGATTAATCGATACTCAATATCATAAATACTTACATTAATAAAATTGCCTGTATGTTACGACTTTATGTCTTAAATATATAATCTTATAATCTATACTCAGTATTTTATCTTCATTTATCTGACTTATATAAGATAAAGATCAATAATTCAGTATTATACTGTATATTTGTAGCCGTGTAATCAGAGTCGCTGCAAATAAATGGGTGTAGTTAGTCGAGTACCGCAGAGGGCAGTATTCGGGATTTATGGCCGAGAAGCGTCGGTCGGCCGATGCCTTCCTAAGTGTTAAGTCTCCGGATAGCTGAACCTTTATCTTCCGTCCATGCTTTAAAATATTTTGTGAAGTTGTTGCAAGTTAAAAAATACTCAACAACTTAAAAAAGTCCTTAAAACAATTCCTGACGAAACTAAAAAAAAGACGATTAAACTTTGAAAATCATATATAAACTTTGAAATACATCCAATAGGTCATGAGAACGAAGCGCTTGTTTTAGATTGTTTTATTTGGGATCACGTAGCAAAAACAAACACAATCTTAAACTTTGTTAATTATTTGAATTGTGAACCAAAATTTAAAAAAGTTTTAACAAATTACTGTGAGACATCAACCTCAGAACATGTAATTTGATAATTCTATTACCAATTGGATCTAAATGTGGATGACTGTTACATGTGGTTACATGCCATATTTCTTAGAAAATAGAATACGTTTAGACTGAAATGTTCACGTCGGTTTCCATTAGGTTAAATATAATGAACTAAATGGCCAAAGAACTGATTAGGGATAGGTAGTTGGGGGCCCAAGCAGTAGGCTAGCCACTTACAAAAGGCTGGTCCTATCAACTCCAACTTTTAGGTATCCCCCCGTATTGGTCTCGGGCTCCTTTGAAGAATAGGCCAACTGCCGTCCTGCCGGGCAAGTCGTAAAAAGCCCATTCAATTTTTAGCTATCAAATTTTCACAAAGGGCCCCGACTGTTAATCGTTCTGTGATGAATTAAAGTTCATGAATTGTTTTAAATGTATGTACCTACATCGATTATAGAACTATTTCAATGGTGAAGTTATTCATTATTACTTAACATGATTCTAAACTACTGGGCTTGTTTCTTTCTTTTTAGCTTTCATTTCAGGCAATGAACCTTTTCTAAAGATTAAATGCAGTCGGGTTTTTTGTTTTCGATATTTTTTTTATTTAACACTTTTTAGTTAGGATTCATTAACTTCGATATTAAAATTATAAGATGGTAAATTACGCAATCTTGTCATTTCATTCAGAGAGTAAATATCGTGGGGATTATTAAGTAATTTATGGTGGTCTAAACTATTTATTATTAGCCCCACTTGAGACTTAACCCGGCTCAAAGCAACGCATGCTTTGAGCCGGGTTAGGTTCGATTCTGACTTTCACTCCAGGAACATTGTTTTCAATTGCGTTGCTGTCAAATTCTATATAGGTAAACAGCCTATGGCAATTCTCCGTCTTCCAATTGATCTTTTCGAAGAACTGGTCACTCTATTGTCCTTATAACTCTCATTGCTCCCTTTCCATTGTATAATATTATATTCAATTTACCTTTTTTATTTATATTTTGCATTAATCCCCCCGTTATAAAAGCAGAATAATGAAACACTAATTAAAGTATACGTATAAAGTAGGTACTTGTTATAAGTAGGAAAATGGTTTTAAACAAATTTAAATCGTTATACATAATATGTACCTATATCCTAAACTATTAGATACCTACCTCTGTTGTACTTACCTATTTAAAATAGAGCATCTTCTTATGATTTCAAAACTCGAGATCTGATAAATACCCTATTTTAGAAAATGGGGTGAAATCAAGGACTTTCCGAATTTTGAAAATTTTCATTTACCTAGTGGGAAGTTAAAAAAAAGGTACCTACCTAATAAAACCAACTAACTAACGCCCTGACCGCCCCGTTTTTGCTTAAGTAGCGACCCTAACTACCAATCAACAGGGCTTGGAGACAGATTATAATAATATAATGGCTACTATCGTAACTTGGGTTTGGTTCTAAGCAGGGACAAGTATTTGTTTGAAAAGCACGTATGTTTGTATTTTTGGTTTGAATGCTCATTAAATAACCAAGCGAAGCTTTGTGACGATAGACGCAAGTGCGGCCGCAGCATTAGAGATGCCACGAATATACGTCGCCAAATATTCACGTGATTTTGGTGAATATTTGGCGACGTATTTGTTTTCCCCGTGTTGGTTCCGGGCTCCTTTGAAGAATAGGCAAACTGCCATTCTGCCAGGCAGGTTGTAAAAGGTGACCGATTGGCTATACGAGTCACTACCATCGTGGATACTAGGTGGTAGATTTATGCATTGTCTCGCCTAGGTCTGGACTCTGGTACCACCGCCTTACCTATTCCTGCCGCAATAGCGTCAGTGCTTGTCACTGTCGTGTTGCGGTTTGGATTTATTAGACCTCGCCACAGGATAGCAACGCACCATTAACGTCTTTGATGCCTATAGGCGATAGTTGACTCTTTCCATCAGGAGACCCATCTGCTTGTTTGCTATCTTATGATCTAAAAAAAACATAAGCGAGTTCGGAGTTGATCGTATCACAAGGTACAGGTATTATTTGTTCATGAAGATTGAGTGCTGTAAGCAGATACTTCTCCTGATAGAAAGATGGAAAGATAAAACATCGCCTATAGACACCAAAGATGTTAATGGTGTGTTGCTATCCGTGTGACGGGATGGCAATGCCACATGTATATGTGTACCGGCTACTATTTATTATACTATTATATTGACTACTTATTTTGAGGACCAAGTTAGGTGATTCTTTTTATTCTATTTGTACGAATATAAAATAACAATATATAATTGTGATTCTTACGATGAACTTTGAAGATATATAACAAAACTTTTAATATAACAATAGGAAACCATAAGTAGCATCGAATTTTGTTCTGTTTACACGTGTTGTTGATAACGATTTCTTAAGTGGAAGGCACAGGCTGCATTAAGAATGTTTATTTTTTGATTTAATAATTTATTTTTAATCATAATAATCTTATACTATACATATTATAAATGATAAAGTTTCTATGTTTGGATGTTTCATAATCAATCACGTAAAAAATGACTGTACCAATTTGGATTTGGACTCGGATATAAGATGACCTGGAATAGCACATAGAATACTTTTATCCTAATGCAGAGATCTGCAGCTAGTCTCGTATAAATTTTAAGTGACTGTTTATATGTACGAGTTGTTTTATTTGCATACTAGCTGTTACCTACGGCTTTGCTCGCGCATATTTACTTTAGAACTTATTTATTTTGTTAAAATTTTATTTTATTAATTTATTTTATTAACCTTTCTTTATTTTATTAAAAATCTACATTCCCGGGTGGGCCGCTAGTACGTTAAAAATAATATTTACATATTCATCTTAATTATTTATATACGACATTTTTGTTATTAAAATGTAAGTAAAAAACGTAAGACCTGAACTTCCTATTACTTCTAAATTTTCTATACCTAATATCATAACTAACTATACCTCAAACTAAAAATACCTATTAGTAACACACCTATCGAAAAAACTAACGTAATTATAAAAGAAATTTATAATTAACAGAAAATATCCAATCTAAAATTACCTTTGGCAATAATATTATATGTACTAAACTATACTCCAAACTAAATATACGTATCTATTAGGATTTCTGTGTATGTAACACACATATGTAACCAACTAATTAACTATATTAAAAAATCTGTGAGCTGGTCGACCCTACAGGCCACCTGAAACTTCCCGCTAAATTTAAGTATTTTTACCTCAAAGAAAAAATCTATGCCTAAGCAACTGAATTAAAAAAGTTCAAAAATCCAAAGTTTTTTTTAAAAATGATACTTAGTTATTCAGTATTTGAAAAGATGTATATTTTTTCAAAATCATCAACGAGTTTGATCTTCCGAATAACATTGAACACAATTTTTTAGCTCTAAATTGTTTTATTGGAATTTTTTATACGAGGGTCAATAAAATTTTCAGAAGCCGGCATCGCATTAGCAACTAACCTATTGTGTTTCAAATGTCTAAAGGCAGTATTCGCTCGTACATCTGTAGATACTATAACTAAACAAATGTTCGTTTACATAATACTGCAAAAAAAAAAACAGAAAAACTGAGATCTAATTCAAAACGAGAATTCTACGAAAAGCTAAACTTATTTCTAGGAAATTAATGCGTTTCCTTACTATATTGTCGATACATTACATAATAAGTCTGAAAAAAAATCCTGTCTGTTATCATGTAAGAATCTATGAACTTTATAACGTAGTCATAGTCACCATTGCAGTAAATTTCCTATTTCAGTATATTCTAAATCTATTAGATTATGCAAACTAAATGTATCAATATCAAGCGTCAAATACTACATGGCTATAAACCCACAGTTTCCCTGTATGTGTAGGTTCTGTGTAATAGAACCAAAAACCTATAACGTTTGAAATATAAATAAATTATTTTAATGGTCATTATTTGTTTTATTGATATATAAATGTTCTACGTAAAAACAGATTTTCGACAAGATTTTTTTTCATGTACGTATGTGTATGTTTTGTTAATTTCACAAACCCTTAAAATACTACCTCAATGCATAAAAATATTTATATTCGACTCCACATATGCCTTGTCCTACCGGCTAACTTAAGTCAAAAATTTTATTGCTTTTTGTACATTGTTTTTTTTTAAAATGACTTTAAATATTGCGTTTAAGGTTGAATATGCAAAAATACGTTTGTGACATAACTATAAACTTTTTAGACTGAATTAGCGACAGTTTTGAGTGTTAATTTTTGTTCGGAACTGTGTATCTTGGGTATTTTATATCAATGCCTCAGAAGCTAAAATTGGGATGAAAGTTTGCATGAAAAATGATATCGAGAACATGTTATTCTACTCGCGGGCAAAACTGTGTGGGTAAGGTAGTAGTCATAAATAAAATAATAGTACAAATGGGTTTTATTAGACAAAAACAATAATAACATTAAATTAGATAAAAGTAGTCCACAAATATCAGCATTCGTTAAAAGTGATATCATGGAAGTTGAAATAACCTTGATAGTTGAAATACTCTTAATAAATAACAAATAACTTATTATAATCTAATAAAAATATTTTGCAATTTATAACTTTCTATACCAAATTTATAATTGAATAAAATCATATTTAAAATAAAACATAATAAATTCAATGTTAAAAATCAAATAAATGTAGTTATCAAATACCAACCACAACGAGAGAGCTACAACCAACAACGCGTGTGCTGTCATCAATCCAATACGATATTCGATTTCGTGTGGTATGTATCGTAAAATAGTTTGACCGACGACGAAATATCGAATTCGTTCCGCCTGCCACCCAATATGGGGTATATAAATGTACGGATATTATAATTGCATTTTTGCTGACAACGTCACGGAACTGAACTGCGATATGTTCATTTTGGCTAATTATTTTCCCAGACAAATAACTATTCGGGAATGGTATTTGATATAAACATATGTCACATCTATGGTTTCGCAACTCGCAAACATACTAGTCATACTAATCGCTCACCGACTTATCACAAAATTACTGGACCTATGTAAGAAAACACTGACATGGGGATAGGTTATGACTTATGAGTTAGAGTCGTCAGTTTTTTGCAACAGGACTGGATGAGAACGGCTCTCGAAAATTAATATGAAGGTCCTTAGGCACCAGAAATTTTACATCGAAGTAGTATAAAGGTCATAACTAAGAACTTTTTTGTACTTACGAACAGGGCTTGTTTATCGGTTACTTTTTAAACGCAGCGCAAGTACATAAGGAGCGTTTTGTTAATATTTGGCTCTCTATCTTGTAACATTACATATGTAATGCCTCTATGGTGGATAGAGCCAGAGGATCCACGTCATAAATAGACTGTTACCAGATTCTCTGAGGCTCTAGAATCCTGGTGACACAAAGGGAAAGTTAAATGAAATAAACCACGTTAATATTATATATTGTCCATAAGAAAAGTCCGGCATTGATAAGAGATAAGCAGCAGGCATGCTCAGCAGGCACGCGCAGCAGGCACGCGTAGCAGGCATGCGCAGCAATTACGCTCAGCAGGTACGCGCTGTCATAGGCACAAATAATAGGCACGCGCTGTCGTATGTACGCGCAGCGCTGATGTAGGCACGTGCAGTAGGCATGCGCACGTAGGGCACGGGCATAGTAGGCACGCGCAGTGAGCACACGCAGTGGGCATAATATGCAGTAAGCGCGCGCAAAGTCCGGTTATGTATAAGATGGTGCTGGAGACTTAGCTCTAGGTCTTCTTTTATTTGTAAACTCTCGACGATGACTCTCGATGATGACAGGCTGCTGGTGATTCCTTCGGGGTATTTATAGGCTCGTGGATGGGCATGTTCTCTGTTAGTTTGGACCTGTCGAAACAATAGGTAGTAGATGAAGCAGATTGGGAAAATTGATGTACAACGCGCATATAGAAATCCTACTTTCAGACATCGACTTCAAGTATAGTTGTTTACCAATTAAAAAAATTATTTCACATAATCTATTTTCTCTTACTTAAGTTTATATGTAGCCTATGTTTGAGTCCGAGTATGTCCTTGATAAATTTTATTAAAATCGGTTTAGCTAATCCGCTTGCCGCGGCCTTGGAAACGTACCAGATATACAGGTCGCATTTATACTTTCCTCTTTTTAAATTAAATAATAAATCATTCAAATTATTTTGAAAACCATGATAAGATAACTTTAGTAACTTATTAAAAAGTTACAACTTCAGTAGTACAGCCACCATCAAATTGATATGAACTCCTAGAGTAGTCAAAATGATCTGAAAAACATAAAAGCAATTTGATATAATCATCATGTTGTGTAAGTGCTCAAAGTATTCAAAATATATTACTAATCATTGTTTCATATTTATACATGTATAAGCAGTCAGGGTTTTCAAAATTATCTTAGCCAACAAAACTCTCAAAGTTATCTGTGCATAATAGTTACTTTAAAAAATAATAATAACAGAATTCATATTGTGTCCATAGTGCATTTAATCAAAACAAAATAAATATAACGACTCTTATGAATGGAAATAAAATGCCGCAAATGAAAACTAATTATCTAGGAATTCTCCAAATTAGGAAATTCAACATCACCCATAAAATAAGTGTAGTCTTCTAGAAAGTGCAGTTCATATGATGATAGTAAGTAAATAGTATTTTGATCTCATCCTAACATGCTAACCACTAAAGAAGTAACATCAGATACTTTCTCTAAAATTACATATTTACTAAAGAGAGCTCTGTATGTTCCTACCCACATTATAAAAATTAAACTTCAGGTAGCAAACCACCTAATTAAAGCGACGTCCCTGTTTCACGATGTGAAAGCAATTACTCGAGTCGCAGTCGCTCTCTATTCTCATAGGATGTAGTTTGTTTGCTTTTCGTTGTTGCGCTTTTTTTAATTAATCACGTTGATAAAGTTTCCAGGCAAGCAAAGATTCTAATTTAAAATCGTTAATGTAATCTGATTAATGTTCTGCTTACATTTCTATGTCTAAATGAGGAGTATAAATAACTTTGTAGAACTCAAAAAAATCACATAAATTAATTAGACTTGCAAAGATGTGAAATATTTCCATATGACTAAGCTTTTAAAAATACAAGTTAAAATAGTATTTTTATTAATTTTTCATTTTATTTCATAGGATAGCAAACCAGTGAATGGAAAGAGATAAACATCGCCTTTAGTCACCAGAGATATAAATGTTGCGCTGCTATCCGTATGATGAGGTGGATTGCCACATTTTTAAGTTTACCGGCTACTTTATCCTTCAAACTGAAATACGCCAGCGACAAATACGACGCTATTATTGCAGGAATAGATGAGACGGTGGCACCAACACCCTGTCTCTACAGTATGTTGGTGCCACCGTCTCATCTATTGCATTTATATTGCATTGCACAACTTTTACCATTTAGTAGTCATAGTATTAGTGACGATGATAGTTTCACGGGATGCCTAGCAGTATCTTATTGTATTCTTTGAAATGGAGACCCGGATCAACACGAGGAAATGTACAATGTACATACAAAACAACTAGTACTTCACCGCAGAGCGGTTCGAATCGTTGATGACCAGGCTATTTCGAAACAGCTTGACTCTTTGGCGTTGCGCAGAGATGTAGATTCATTCTACGTCTTCTATCGTATTTATTATGGGGAGTGTACCGACGAGTTGTTAGGACCTGCCGCCGAATTCCACCATCGGACATCACGTCAAAATTTTAAGTTTCATCTTCAACATCTCGATGTCATCTCGATGAAAATCCACAACTGTGCGATTCTCCCAACAGTTTTTGCCCCTTACTACTCTGTTGTGGAATCAATTACCGGCAGGGGTATTCCCGAACGGATACGACTTAGGGACCTTCAAGAAAAGAGCTAACTCATTCTTAAAAGTCCGGCAACGCAACTGCAAGACCTCTTGTGTTGCGGATGTCCATAGGCGGCGGTGATCACTTACCATCAAATGCACTTCATGCTCGTTTGCCCCCTGTTCTATAACACAAAAAAAATTTACAAAAGCAATAAATTGATGAGTGTTTTTTTTAAATATTTGTTCATATAAATCAGTACCATACAAACAAAAGAGTACTAAAATATTCATCATACTGGTATATGAAAAGGGATATGGGTAAGGTGAATTTGCACATGAAGTAAACACATAAACACACACATATTCACATAACTAGGTAAGAGGTCACCACCCAACCACCCAATAATTACGTCAACAAAATGTGACATTGTATGACAAGACGCAGGGGGGGGGGTCGAAATCTGTGTAACGTCACATGTTAAAATCTAAAATATATACTGAAACGTGAAATTCAGATGTAAACCAGTCTTAAAAATATTAATAACTTGATCTCTTTAATGTATATACTACTATTATATATATATATATATATATATATATATATATATATATATATATATATATATATATATATATATATATATATATATATATATATATATATATATATATATATATATATATATATATATATATATAAGTGAATATATTACGCATTTAATGATTTAAGAATAATCTGCATAATGATATGGCTGAAACTAAATTTAGCGCAGAGAGAATTAATTAATTATAACGGGCTGTTAAATAAGTTAAAATTTCTCTTTCGCTAACGTTGATTGATTTATTTATCAGTAATACTAAATTGAATACACTTTACATATGATTGAACAATAAAGTGATTTTAATACAGTTAAACAATAAAGTTTGTTAGTCTAAATGCATTTATTTACATACTCATATTTTGTAATTATATAGCTAGCATAAACGTGTTTTATGCTAGCTGTCACGTGTGACTTCACACGAAGGAATAAAAGGAAGTAACAACCCAATATCATTACTTGCTTTAACTTTTTCCGATTAAAAATACTTTACTTACACCAAGATAATGCACTTTCTAATGGTAAAAGAATTTTCAAGATCAGTCCTGTAGTATTGAATTTATTCGTTACAAACATAAAAATACAAATGATTTCGCTTTAATGTAATTTAAGTTAATTTAATTTATTTTATTATGTAAAATAGCAACCAAACAGATGACTCTTCTAATAGAAAGAAGCAACTTTCGCCTGTTTATAGCACCGAAGATGATAATGGTTCGTTGCTATCCGTTTGGCGGGATGGTAGTGCCATACACAAGATAGACAATTTACAAGATACACTTCAACACTTTTGATTCATTAACAGAAGAATTGCTTATCAGCATAACATGATTTTTTGACTTAAGATATCCCTTATAATACTCTAACGAAATCATTAAGTTGTAACATAAGGGTCAGATCTAAATAAACAAGCAGCATAAGTAAGTTTTATCAAAACAATTTTGATATACAAATTTTCACAATGCTTAAATTTATTTAATGTGAACGTGAACAATCTATACATACCAATATATGTATAAAGATAATTGTATAATACATGTATTCTTATACACTTTTTTTCATTTTATAGTAAAAGCAATCGGCGTCATAAATTAAGATTTCCAGAAATTTTGATAACATATTATCTAAATAGTAAATCTATTTAGAACAGTTATGAGCAATGATTTAGAGAAAGCTTTTCCAGTCAAATGACTGTTACTTCACGTTCCTTTTGATTGGCAATCGACATGAGCAGTAGAGCCTTTGGTAAATACAATAGCGTTGCATTGGGACCGAATGAAACTGATTAAATAGCGACAAGATGAGAGCTTGGTAAATAATAACAAACTCATGCGGCATCGGTACTTTAATCGTTATGAAATGTTCATATGGAGTAATAATATGATTTTCCTACGATTATGATATTATATAATATAGTCTAAACGTAAATACTGTTGCAATTAAAAATAAACAAAATATTACATTTGAGTTTGGAATCTACAACCTTTATATTATGATTGTTTTTACATTTTTACATAATAAAATATTTATTATGTAAAAATGTAAAAATGCGCCAATACATAGTAAAATATTTTGTGATTTTAAAATGGAGAGGGTTGATAAAGATAACTTAATCGCTATGATATGATGTGTTATCGCAAAGTAGGTATGGAGCAAAATATTATTTTTATAAATATTATTATTTAATATATATTATTTAATATATTATTATTTAATATATTTATATATTTATAAAAATAAATATATTATTATTTTTATAAATATATAAATATTATGTTATAGTATATACAAATGCTTGTCCCTGCCGGGCAGGGACAAGCATTTGTATATACTATAACATATATAATAAACACCCAACCCAGAAATACAAACACGTACGTGTTATTATATATGTGTTGTTGTTAGATGTATATCTATGCTCATCACACAAATGATTGTCCCTGCCGGGAATCGAACCCCAGGCTCCTCTATTAGGTTAGGTTCGCTAACCACTCGGCCAACGGGGTGGTCAACTATTAGTAGACCAGCAGCAGCTATTAGTAGACCATTTAAAGCTTTCTTTGGTATTTTCTCCCCGTGTTAGTGCCGGGCTCCTTTGAAGAATAGACCAACTGCCGTTCTGCCAGGCATGTCGTAAAAGGCGACCGATTGGCTATGCAAGTCACTAACATCGTGGCGACTAGGTAGTAGAGTTCTGCATTGTCTCGCCCGGGTCTGTTACCTTTGCCTTACCTATTCTTGCCGCAATAGCATCAGTGCTTGTCACTGTCTTGTTCAGGTTTGGAGGGTAAGGTAGCCGGTAAACTTATGCATGTGGCGAGGTCTAATGCCACATGCATAAGTTTACTGGCTACGGCATTAGACCTTGCCACAAGATAGCAACGCACCATTAACATTTTTGGTGTCTGTAGGCAATGGTTGATACTTTCCATCACGAGACCCATCTGCTTGTTTACTATCTTACAAAATAAATAAAAAATATATATATATTTCACACATTCCATTGCTACGTATTACGTATTACAAGGGATATTTAATATCCCTACTATTTATTCTACTGTGTAAAACTTCGTATGGTATAATTCTCACACATTCTTAAAGTCTTACACGCTTAAGGCGCCGTACCGCCGCGGTGTTCACCCGACGCGTGTTTTTAAAATCCTCTTTGTAATAAATTATTCTGAGCGGATGAGTGCAGGAGAAAGAAAAAGCATTATCTCGTACTATTTACACTGAAGGAAAAATAAATGTTCAGAACATTTTTGTGAAGCACTTTAGTAACGCAGGCCAACCATCTGCCGAATACTCGTATACAAAATAGTTGCTCTTTTGAAAATAGAACAATGTTTTTATAGCAAACAATTGGGCAGTTCTTTTAAGGTAAAAGTACGACAAAACCGGCCAAGTGCGAGTCGGACTCGCGCACGAAGGATTCCGTACCATCATAGCAAAAAAAATGCGAAAAACTCACGATTACTGTATGTACCCCCTTGATATTTTCACTTTTTTATTTTTATTATTTGTTATTATAGCGACAACGGGAATACATACTTATGAAAATTTCAGCTTTCTAGCGGATAGACAGCGGAGGTTTAGTAATAGGATTCCATTTGACCTTTCAGGTACGGAACCCTAAAAAGCATGGAATGCGTCGTTATTCATAGAATATAAGCCAGAGATAGGCCGTATACGCAAAGTTACCGTCTCCCTTGCTCTTCTAGTTATAGTTGATGTAACGTCGGCAGTAACACACTTCTAGTAAGTCGATCTCTTCATAAACATAAATGTTACTAGCTTTACAACTAAATGTAATGAATATACTTTGGCGGTAGCCAACACTACCATCAGCTACCACCATCATTCGTCAACTCATTCGTCTAACTACGATGGTTATCTCTTACCAACCACGATGGTCATCTCTCAATCATTCAAATCCCTATCACTCACATCATATATTTTTAACCATAATGGTTATCCTTCACAACTTCTAACCATGATGGTTAACACAAATTAATCAAAAATACTTACGCTCGTCCGAAATACCTTGCCTGCATCTTTAATTATCCTATACCTTGAAAAACCAGAAACCGTTACCTTACCTTACCTTACCGTACCAACCTGAAGATGAAACATGTACACAACCACCAGGAGAAGACAAACAAAACATCTCAAGGAAACTAGCTACGGCCTAAAAGAAAATACAAGAAATCATTTTATTCAAAAAGAAACGGACGAACGGTGAGCGGCGATCACCGTTATAAGCTAACACTGACACAATGCACAATCGCTATGAAGAACTGGAGACCGTAACTTAAACTGGTTCCCCTGGGCTCAACGACCTGGAGATAGTGAAGCCGCGAAGGTTCCAGAAGCCGCGACGTCAAGCATGCAGCCAGCTTAGCGATCCAAACTCGGGCGGCACATACCGATTACACTGACATACTGATCGCCAGCTCTTAAAAGGACTATTGCCGATGAAGGCCCGATCACTATGCCGTTCCTAGAAGAACGCAACACGGCGACCGTTACCACCGAACGAACGCTCCAAAAGGAACGCCCGATCGCAACGAAACGAGTCACACGCCTAACACTACCGCCATCTAGGCGCAGAGTGCAAACTAATAACGCCGCTCCGCATACCGTATAAATATAGGACGAATTGAGAAATAAAAACACATTCGAATTTTAACTGCGAAACCTAAACTGTGAGTTTTATTTAAACGAAACTTCGCCTAGACCAGCTGCTGTCGAGCCATTGTCGAGCCGTCAGCCTCTCTGCATCGCCTGAAACCGGTGAGACTTTCTGATAATCACTTCTAGGAGTCAATTAGCTAGCGCGCGTCGTCCTGCCACTATGAGCGCCTAGTGGTACCGACGACATACATCGCCGCTACAATACCATACACTAACTCTGTAAAAAATTTAGGCGTATATTTTGATAGCGCCTTTTTATGGACCTTTCACATTAGAAACTCAGTAAAAAAAAAACTATTTGCATCCTGGAGTTCCCTAAGACGTTTAAAGAATTTACTACCTATACCAACTAAAATTACATTTGCTGAATCTTTTTTTTTTGTATCATAAGAAAGCAAACAAGCAGATAGGTCTACTGATGGAAAGAGTTAACCATCGCCTATAAACACCAAAGATTTTAATGGTGCGTTGCTATCTTGTGGCGAGATCTATTGCCACGTGCATAAGTTTACCGGCTACCTCACCATCCAAACCGAAACATGACAGTGACAAGCACTGACGCTATTGCGACAGGAATAGGTAAGGCGGTGGCACCAGACCCGGGCGAGACAATGCAGAACTCTACCACCTAGTAGCCACGATGGTAGGGACTCATATAACCAATCGGTCGCCTTTTACGACTTGCCTGGCAGAATGGTAGTTGGTCTATTTTTCAAAGGAGCCCGGGATCAATACGGGGAAAAAAGCTCTACTACCACTCTACTAATGGAATCTCTACTACTTCTTTTTTTAACTACATAGATTATTTAGGCGTATGCTTTTGTAGCCATACCAAAGAGAAGCCAAATAAACTTGAGCGTCTCCTAAATATTTGTATAAGATTCATATTTGGTTTAGATATAAATACGATCATGTGTTCAAGTTTAGTTCTCGACTTAAGTGGCTTCCTTTTAAACTTGGCCGTGATGCTCATATTCTCTTTCTGCTTCTGTGTGCTGTTTTATTCGATTACACGAGTTTACTTAAAGAAAGATTTGAATTTTTTAACAGTGAGGTTATGAAACTGCGTTCAAATGAAAATCTTTCCTTGCATATGCCTGCAATAATACATGTTTTTATGAACATTATTTTACCGTTTAAGCTGTTAGAATTTCGAACAAGCTTTTTTTGACGTGCAAAATCATCAAATGCTTTTAAAAATGTTACATAAAACTTATTATTCGAATTTGTATTTTACAGATTCGGTAATATTATTTTAATTTAAATTTTAAGTTTGTGCAAAATAGAGAGTTTTCATTCATATTACCATAAACCAACAAGACACAGAACACCACTAAAAACCCCGTCTGTTTATTTTTTACGCTTTATGTCATCTAATGTCTACGTGAAATTTACAAAAAGCTTACACACCCAACAACAAGTTACAAGTATTGTCAATGGTTTATTATTAGGTTATTGAGATAGAGTATTAATTTCCTAATAATTCTAATGCGAAAATCGATAGTTTGTTTTATTGCCATTTAACAAATTACGGGGTCGTGTGTAATGAAGACGTTTTCGATCTATCAGAATTAGAAGACCCTTTTCCTGTCACTCGCATGATCGATGTGCGGAAATGAAGACGATATTTTTCTAAGAGCATGTCATATGTCGAAGAATCGGTACTTCATCACAACATGTCATGATACTATCGATTAAGTAGTGATACGATTTGATGCAATTGTGATTTAAAACTTTGTTTTACTGCTCCCTGCAGTCCGTTTATATATTAGTTTAGTAATTTCAAGCTTAGCGGATTAACAAAGCTTGGTTTATAGGTAGGTATATACTACATATTAAACAGATTGACTGGCAAAAAACTATACATACTGAAGGCGGGGATTAAGTACTTGATTCTAATACAGAATATGTAAAAAATAAGTACTTAAATTTTGCCCTAATTATCTAATGAAAATGTTTAGCAAGGACACCCGCGCACAGTGTATGGAAGTTATTGTTTTAAATCAGCGATTTAGCGAATTCGTTACCTCGTATGTCGTTACGTCGATGAAATAATCCAATAAAATGAGCCTATTTACAAAAGTATTATGGCGTTGAAAAATCTCGTTTTAATCCTTCATTTCCTAACATCAAGTCGCGTCAGCAGCGGCAGCGTCTTTAAAGTCGTAACCGACTCCATTTTTGCCATTCTACAAAAGCTACATAATAATAATCCTCTTGACCTGTTTCGGCCACAGCGACTTGGATCTGCCTATTGAAAGTATTGCTGGTGTGCTCTCATGTGACTGACATATTCAATTTTTGCAGTGAATTTTCGTCCACATTCACTGCATGTCAACACCCCTCCGATGTTATATATAATAATATTTGATGCTCACGGGTGGTCAGGCCTTACCGCCCGGCCACAGCTCGCGCGGCGCGACCGGCGACGCGAATTGCGGCGCGGCGAGCGAAAACAAATGTAGGAAACTGTATGAAGTATGCCACAGCTACCGGCGACGCGAATTGCGGCGCGGAAAAACGCGCGACCGTGACGAGCGGTGTGATGAGCGAATAAAACAAAAGAGTACTTTTGTTTTATTTACTAGTAAGCCAGGGTTGGAATCAGAATAACACAAAATTATTACCAATGGAAATTATATAGATACTATATTTTATTAAAATTTTTACTACTATTTTTAGCCTCCGACGCAAAAACGAGTATTGTTATAAGTTTCAGAGGTGTGTCTGTGTATCTGTCCGTGCTTCTTAGCGCCCTGGCGGATGGTCCGATTTAGTTTCGTTTTTTTTTTCTTGTAAACCCTATTTTGCGAGATTGTCCTTAGCTCATGATGATTCAATAAAATCTGTGCAGCCGTCGAAAGCTCACCAGCTCTTTTCAACTTGATAAAAGGAGGTTAGCAACTTGTAAAGGCTTTATCGATGCTAAATTTTGTATTTTATTACTTCAATTATATTGCATTGACATGGTAACCTAGACCTGATACTACAATATCTTCATTCGAAGATATCAGATTTTATTTAACTAGCAATATTTGTAGGTAAATAAAAGATTTTCTAAATATTGCAAACCGTCGAAGCAGCAGCAAATATCGACTTCCTGATATTTTTTGTATTGAAATTTGGCATACTTTTGTAAGTTCAATGACAATGCAATATTATGGTACTATCCAGCTAATACCATGATGTAGCCTGGATATAGGGACTAGAACTCTCAGATGTAGAGTTTTAACGAGGCAACCAAGTTTTGGGTCATCGGTTTTGTTGCTATAAATACTAAGTTTAATTAGTACTCATAATGACGAGAAATGGAACATGGGGCCGCTAGAGTGTCATTGTAACTCACAGACAGAAAGTGTTAAGATAGTAGAGTTTTAAGTTGTTCGTTTCGTTGCAATAAGATATTTTTCATTATTACGAGACTCTGAAGATGGAACCGAATAAAGTAATATCGAAACTTCTCGCATCCAGATACAAAATGCTTAGTTAATAAACTTCTAAACTCAACAAGGTAAGTTTATTGAGTTAGCGCTCAATTGTCTTGTACTAACAAACATTTTGATGCTGGATGATTTCTAGGAGCTGATACTCATCATGACTTAGGATTTAACGATCAAACTCGAAGGTGGTCATGGTAAGTTACAAACTAAACAAGAAAAACCCCTTTAGATTGGACTCAGTTGTTCTATTTTGATAAATACTCTGATTCTAAATGACTTACAGGGTCTTACGATGAAGCAGGAAGAAGGTTATCAAAACTTTTAATTAAACTTAAGCAACATCATCAATTTTGGACTCGTTTGATTTTTTATTTTAAGGAATATGAAATAGGATAGCTTCTAGTATTTAATGATAGAGCAGAAGAAAGTCCACAAAAATATAAATCTTCTAAGCTTGACTAGTTAAAATCCACCGAGTGTAGGCTACTTCGATTTGTTTTGGTAAACACTTAGATGCTGGATGTTTTTTTTTAAATATTGTTACGTGCTTTGGGTTCGTCATTGTAAGAAAACGCCACTTATATTAAAACAGTGTATTTACAATACAAGTACACAAACAACAAAATGTAATACGTAAATACACTATACACACTGGTCACCTCGCTGCACTAGCATTAAACTTAACCGACTACGTTTAAAGAAAACAATTTTAGTATTTACTTAAACTGGTCATTTCGCTTCGCACTGGTCGCTTGTACTTTCGATCACTGTATAAAAACTGCTCTCTATTTGTTAACACTTCCCTATTTATACTCGAGGTAAATTTCGACAACAATCGCGAATGTTCGGCAATAATCTCGTAAATAATAGCAATTATTGTAAACAACTTATGACAAATAAAAAACTTGAGAGTTGTCAAGGGACACCCGGATGGAACGAAGTTCCTTTTGAAACAAAAATCTGTATACACTCAACAAAAATAATCGTCGCGACACCACACTGTTCAATGCGAAATAGATATGAAAATATCTGGCTTGCTTTCTATAAGAGAGAGTGAGAGAGAGAAAGAGAGACCGACAGAGAAACATGCGCACGCCGCACAGCTTACAATAGCTTACTATAGCAAAAAGTGTCGTGACAACTTTTCGTAAGAATTTTTTCCGTCTAGCCCCCTTTCACAACGCGCGATTAGGAACTTCGTTCCAACAAGTCCTAGTGCAAGTTATTTTCTACCTTATGCCCTATACCATAAAGTCCATTATGACATAGCTATTCCGTTAATGGTCAACTATTTGTTTGTCAATAGGAGTAGGTATCTCTTTCTTTTATTTCTTGATCTCTCCAGCGTTCCAACTCTTCTCGTTTCTAGATTAACAATATAACGATACAACTAAAAAGTGGATACTTGAAATTGGGCTGATATAGCCTTTATTGCTAGAAGATTCACATGGTTTAATAGAGTTACAGGGTGGAGCTGGAGGCCTCGGGAGATTTGCAATAAAACAGCTCAAGCTCATTGAGTAAGGAAACACAGGTTAAAGTTACCTTTAACTTTATGCTGCAGGATCCCCTTCCGAAGATCATCAGCTCCTTTTACGTTTTGCGCTTAAAATTATGAAACTGAATCGCCGTGTTGGTCCCGGCCTCCTTTGAAGAATAGGCCAACTGCCGTTCTACCAGGCAGGTCGTAAAAGGCGACCGATTGGCTATCGAGTCACTAACATCGTGGCTACTAGGTGGTAGAGTTCTGCATTGTCTCGCCCGGGTCTGGTACCACCGCCTTACCTATTCCTGCCGCAATAACGTCAATGCTTGTCGCTGTCGTGTTCCAAACCGGGAGGGTCGTGTTCCAAAAGCCCTCCAAACCGGGAGGGTAAGGTAGCCGGTAAACTTATGCATGTGGCATTAGACCTCGCCACAAGATAGCAACGCACCATTAACATCTTTGGTGTCTATAGGCGATGGTTGACTCTTTCCATCAGGAGACCCATCTGCTTGTTTGCTATCTTATGATATAAAAAAAAAATGAATTAAAATGGTGGGTAGACGATAAAAAAGTGTTGGTTTTTTAAATTTTAATTTAGAGTTAGTATGATGATTTATTGATTTATTGACTCATTATTTTAATATTATACTTAAAATATAATTGAACTTAATTTAGTTTATACACCAAAACTTAAACTTAATCTAAAAACTTCAGCATTTTCTCAATTAAATGTCAGCTTGCGTTAAACAAAATTTGTTCCTATATATTTATCTCACTCATATTAATAAAAAATACATACTTTCTACAGCCCACTCCATCAAAAACGATCATAGTTACGAATTGCACGAAAAATGTCTACGTTGCCATACAAAAAAAAATAGGTGCGTGTACTTATGTACGCGCGTGAGAAGTTATACTTCTTTGGCGTCATTAAAAAATAGTGGCCACGTTTCCGATCCGGTAGTACTTTTTAAAAAATATGTTGACGTGTCAAAATAACTTGTAAAAAGTTTTATTGAATAAAGTACTTCTGATTTCTGATAGATTTTAATTGCATGCAAATACTTAATTACATTAAAATAATAAAATGACTGGAAAAGGATAGTCAAGGATTTCGGGACTTAATGAGCAATTTAGCGGAAAACTTCAACCTGTAACTTTTGCGTTACGGTGATGCGCGTGCATCTTAAAATTTCACTCGTTGTCTAAAGAAATATTATGCGCCTAAAAAAATATAACTTCAAAAATCTCAAATGGAGGGATCAATAATAAGGTAATATATGTAGGTATCAACAATAATGGTAATTTTGCGTACAATCCTAATGTTACGATAATATGTATATACTACGCATCAAAAAAAATATAGTAAAAATAGTATTATAAAATCCGACCCTGATACTGGTGTGACAGCTCAGATGCCGCTCTGAGCTGTCACACCAGTATCAGGGTCGGGTCGCCGCCGCGGTCGCAACAAGTGGAGCTGTTGCATACCCAGATGGTCGCGCGACTCACCGCGCCGCATTTCGCGTCGCAGGTCGCGCCGCGGGTAGCTGTGGCCGGGCCGTTAATCTTGTCTCATTTAGCATCGAGCTCTACGCCGCCTTTCAAAATCTAACATCTTGCTGTTCACGTTATGCCTCCACAGTGACATATTCGCTGCCAATGCGTCCCATTCTGAGGTTCCAGGTCACATCTCTTCATATGGCGTTAAACACATCTTTAACAGTAGGAGCTGACCACCTTGTTTCCTCTTGCCATTCTGCAGTTCTAAATAGAAGATGCGCTTTTCCACTTGCTCATCAAATATTCGGGACACATGGCCGGCCCACCGCAGTTGGCGTTTCATTAGATAAGCCTCTATTCCATTGACATTAGCTCGCCTTAGTACTTCCGTGTTACGAACACGGTGCGACTAATGGATTTAAGATGAAGCCTATCCAACGCGTGAATGTGCTTCGGGTATTGACACCATACTTCGGAGGCATACAGAAGATTTGGCAGGACTACCACCATATATACAGCTACTTTCGTAGGGAGTTTTATGTCATGCGAGCGGAACACCTTGGTACGAAGTCTGCCAAAGGCCGCAGCAGCTGCTCCAATTCTGCTGTTGATTTCGTTATTCAGAAAGCACTTGGATGTTAAAGTGCTACCCAGATATTTGAATTTGTCTACCTGCTTAAGCGAGACGTCACCGAGTTTAATATCGACTGGGCCACTGTGCCGTGTATCAAGAGCCATTAATTCTTCACACTGTTCTTGAGGCCAAATCTGCGACACGACTCATCAAAACTCGACATAAGCCTTTGTAAACTCTCTGAGAAATCAGCTACAAAACATAAATCGTCTGCATACATAATCTCAGTGATAATTGCGTGGGACGCTTTAATATGAGATTTTAGTCTCGTTAAGTTAAAGACACCGCCGCCATCGATACAAAAACGAATACGAATGCCCTCGGCAAAAGTATAAACGCATATCATCATGCAGGAGCCGGATCCTTACAAACTTGATCGTGCATCCAAGTTTCGTCCGTACAACCCATAATGCTTCATGAGGCACACAGTCGAAAGCTTTCTCCAAGTCCACAAAACAAAGGTACAAAGGTTGACCCTGCTCTCGACTCTTCTCTAAGAGTTGGTTGACTGAAAAAATGGCCTCACATGTGCCTCGATTCGGTCGGAAGCTAAATTGGGTTTCAGGCAGAATATCTTCAAACAAGGGCATCAAGAGGTTAAGTAAAATTCGCGCAAAGACCTAACCTGGAGAAGTCGGCAGAGAGATACCCCTATTCGAATTGCAATCCAATCTGTCACCTTTGTTCTTGTAGAGAGAGCAAATACGAGAGACTTGAAAGTCATCAGGAACTCGCTCCTCGTCCCACATCTTAACAAAAAGCTTCCAGATGGTTTCATGCAATTTCGCACCTCCACATTTCAACAGTTCTCCAGGTACATTGTTAATACCGACCGCTTTTTTATTTTGCTGTTGTTGAACAGCAACAATAACCTCGCACAGAGTCAGTGGCACGTCCGTCATGTTGACTGTAGGAAGTGATTCCATCGAGTTGATATAGAACTGCTCTGACTGAAAAAAATGCTCTGTCCATCTTTTGAGTACATCTTGTTTGTTCGTAAGCAATTGAGTATCGTTGACAGATCTCATGGGCACTCCAGTATAAATCACTGTACCAAGAAGTTTACGGACTTCATCATATAATGCACCCAGCTGTTTAGTGTCAGCGAGGCACTACATGCGCTCAGCCTGTCGCCACCACTTGTCTTTTATTTCCCGCACATATTTCCGCAACTCGGCCCCACTTTGCTTGACATGCTCCGCTTGGTGGTCGTCCCGATGCTGACGTAAGGAGATAAAACTTTATCGTTATCATCAAACCAGTCCTAGTGTCTGCTAGGCTTGATACCCAGTGTCTGCGAGACGGCAGTGACTAAACTGGATGAGAATGTATGCCAAAGAATCACCATTCTCAATCTCTATCGTTTGGACCGCACCACTAACTGCCTGTGCATAGTTCTCACGCACTTCTAGACTTTGTAATTTTCTTACGTCTAAATGCTTAGGTTTCAATCCTTGGGATCTACGAGGAGGATGCATGTACTTGTTAAAAGACCGCCATTTTTGTACCTTTGGAAATACTGTAAAATACAATTTAAAATGTATTATTCTAATCCGGAAAATGTATCAACATTCATCAAATAAGTATGAATTTAGTAAATAATGTCTTTAATGATGAGATAAGGTTTTTGTTATTCACTGTAATATTATATAATTCACTTTGAGTAGTGCGATTGAGAGTGTTTAATGCAGGCGCTTAGTATGAAGCAAAAATACGTGAAAACTGCCGTTTATCCCTGCGAGTGATTAGTAATCAGCGTCTATTCACTTTACTACGCTGAATACTGATCACTCGCACTGATCAACCACTGTCTTCACGTATTTTTTGCTTAATACTAAGCACCTGCATTAAACACTCGCACTCGCACTAATCAATGTGAAAACGGGACTTTAGAGAGGAAAATTGGCTTTCTTTAGTTTAAAGCGATTATTATATATAACTAGCTATCGCCCTTTGATCGATATTCGACCATAGACCACACAAAATCTCGTCTTAATTTCACAACAGACTTTAACCATAAAGTAAATAGCATACATGAGTATTATCATGGTAGTCACATGAACGTAGTGTGTGTAATATTTATTTTGTATTAATTTAATGCATATTATATAAAAATATTAGCTTTCTGCACTTCTTCACCGTGTAAACTTATACTTCTTCTTTCACGAATTTGTCGTTAAAGGGGTACAAAGTTTTTGCTTCACGTACTAATTTTTAGATGTATTAATTTAAATTTAAATAGTTCGTTTAAAATATACCAAAAAATGTAATACCAGATTTAATTTTTTAGGCTTTAATTTTGTATGAAGCGTTAGCAATATCCATAGTTCCGTAGGTTGAAGACGGTTCTAGATAAAGCATTAAGGGTATCGTAAGGAATAACTAGCGTTACAGTTTTTCCGGAAAGGCAAACCGTTCTAATTTCACGGAACGTTTGTTGGGCGTAAGAGATGCCCAAAGGTGTCATTTTATAAGGGCCTATACAAACTTCTAGCCGGATACCCTTGTATTAAACTTTCTGAAAGGCAACCATTTCTCTGTTTAATTTAAAATAAATATCACTTCAATATAATTAGAAAGTAGATTCTGTAAGAGGCCTCAGTAATATTCAAAGTTTTTATTCCTGTGAAAAATTACAAATATATTATGTTACTAGTACCAGTATATAAAATATTATCAGTTCGATTTTAAGATAATTAGAAAAAATCGTACGTTAATATTCGTTGTGCTTTACCACCATTAGTCAGTCAGTTTTGGCTGGAGAAATGTTATTGTGATCCTCATGGCGTCGCAATACACATCTCGACTTTCCTTTGTATTTTACGTAATTCTTCGTATCGGAGATATTACACCATTGCCAGTTTTCGAGTTGCTACTGAGATATTTCCCGAAAAAACCTTAATAACATATTTACTGCCCGAATGGGACATTTAACCTGGGTTCTTATGCACTAAGTCGAATAGAAAGTTCATCATAATAGTACTTCCTGTCTTCTGGTCTACTGATTTACTTTTCGACTTTGCATTTAGTAGTTTTGCAATCACATTTTAAATTATAATAAATGCAATTCACAGTGAAATTGATAAACAAAATATTTATTCATTAGAATAGTACTTTATATTCCTTAAAATAAGAGAAAAAAACCTCGTCTTCTGGTGGCGCTTTTTGAGCTCTTTGTTTATTTGGTTTCTTCATAGATTTTTACTTTACATGTCACAACCATTAGCTTGCGTTTTTTAAAAAAGATGACATAACTACACACTATTAGGTTTGTGAAATAATATAATAACTAGATTTTGTAAGCGGACGCTTACGTATACAATATATTTGTTGTCAATTTCAGTTTTTAGCCCTGATGATGCAGTAACCTTACATAAAGTTGCACCTAGTGCCACCGCTGGAGAGTATAAATCACACATAATAATAATTAAAGAAAATATAACTCAGTCATACATTTAGCTGTTTTGACGAAAGCGCCCGCTTCAAAAAGATTTTGGATGGTCAACCTCTAAAGAAGCAAAAATAAATTCAGCGCTAAAGAATTTGTAAACTTATTCGTCTTAACCATAGTTGGATAGACGAACTTTTGACAGCTTTTTTAACGAAGACTTTCCTAATTGCAAGTGATTACCATCAAGTTACCTTGGATATTGCGGACACCCTGCAGTTAAGTTGCTAGCCTTTTAAAAATGAATAAGCTATTTTCTCCAAGGTCTCTAAGTCTTACCCGTCCCGTCTTACCCGTAAACAAACTTTTCGACAATGTGTTCTATAGAGGAAATATGCGGGGCATTATGGGCTGCAAGAATCACCTATACCATTAAAATTTCACGACACTGAAGCTTTTAAAGGCTTGTTTAACATGTTCATTAATATGAAAGCGAAATTGAAAATGGTTCAATAATTTAGCTCCGAGAATTTTATTATTGACTGAAGGTTTCAGAATCTTTTTATCTTTTTATATAACAAAAAAACAAGAAATCGAAAGATTATACTGTACTAATAGCATACTGACTAAAATTTCCTTCGAAGCAGGGAGGTTTAAATATACTAGAATTTTGTAGCATTTGACAGCTAGCTGCTGAAATTTGTGTCGATAACAAAAAAAAACAATTGTTCTTTTACCCAAATCGATCCTTGTATCTCATACTCTATTCGGCTCACGCTAGCCTAATAAGACGCCTACATAAAAGAAAAGAGGTCATTTTTTAAGTAAATAATCATATAAGTGTGTGTCTTTTTAGTAGGCACGAACTAGGTCAGTATTAGGGTGGAGTGGAAAAAACAATTTTTTTTCTTAGCCTGGGGGTCAAATTTGTAGCATATAAAAAACAAAAATTTTTGAAAAAAAAATTAACTCAACATATTGAGGCAGCCCACTCATTTTTGAAATTAATTACGAGCAAAAATATTTGGTTGCAAAAAAAAAATTTGTCTTTTAATCTCTTAAAACATCTAAGAACTAGCAATTATGATCATTTCCAACTCAAATTTTAGTCTAGTGCCCGAAAGAGGAATGTTACTTTATGGAATTTTTAAAAAAAATTAAAACAATAGTCACAAATTTTTTTTTAACTTATGAGTTTTATTTGGCATAAAAGAGGATACTCTGAAGTTTCTAAAACGCCTTTAAATTTTTTTTTTTTGCAACCAAATATTTTTAATCGTTATTAATTTTAAAAATGAGTGGGCTGCCTCAAGATGTTCAGTAAAATTATTTTTTTCCAAAAATTTTTGTTTTTTATAAGCTATAAATTTGACCCCCAGGCCTTAAATTTTTTTTTTCACTCCACCCTAATACTGACCTAGTTCGTGCCTACTAAAAAGACATACACTTATATGATTATTTACTTAAAAAATGACCTCTTTTCTTTTATGTCGGCGTCTTATTATTAGGCTAGCGTGAGCCGAATAGAGTATGAGATACAAGGATCGATTTGGGTAAAAGAACAATTGTTTTTTTTTTTTGTTATCGACACAAATTTCAGCAGCTAGCTGTCAAATGCTACAAAATTCTAGTATATTTAAACCTCCCTGCTTCGAAGGAAATTTTAAACTGTTGCTACAGTTCGGTTACAGTGGCGCGGTAGTAATTGAAGTCAGCAACTGCGTCGATTATGATAAACAATCATTTCACGCCTAAAAACTTAACTCTAAAAATAGTATAATTTTTACTTATTTTTATTTATGAAATTTTTAAAAAAGGTTCAAACTAACAAAACAACTAAAATCTCGAAAACAATGAGTATAACTATACATTTGTGTTTAATAAAACTAAAAAGAATAATAATACGATCATACCGGGTATTAATAATGTACGCAAATTCGTTTATTTGTATTTCGTATTAGTACAGTATTCAGATAATGATTGCTCTTTAAAAACAACTTTAGTTTTTTTATTTATCATTACAATAACAATTTTAAAATGATTTCATTGTTAAGTTGCTCACAAAAAATGAAAAATCTATATTTTAATATTTGATCTAAGTATCCAAGAAATCAAGAATCAAGAACTTCACGTCTCCATCGACATTCATATATAACATAGGATTGACAAAATGTCATAATTCAAATAAAAGCAAAAAGAAAACATGCTAAATAAAAACAACTGTTCTTAAAATGCTAAACTAAGTCTATAAAATTTACATAAAGGTACAGAATATGATTTTGCGACATAGAATCTTTATTAATATAGTGATAGTCTATAATATTGGATACACTCCTTTGAAGTCAAAGAACTTACGATCATGGTTTTATGTCGAGCTTACGAAAGGACGCGAGACTCCGAGCAAAATGTTAAAGTTTACACTGAGTTGAATAAAGTTTTAGTCATGTACAACAAACCTAAGCTCTAAGCTACTTAATCAAATATGCTTTTGAACTACTTAGTAAGCTGATATTAAAATTATATGAGCAAATGTTCGATTTTACACTTATTTAAATATAATAATGACCGATTAATAATCGAAATTCAACCATAATTAATAAAAAAATCTGATTTTTCAAAAAAACTCTTTTTGGGCAGGGAGCTTGTGGTTCGCCTCCGAGACTACTTTGAAAGAGAACAACAAAATATTGGACCGTTATTACCATTGAATCAAATTATGGAACGAGTAGCTGAAGCTCTCGATATTGGCCGCAACACTGTTTCGCGTATGACATGTGAGAAATTTGGCCAAGATGGTATGTCTGAAAATAAATTATCGATAACCAACAAAAAGCGGCCCAACGTGAAGCCAATCACAGATTCAGATGATTTTGGTAAGGTTTCAATTAAAATCATACTTATGATTATTATCATAGAAGAATGGAGCTACCCTCATTAGTCAAGCTTCTAAAATCATTAAAAGAAGCTGACTTATTCAAAGGCGGTAATACTTCGTTGCGGCAAGTTATAAAAGATATTGGCTTTGTTTACAAAAAAGTTAACAAAAGGGAGATTATTATAAAAAGAACAATTAAAAATGAATATCTTGCTAGAGTAATTTCAGTACTCTAGCAAGATGTTCATTTTTAAGAAAAGCCGAAGACATAAGTGATTGGACCAAAGTTGTCTTTTTGGAAAAAAACGAGGCTAAACGCCAACCACACAGTGGGTAAAAATTGGACCGACGATACGGCACAATCGTGTACCAAAGTGCCGGAGGGCATAGGCGAACGCCTTATTATTTGTCACGCAGGTACAGCATAGTGGATTCGTCCCTAATTGTTTGCTGGGTTTTAAGTCAAAAAACACTACAGAGTATCATGAGGAGATAAACTAGGAAAAATTTAAAGACTTGTTCCTAGGTCTATCAAATAACGTAAAAGAGCCCATGACCATAATAATGGACAACGTACCCTACCATTTGGTACCAGTTAATAAACCCCCAAAACCCAAAGCGGTTGGATTAACCGCAAAAGCGAGTTGGTGAAGAAGCTGAATAAAAACGGAGTTATAGCAGATATAAAAATGTTAAAGACAGAGCTTATTGCCTTAGTACGGCGTCATAAGCTACCAACTTCTACCTAAGCTCTGGACGAAATGACAAAAGAAAAAGGCCACCAGGTGATTCCACTACCACCCTACTGTACCCAGTATAACGCTATTGAGCTGGTTTGGACCCAAATAAAAGGTCACGCCGTAAGAAATAATACTTTTCCGCCATTTACGGCAAATAAGATGTTGGTCCTATTGAAAAGGCCATCAACAATGTCAAACCTGAAGACTGGTCGAAGATCGTGAATAAAACAAAAAGGAACATTATGTTTGATTGAGATCGTGATATCCATATTGACAACTAGCTGCAGCGTGCAGCCCGCTGCATTATAAGTTTTTGGTGAATCCCGCGGGATCACCTAATTTTTCCGGGATAAAAAGTAGCCTATGTGCTATTTCAGGTCATATTCTACCTGTGTGCAAAATTTCATTCAAATCTGTTCAGTAGTTTTTGCGTGATTGAGTAACAAACATCCATCCAAACATCTAAACTTTCGCATTTATAATATTTATATAGATATAATGGAGTCATCGTTAATAATATCCGTCACAGATACAGATGATGAATTTAGTATATAATCTTTATAGATCGAATGGATCACCACCCATTTTACCAACCGACGAATCGAGGAATAGTTGCGGACCGGATAATCTATTAACGTCCGGTTTGTCTTGCCTGAGCGAGAACGGAAACGGCGTAATGTTTTTTTTATATATTATAATACACGTTTCTCAGTACAAATTTTCTTCAAAGTAATTTACATTGTTGTACATTAAAGAAATATACCCCTTCATATTTAAAAAAAAAGTTTCTTCTCGCCCGTATGCCCTAACAGCACCCAAGATTAGCCGAAGATACTTAGTCCTACAATGTGATAGGTGGCTAGCCTATCGCCAACCAGACACTTATCCGGTCCCGGGTACCGCTGTTTTTTTTTTTTCAGAATAATAAACCTTTAATATTTATTCCTTTTTAAGCCACATCCCGCAGCTGACGGCCTGATAAGAACTTTAAGTGAAACTAAACACTTTTTCGGAAAAAATAACATGTGAACTATATAATTTATTTGATGTGAATATAAGCATATTATTATATAAACGAATCACGCGCGCACGAACCCTGCACGAACACAAAATCACATACATTATTACCTGTTACATTTTTATTAAAGGGATAATACATGTTCAAACTAATTAAATTACGTCCGTTTTGTAAAACATGTCTAAATGTGTATTAGTGAATATAACGCATTATCATTTTATTATTACAACCTGTAGATAAAATACCTTCGTGTCACGTCTTAAAATACAAAAATGCGTGAAAATATTGGCGTGAAGGCACTCGGGTACACAATCCTACTTCATTCCCTGCCAGTGTCTGAGTGCAAAGGCGTGTCGAGTTGCCGGACGGAGCCGGTCTCCGTGAAAATTCAGCGCTGGCCGGAAAATATGGCCGCTGATGGAACCTTAATGTTTCCGACTTGGCCCGGCTACTTGCGGTCAGCCGCGACAGCTTTCGAAGTAATGGTATATTCACCGCTTATACTAAATTGCAATTTTGTCTAAACATTTTACCGAACACCTTATGTGGAATTTTGTGGGAATCGATAAAATAAGGCTTCAATTTTTAAGGAGACATTTAAGTGAAAATAATTTGAGTTTAATTCTTATACTACAAATACACACACTAGCTAACCCACGCAGATATAATAGAGTAATAATATAATCTTTCATATACGAATTTTTATTTCCTATTCAGGGGCCTTCAGGGGTTGATTTCTTTTTTTTAAAATAGCCTTTGTTTGACCCTAGATCTTGAACTATCTCTTCAATAATCTAGTAATAATATCGCTGGACAAATCACATTAATTGATCTAACCCCAAAGTAAGCAATTTATTTGCTTATGTTATGGGTGTTATTCAACAATACTAATACATAGAAATACTGTTACATACATAATACACACCCGGACCCAAAAATACAAACAGCTATGCTCATCACACAAATGTTTGTACCTGTTGGGTATCGAATCCAAGCCTCATTGATTCCTAGTTAGGTTCGCTAATCACTCGACCAATGGACCGGTCAAAATTACATCAAAGTCGATTCAGTGATTAAGTTGTTAAAGCAGAACAGACAGTCAACCCGTCAGACGACAGATGGACGGACGAACATACAAACAGACAAAATGACTTTCGCAATCGATATGAAAGTATGGCTAGCATGGATGCGAGATAATGAGAACTATATTTATTTACTCAAAAAATATATGTTACAGAACTTTAACAATGTATTAAGTAATATTATAAAATTGTAAAAGAAATTATGTGTATTGTAAATTATAAAATAATATAATGTACATACTAATTATAATATTATAATATCTGGTTGACCGAACTTTCCTCGGTTTTTCACATACCCATATCTTGGGAACCGAGCTTTTCTTGGACCTGGAACCTTGATAAATCGATTCCTTGGCCCGAAAAACCCCTAATTTGTGACTTTCATGAAAATCGTTGGAGCCGATTCCGAGATTCCAATTATATATATACAAGAATTGCTCGTTTAAAGGTATTAGATTAGATTAGATTTAACTTTAACTAAACAGTTTCCAAATTTAGAAATGTCAATGCAAATTACCAAATGTCAAATTTTTTTTACTACTTGCGTTTTAAATAGTATTGAAACTCATTAGTAGATGTACACCTAACCGGACAGACCCAGGACCATGATGGACGTTACGGAAATGATTTTGCTGGCGTCGGCGTTATCTCAAAAAGTACACTCATTTACTGGGCATATTTGATATAATAAACGATACACCATGGAATAACATTATTAATGTCTGTAATAAAATGAAAAATATAACAATATTATTTTCATATCTCTATTTTCAAATATGTTCCTGATTTCACAATAATTAGGTAACTCAACTTTATAAAAAACTAGCAAACATTAATACCAGTTGTATTATAAATATATATAAAAGTATCTTCACGCCCCTATCCCCGAAATGGTAGGCAGAGGTACAACAAGTGCACCCACGATTAGCCGAAGATACTTGGTCCCACAATGTGATAGGTGGCCAGCCTATCGCCAACCGGGTACTTTCCAATCCCGAGCAAAGTTGTTTTTTTATCGGAAAACTGAAAAAACACATTTTATAATTGCCCTACCCAGGAATCGAACCCGGGACCTCATGCGGTCAACTCCGACACCGGACCACTAGACCACAGAGGCGACTAAATATATATAACACATCGATATTATTGCATATATGGCAATTTACTTATGATACATGGACTAGTTACAGATACATAACGTGTAACCATTAATATACATATTATATGAAAACTGAAATATATATTTTCCCTTTGGACCAACTGCCGTTCTGCCAGGCAAGTCGTAACAGGCGACCGATTGGCTATGCAAGTCAATAACATCGTGACTACTAGGTGGTAGAGTTCTGCATTGTCTCGCCCGGGTCTGGTACCACCGCCTTACCTATTCCTGCCGCAATAGCGTCAGTGCTTGTCACTGCGAGTTTGGAGGATAAGGTAGCCGGTAAACTTATGTATATGGCATTAGTCCTCGCCACAAGATAGCAACGCACCATTAACACCTTTGGTGTCTATAGGTGATGGTTAAATCTTTCCATCAAGAGACACATCTGCTTGTTTGCTGACTTATCAAAAAAGATATTTCTGATTTCACAAGAATTAGGTTATAGTACTCAACTTTATAAAAAGCTAGCAAACATTAATACCATTTGTATTATAAATATGTATAACAAATCTATATCATTGCATATGGCAATTTACTTATGATACGTAGACTAGTTACAAATATATAAGAGTAAACATTAATATACCGTAAATTGAATCAAAATCGGTCGATTGATTAAGGATTTTTCAATGACGAAAATTTTCGAAAAAAATAAAACTTTTGACATTTCCCAATCCATAGATTGTGTAGCTAAGAAAACATTTTAGAGCTCAAAAATTGCTTTGCATTTGCATTTTAAAGATCATAATCGATTATTATCGTTTTCAAAATATACTTTTCGAAGCCAAATTAGTGCACTACAGCCGGGGGAGCCAGCGGACTGTAGATCTGTTCTTCTTCTTCGACGCCCCACCAACCGTAGTGCCTTTGGTCGTGAGCCGGGTGTCGCCGGCGGAAGAAATCGAGACCACAACTGTTCGTTGCAAAGGTGCTTTATTGTAACGAAATAGAATTTATCAATAAAATAAAGCTAGCACCGTTGCAAATGTTCCTATTCTATGGGAGAGCCAGTACTTGCCCTAACACTGCCCTACTCTAAAGCCGGTACCCTATGGATATATTAAAGCCTAGGAACTTGTCTGGGAAACTTATTGAGTCGTAACGAAACTGTAACTTGATCGGAACGGAACTGATTGTATGGCCGCGCTCTCCGGTATTTATAGCCCGCGGCCAGACGGGCGGCGTAAATCGACAAAGACGAATGGCGCCACGCTTGGCGCCACAATGTCTGGGATTTGTTAAAATCTTACTTTTCGTAATCTAACCGTAATTATTTTATCTTAGGTAGCTTTTTCTACCTCTAATTACCTAGTGTGGCCCTCTAGCGAGTGCTAGTGACAATTATAAACGAAACAAAGTACATAATGCCCTAAGACCTACCGAAAACTAATTACATAGTGTTATTTCTTATCTATATACAAAGATTTAACACAAATAAACTTATATAATAACAAACAAGAGTGGTATATACATTATACGTTCTTACAGGACCTCGGAAACTCTTACAATTACAGAGTTATACGCCTTTTCAGGTCGTACTATCCTGTTAACTATCTTTATATACTCGAAAAGTGCGTAAACATGTGCCTAAGGCTTATACTTACATTGTACATACTATTTACAATCGATAAACATTTGTTTTCATAAAGATTTTTGCACTTTTCGGGGTTTTTGTAATTTTGGATTCCCGCATATAAATACAATCTCGCAAGAGTCGACTCGAAATTTGTCGACTGCGTGGAACCCCTTTTGATCGTAATATGCTTTTAGGCACACAACTTAACTACATAAAGCTTTATTATTTCTGTACAACAAAACTGTATGTAGGTCTTAGGGCGAATAAAAGACGGAAACGAACATTATTTATTACAAAAAACTTACGAACTAAACGAAATATACAATTTATCCTGCCTTAATATCTATTTACTTTTAATATTTACAATGAAACATGTCTGTGCTGCACAAAATTACTGTTATTTTTAACAAAATTTAGATTTAAGAACTCTGAAAAATAATCCTTTCAGTTTAAAATACCTCAATTTAGCGGGAAGTTACAGGGATGTACTGTAGAGTCAACTGGTTTACAGATTTTTTTCTAGCTTTCGATTTATATTTGATATATATCCTATATTCGGTTTTAAGTCAGGCTCTATCTAACCACGACAACTGCATTATATTTCGTTTAGTATTTTTAGAGACGTGCTACAACAAACAAACTGAAAGGCACAGAAAAAACACAAATCGTGATTTTATATTCCTGCTATCGTTACTTTTCCATTTTGAAATAAACTTCAAATGTACAGACATGTTGAATTCTAATTGCTGATTTATCATAATTTTAACTGCTTCCGTTATTGTTAGCTGAAAATATAACCTAAAAGTAAATAGACGGTTAGAATAGAAATATGAATTAATTAGTTTGCAAGTGAACTGAATTATTATTGGGCACTTATAGGTGCCTCGAGCTCTAGTGTCAAAATGACACGTGCAACGCCATTTATAGATGCAATGACGTTTTTTTTTTGTCTAGCGGAAAGGGTTGCCAAAGATACCTATATCATTCACAAATTCAGCTGTAAGTCGTGAGATCCCGACTAGAATAAAGGGTCAGAAAAAAATATTATTATGCTTTTTACACTCCCAGTAGCAGCTCTAAGTCTGAAAGTAATTTGTTGATAACCGTGTCAAAGTACACGAATATGTAAAGTTGTCGGTTCTGAAAAGAAATGATAGGTGTTAAGTTAATTACTATTCGTCTTTCTCCTGTTGTAGTTAACAGTAATATTTAACGACATTAAATTAACTCTGTCTACTCAACAAAGAAAACCAATAAACAAACTAAGGACACTAGCATATAACGTAGTCAATTATGGGTATCACCAAAAATAAATGATAGGAATTAAGGAAGGAAACCATAACGATAATATTACTACTCATCTTTCACGTGCTGTGTTGAAACGTAATATTTAACGATATTATTCTATCAAAAATCACTACTCAAAAAACAAAGCCAGTATGATAACTTAGTCTTTGTACACTTATTATTTATTTTTAGGTTTTTCAAAGAATGAAAATTTAAATTCTATTTTTACTCCATTAAGATTGTTATAGAAATCAGTGTATTTTACTTTGTTTACCTTTACTAATTAACCTTAAAATTCTTCTTCTTGAATATTCCAACGGATATAAAACTGTTTCGAGAATGCAGGCATACAGATTGGCAATTCGTTGTTTCTCTTTCAGTGCCTGAAGTGTTACGAGAAACAATTTCCTAGAGATGATACCTTCGGGTAAAATAAACCGTAACAGAAATTGGGGCAACTGTAAAAACGATTTCGTCAAGATTAACTCAATCGACGTTATTTTACGATGTATATAAAATGAATTGTTAAATCCAAACATTATAGTATAAAATTACCGTAATATGTTTTGTGCGGTCTCCGCAAAATGTTTGATTTTATTTATGTTTAACGTATCGTATTAACTCGGCAGATTCTATTGCATATATTTGGTTTCTTTTTTACTATTTTCGTTATTGCTTCTCACTCTTATTTTTAGGTTTAGCCCCGTGTTGGTCCGGGCCTTCTTTTAAAGAATACACCATCTGAATTACTGCTAGGTAGGTCGTAAAAAGCGAACGATTGGCTATAGTGTAAACGAATCACTACTATCGTGACTTCTAGGTGATAGATAATGTTCTGCATCGTCTCGCCCGGGTTTGGTACCACCGCCTTACCTATTTCTGCCGTAATAACGTCAGAGCTTATCCATATCGTGTTCGGTTTGGAAAGTAAGGTAGTCGGTAAACTTATACATGAGGCATCAAAACCTCGATATATGGATAGTAACGCCTCATTATCATCTTTAATGTCTATAGATGATGGGTTGCTGTCTTAAAAATAGTTTAGTTTAAAGGAAAAAGTACCCAAGTTACGCATGCGACGTTACATGACTGCCAGATAAACAGCGACGTAACATTGAAATCTTTGATGTATTCATACGAAAATTCCGATAAAAAGCGTTTCTTTTTATCGGAATTTTCGTATGAATACATCAAAGATTTCAATGTTACGTCGCTGTTTATCTGGCAGTCATGTAACGTCGCATGCGTAACTTGGGTACTTTTTCCCTGCTTGACTTAAGCATGTATTTACGTATATAATATCTTGATTTGCGAATTAAACGCTGCAATATTGCATAAAAAAATCAATTGACACTATAACGGCTTAAAACCAATAAAAATATATCTAAGCATCCCCTTAAAACAACAAAACTCATTTATTTTATTTAGTTTAATTTGTATTTATTTTATCATAAGTGAACCTAAAAGTTAAAAGGCAAAATTCATTAAGTTAAAAGTGGAAATCGTCTAGTTAACACAGAGAAATGAGATTCGTGAGGCCACAGTGAAGCAAGCATCAACACTTATTAAAAGAGGATTAACTCGTTTAAAGTGCGATTGAACTTCTGCTTTAGACGTCTTTGCAGCCGAGTGCCAACCGCACCAAAACTTGGAAATATCCAAGTCTTTAAACTTTTAGAATAATATGTTTCTTCCTTTTTAAACAAGAAATAAATATAAATCATCTATATGAGTTTTTATCATAGTAATGATATTATTGTAAATAAATTCTACAGATTTATTTTCAAAATAACTATTATTCAAAGGTGAAAAACAACCAATTAATGTTTTTTGCTCATGATAATTAGCAACAACTGTAGAGAAATTATTTTTACTGATACGCCATTTTCTTCGAGACTGAGCTTTTAGATCACTTATTATATTAGTTTTTCATTTACATCACCTATCATTTCGTAATAAAATAGTACCATTTTAATTCTGATAACAGAGAAAGTAAAAGAAGTGAATTAATCAGAACTTATGCACCTCGCCACAAGATAGCAACGCACCATTAACTTCTTTGGTGTCTATAGGCGATGATTGACTCTTTCCATCAGGAGACCCATCTGCTTGTTTGCTATCTTATGATTAAAAAAAAAGAAAAAAATCAGAACGCACCTTGCATTATGGTTAATTCACTTCTTTTGCTTAGATACTTTTTAATAAATATTATATCAATAAACGCAACAAAACACGTATACGAGTAATTAAGCTTGGGTTTAAGAAAAAAAAAAAAGTAATACGCTAATTTGACAACTTGCAAGTTTGTTTATATTCTCTGCCACAGAGTAATATAGTTTAGTTGTAGGCGTCAGAGCTCATCGATAGAAAGAACGCTATGTGACATCCTTTTGATGGAGAGTAATATGTGTTCATGCGTCGTTTAGATTCAGTCGATAACAAAGAAAATAACATCGATATAATGCATTCTGCATTAATTTCAAGAAACTCACACAAAAGATAATAATCTAATACCTTTAAACGAGCAATTCTTGTGTATATATAATTGGAATCTCGGAATCGGCTCCAACGATTTTCATGAAAGTGACAAATTAGGGATTTTTCGGGTCAAGGAATCGATTTATCAAGGTTCCAGGTCCTAGAAAAGCTCGGTTCCCAAGATATGTATATGTGAAAAACCGAGCAAGGCTCGGTCAACCAGATACAAAAAAAAAATTTATTCTATAGGAATCGATTTATCAAGGTTCCAGGTCCAAGAAAAACTCCGTTCCCAAGATATGGGTATGTGAAAAACCGAGCAAAGCTCGGTCAACCAGATATTAGTAATTAAAATGGCATTTGTTGAGTTGCAAGAAAAAGGTTTAACACCTTTTCTTTCAGAGAAAAATCCATAGTTCATTATCTTGATATTATTTCTTCAAAATTTTATATAATAATTATACCTATATACTTGTATTCATTTTATACTAGCTGTTTCCTGCGACTTCGTTTGCGAGAACTTCGTTTACTCCGCACTCCTCCTCCCCTGTAGGTGATAGCGTGATAATATGTAGCCTATATGTTGACCCGACCTGTTAGTAATATTCATGCAAAATTTGAAGTAAATCCATGCAGTATATTTTTAGTTTACCCCGGACATACATACAGACAAACAGACAAATAGAAAAAAATTCTAAAAACTATATTTTTGGCTTCGATATCGATTACAGATCACGCCCCAAGTATTCTTTTAAAAAAATATTCAATGTACAGTTTTGACTTTCTTACGATTTTATTATATGTATGTATAGATAAATTTACAATCACATACTACTTTAGAGAATTTTGCTGTAATTTTGTTACAAATAACATTATGAAATTATCGCTTATTCCAGAAAAAAATTGTTATGTGTACCTTTTAATGTAACGTTATTGTTCAATTAAAAAGTGCCAAAAACGTACAGCGTACTGTAACGTAAACTAGTATATAGAATTTATATACACAATGAGTTTCGTAATGTTATTAAGTTTTATTTATCAATGTCCAATAATCTTGATATTAATACATCAAGAAGAAACTTTGTAGCCCTTTTATAACAATTACGCGAACGGTGGAGTATAACATTTTTTTTAATATATATCATAAGATAGCAAACAAGCAGATGGGTCTCCTGATGGAAAGAGTCAACCATCGCCTATAGACACCAAAAATGTTAATGGTGCGTTGCTATCATGTGGCGAGGTCTAATGCCACATGCATAAGTTTACCGGCTACCTTACCCTTCAAACCGAACACGACAGTGACAAGCACTGACGCTATTGCGGCAGGAATAGGTAAGGCGGTGGTACCAGACCCGGGCGAGACAATGCAGAACTCTACCACCTAGTAGTCACGATGGTAGTGACTCGCATAGCCAATCGGTCGCCTGTTACGACCTGCCTGGTAGAACGGCAGTTGGTCTATTCTTCAAAGGAGCCCGGAATCAACACGGGGGATTTAAATAATATGCATTAGAAATACATTAAAGTAATAAAAATAAACATTACACACACTACATTCGTGTGACATATAAAACACGCATGTATACTTACTGTTTTCTTTGAGGCTAATTGTTAGTGTATTGCTATCGTTTAGTCTATGGTTGAATTTCGACCATAATTTGCTATTTAGTATAAATAGCAAGGATTAAAAAGGCTATAATATCGATATGTTTGCGCGTTACATGCTGTTTTGTGATTGGTTAGTTCGTAGTGAATTAATGTTATTGTATAGGATATTATGACGTTGTCGTCTAGCACTAGTTAGCGAACCAATCACGAAGCAGCATGAAACGCGGCGAACCAATCACAAAACAGCATGAAACGCGCAAACATATCGATATTATAACGTTTTAAATCCTTGATAAATAGGTAATATTTACTTACATATAGTTTTATGTAATTTATTTCATTTTTGACAGATTAAACCACGGGCTACATGAATAGTAGTACAAATAGACTCACCATTGGGAAGTAAATGTGTCACCGCGCATATAAGCAAACGCTCCTATTACTGTCAAAAATTTCATACATTTGTAGGTTATATTTTATTGTGAAAAAAGATGAATAAATCCATGTTGTACTGTTTTATCCTACCGAATGAAAAGGTTTGAAAATTACACTTGAAATGATTTTATTTCATTAGTAAGTAGTATAACTCTCTATTTGTGTATGTAATTGCAAGCTATACTGACAAACTAAGAAATTATCTTGAAAGGCGTATCCATTTAATCCGTGTTAAACGATATTTACAAATAATAAGGATAACTGAAATGACATATCAACAACATGAAGCGTTGTAGCTAGCTACGAATGACTGAAAGCAAACAAAGGAAATTGTGCCAACCCTTTCGAAACACCTAACACAACGCATCATGAAACTCAACAGAAATGATTTAAGAAAAGTAGTGGGCAATATAACAGGACATTGCCATTAACCGACACCTATTTAACATAGGTGTAACAGACAGCCTTTTATGCCGCGGCTGCATGGAGGAACAAGAAACCACCGCTCACGTTCTCCGTGAGTGCAGGAGCGTGATCGAACAACGGACACGTATTCTAGATAACCCCTAAAACCCTTAAAGAATCATGTGAAAACATAAGCAGCCTTATAAGCTTTTGGAAGGAGTAAGGATGGCTGGAATAGATTTAGCTAGCTACGTACTAAGGCCCAAGTGGCAAAGTGCGGAAAATATACCTAATGGGAAAATAAGGATTCTAACTTTAATTAGGAAAGAACAAAAATGGATAATTAACTTACCCATTTTTGTTCTTAAAGAATCTTGTGAAAACATAAGCAGCCTTATAAGCTTTTGGAAGGAGTAAGGATGGCTGGAATAGATTTAGCTAGCTACGTACTAAGGCCCAAGTGCGGAAAATATAATGAGAAAATAAGGACTCTAACTTTAATTAGGAAAGAAAAAAATGGATAAGTTAAATTGTATTTTTAAAAGGAACATTACAAATACAGATAATTACAATTAAAGTTTCATCTCATTTGTTCAAGTATAACAACGTGCAAGGAGCTAACGCTAAATAACATAATATTTCTCCGGTCAAATAAATTGCGGTAGAGCGTTAGTTTGATTCGAAGTTATTTGTTTCCTTTACAACGAACATTAGTGGGAGCTCACATCTACCACCAGAACTTAGGTACATACTTAATTCTACTTATTTATGTATAGTTACGTATCGTACCTATCGTAAGGGCGATAGAGAAGTTCTAAGATTTATCTCCTTTCAAGAGAATTCGTTTTACAATGGCCTGTAATTTGTTGGTTCCTACAAACCTCATTCTCTGTAATGAATAGTAATGTTGGGAATATGTAGAGTGATTTAAGAAGCAAAACTTTCATCAAATTGACGTTTTAAGGTAAGCGCTTGTGTTAATGTTTCTTTTGAATATTAACTTTAATCATTGCCACTGATTTTAAAGTATTTGCAGTAAAACTACTTTGGTGCTATAAAAAAACTAAAATGTGTGGTGATCTCAGGTATTTTATTATCTTATGATAATAGATGTCACTTTATCTTAGAAAGTTCCCCCGTGTTGGTCTGGGCTCCTTTGAAGAATAGACCATCTGCCGTTCTGCCAGGCAGTTCGTAAGAAGTGAGCGATTGGCTATACGAGTTACTACCATCGTGGCTGCTAGGTGCCCATTTCTGCCGCAATAGCGTCAGTGCTTGTTACTGTCGTGTTTCGGTTTGGAGGGTAACGAATCGGTAAACTTATGCATTTTTTTTTTATCATAAGATAGCAAACAAGCAGATGGGTCTCCTGATGGAAAGAGTCAACCATCGCCTATAGACACCAAAGATGTTAATAGTGCGTTGCTATCTCGTGGCGAGGTCTAATGCCACATGCATAAGTTTACCGGCTACCTTACCCTCCAAACCGTAACACGACAGCGACAAGCACTGACGCTATTGCGGCAGGAATAGGTAAGGCGGTGGTACCAGACCCGGGCGAGACAATGCAGAACTCTACCACCTAGTTGCCACGATGGTAGTGACTCGATAGCCAATCGGTCGCCTTTTACGACCTGCCTGGCAGAACAGCAGTTAGCCTATTCTTCAAAGGAGGTCGGGACTCTGCCACTAAGGTAGCAACGTACAATTATCATCTTTGGAGTCTATAAGCGATGGTTGTCTCTTTCCACCAGGAGAGCTATCTGCTACTTTGCTATTTTATGATATTAAAAAGTAAGTCATGACCTCCATTTAAAAATCTTTAATTTACAGATACGCGTATTTTATTCCTTTTAATGATGCGCTGTTGTGTGGGTGTAGGCATAATGCCAGAAATTGAAAAATCTAAAAGTGCACACCTCATAGCGCTCGTTTACTTAAAAAAATACATTAATAATTTATTGAGGGATTAACTTTCTACAGGTTTAATCATTTCACTGCTATTTAATTAAATATTTTTGTATGTACCTACCTAGGAACATTAATACCATAACATTATTTATAAAATAAATAAAATTAAATAAATACCTCTGTACAATTTTACATGAATTGATCTAACCCCAAAGTAAGCAAATTTTTTGTTTGTAGTAAACATCCATACCATGTAGATTTTGATGCAATTTACTATTTATTTGTATTTCGCGAAGACGCCATGAAAACCAATTTATTGGAACGAAGTTCCTTATCGCGCGTTGTGAAAGGGGGCTAGACGGAAAAAATTCTCACGAAAAGTTGTCACGACACTTTTTGCTATAGTAAGCTTGTAAGCTGTGCCGCGTGCGCATGTTTCTCTCTCTCTCTCTCTCTCTTATAGAAAGCAAGCCAGATTTACATTTTATTACAATTTAAAATTTTATAATAATTCTTTCACTAATTAATTGAAAGGAACTTCGTTCCATCTGGGTGTCCTTAGACACCTCTCAACTTTTTTTTTGTACAGCTATCAAAACATTTTATGCAACTATCGAAATTATTCCATATCTAATAAACTACATGATCGATAATTTTCAAACCAATTTTCGTTTCAAGCTGCTGTTGAATTCTACATTCCAAAGTTTCATACAATTTTACTCGATGTTTCAGAAGCGAATACCTACCCAACTAAATATTGCAAGATCAAAATCTTTTTAGAAACCTCTATATTCACACGCCTATGCTCTCTGGAAATATCTTATTATCTCTCAGTTATAAGTGTGGAGAGGTAGTAATAATTTTATTTTTTGTCATCGTACTGCATTATTGTGCAGAGGTTTATAAAATACACCTATTTTTCAAATTTCAACCATACAGCTGTACCCATAGTTTCCAAGCAAACGACCTGTGACATACGGACAGTAAATGGACTAACGGACATACAGACGGACATGACAAAAGTATAAGGGTTCTATTTTAGCCATATAGCTATGCAACCCTAAAAAACTTATTAAATTGGAATACCAAATTTCAAACCCACCGCGTGTGAGCTCACATTCGATTTGTTTGATGGAATAAGAATTTTGAAACTAAATATTAGGAATATTAGTTTGAAAGTAATCTTAAAAATCTGCAGCGTGTCTGCGAAATTCAGCCGTTTTAAATGTTGACCGAGCTGTTGCCGACGCCGATCTTGTACTGGTACGATAAGGACTGTTCTGGTGAGATGCCAGCTACTCCGCATGTTTTCAACGTTGAGTTAGGAACTATTCTGGAGTCTCAGAAGCAAGTTGAGACACCATATACTCAGTGTACTGTTAACGCAGATCTTGTACCTCTTCTGGTCTGGTATACTTCGTCAAAATGCCAGATACTCAGCATGTTGTTGTCGCCGATCTTCGGCCACGTCTGGTATCCCCGCAGCTTTATAAGCTGCCCCAGGCACCGCCCGCTCAAGCCTTTGCAGTTCAACTTGTTGAGACGTTTCATTACGTCTAGCTATTTTCATAGCTCGGGCTTTATCAGAACTTTGTGAAATATTAGACTTACGCTTTAGCGATATTTTTGCAAGCAGAAATTAAAAAAAAAACAAAATCGGTAGTAATTTTAAACAAAAACTGAAACAATTCCAATAGCTAACTTATATAAATAATAAATAAATAAATATTCACGGGGCAAATGACACTGACTGATCTAATCCCACAGTAAGCAAATTATTTGCTTGTGTTATAGGTGTTCGTCAACGATACTAATACATAGAAATACATATATAAATACTTTAACATACATAATAAACACCCAAACCCGGAAATACAAACATGTATGCTCATCACACAAATACTTGTCCCCGTCGGAGATCGAACCCGACCCCTGTTGCTTGCGTAGTCAGGGTCGCTAACCACTCGACCAACGGGGCGGTATAGTTATATGTAACAAAAACCTTCAACTAAACGTTATTCTTTTCGTTATAACTTAACCAATTCGTTATAGGTAACTTAAAGAAATATAGTTATCTAATGAAAACCAAAAATAATGTACTTTACCCAATATTCAAAAAATACATTCTAAATGACTAAGACTATACCCAAATGCATAGCTAAGACAAACCAAAAAAATCATATACGACTGTAATTAAATTAAAAAGTAATTTGTAGTGCTTAAAAAGCAATAATTATGCTACTGTAGGTACTAATATAATATAGTCCGGTGTCGGTGTTGCCAATTTTCCGATATTCCCAATTTTATATGGGATATAATAAATCCCGGTTGGCGATATGTTTCCCACCTGTCATATTGTGGGACTAAAGTATCCTAGGCTAATCGTGGGTGCACTTGTTATACTTCTGCCTATACGGTGTGGTAGTGTGGTGTGTGTATACTACAAAACAAACACACTACACTATCACACCGTCGCCGCCGCCGGTCTCAAACGGCGATGAAAACCGCTGTTCTTCTCTCTTCAGACATAATTATAATTAGTCTAAACGACACACTAAGCTGAGGTCCGATCTTGCAGGAGACAAACCTTAGCGCGGGCGTTGATTGCTCAAATTAAGATTTAAACTCTGGCTGAGCACTCTGCTCGACCGCTAGTACGGTGTCGCTGTTACGGCCCTTGGACTTAAGGCCACCAACTTTTGTCATTTCGAAAAAGAAAACTTTCGGGTCGCGCACGCGCACCACCGTTTCTTGGATTGCCTGAATAACCTCCGCCGGTTGAGGCTCCATTCAGTTTAATCTTATTGCGATAACTTTTTAATTGTTCGTCAGAATTTCTTAGTGTAAAAGACAAAGTTCATCTACATGAAATGCTAAAAGCTACAAATTTATTAATTTTAATAAAAATTTAATAAATACTCCGAAATATGCTTTGTATTGTTATCCGAAATATGTATTGTATTTATGGCTCACTATTTTCGATATAATGGATTTCACATTAAAGGTAGATATATGCTGTCGCGGACTTTTATTTAGAACTATTTGAAACAAACAATCCCACCGTACATTAAATAAACCGTGTAAATCCAGCGGTGAGGCAGCGCCAAGATAGCTCGCAGAAGGCAGGAATTTTTCCGACTCATTTTATACTTATCGTTATATTACCGCCAAATTACACAACATCTTTATAAATTGTAGCCTATGTGTTATTTTGATGTATAATCTATGTTATTGTAAAGTTACATTTAAATGCGTTCAGTAGTTTTTGCGTGAAAGAGTAACAAACATTCATACATACATATTCACAAACTTTCGCATTTATAATATTAGTAGGATATAATCTAAAATAATTCTGACAAAGCTCATTGAATCTTTTCAATAAGATTTTGACTAGCACAAATATTTCTAAACTAGTTGCAGCGTGCAGCCCGCTGCATTATGAGTTTTTGGTCAATCGCGCGGATCATCTAATTTTTCCGGGATAAAAAGTAGCCTATTTGCTATTCCAGGTCATCAGCTACTTGTGTGTTAAATTTCACTTAAATCCATTTAGTAGTTTTTGCGTGATTGAGTAACAAACATCCATCCAAACATCCAAACTTTCGCATTTATAATATTATGTAATATAATATAATATACATTATCATATGTAACAGAAACAGCTGCCTTCTTAATCGAGTTATTAAAATTGTGTGGAGTAATAATCGTCATTTAATTCGTTTATGTCCGGCAGGAAACATGACAGAAAATAGCACCAATTAAAACAATCAGAAAATCATGAGGTCAGTTGAGGGGTATAGAAGCAAAAGCGCTTCAGTCCAAAAATGCATTTTATTACACTGAGTACACCAAATTGTAGCGATAAAAAATTGCAAAAATATTTTATAATCGTCACCATGCAAATCCAAATCAATCCTACATAAAATTCACTTAGAAAGTAATAATGACATGCAAAACCACCTCAATCCAAAATTTGTTAGGAGCAAATCCGCCTCAGTCACAATCAACCAATCAGAAGCAGCCATTTCAAAATTTCTAAGATGGCAAATCAATTACTTTTCATAGTAAGTTGACTGCGCATAGCGCGTGTTTAATTTGTGTTTTTTATTAATTTACTCATTGTAATGAAAGAAAAAATTACACCAGCACGTGCAGGACGAACACGAAAACGTCTGGTAAATAAAAATCAGTGGCGACGAGTGAAGGAAAAGGCAGAAAAGTAACAAACAACTGCCTAATATTTTGGCCGTTGTGATAGGGTAAAGTAGGGTTTGCATAGAAAGCTTCTTCTAAATTTTATTTAAATTTTTATTAAATTAATAATTATTGCAAAAAGCTTCTAACATACTAACATTTTATTCACACTATACTGAATTGTTTTTTCTGCTTTTAGTAATGGGTTTTATTTTCTTTTGGTTAAGGTACTCTGCAAAAGATCTCTCGATTTAATTCTTTTATTTAATTTTTTTTTTACAATGAGCAAGAATATTATTTTATCTTTACTTTCCATAAATAATTATAATACAATATAATGTAACTTACCTGTAACTAATTTGTTAAGAAAATTAATAAAATTCTATATTCTAAACTTTGTTTTATTTTGCAATCGGTGCCTTACGCTATCGCCATTTATTGACAGTTGACGAATTAAATAGTGACATGCAAATTCGCTTCGATCTAAAGCAATGAAAAGCAAACATGCTTTAGTCCAATGCTTAAATGCAAAAACACCTCAGTCCTACACTATTTCTTAAATAATAAAGAATTTATGTATATTTGATTTGATTTGATTATTGTTATTTGAAAAATGTATTCTATTGAATGTACTAACCTCCGTTTCTGATAAAAAATACAATTTATTTAGACACAGTGGAAATTTGCGGTTTACTCAGTCTAGGTGTTTTGTGACTGAAGCGCCTTTGCTTTTATACCCCTCAGTTATGTATATTGAATACATTATATATGAAATTATATTTTAACTATTTTTAAGTACCAGTAATTTTTAGAAAAAATTGGTTCACAATATTTATGTGAAATTAATTATTAAAAGGAGAATAATGAGATCGGCCTAAATGGACTACAAGAATATAGCGTCAGCCGAAATTATTAAATTAATTCTATTCACAATAAGTGAATATTAGAATTCAACGGACACTTTTTAATAGCAAATTAATTTTAAAAGGATTTTAGTCGGAAAGTCATGAAACTAATCATACTTGTACGCTTTTTCTTATTTCTAATTCAAGCAAAGATTTCTCTATTCTGCCATAAAGTTAACACTTTCTTTTATTTCCGACTAATCAAACAAATTATAAAAATGTTGGATAGATAAGACGCAAAATTTTAAACCAACTGTTGTATAAAATGCAACAAAAATGAAAATATTTATTATTATAATCGAAATCTACAACATACAAGGTCGTATAAATAAGTACTCTTAGTATCATCCGCAAGAAATAAAGAAAAACAACAAGTGTCATCTATTTGCGCTGTGAGCGAGTAATAAACATTTTAGGTAAACAAAAGTTTTATCGCTTTTCAACATTGAAGTGGTTAAAATCAAATAATCTTCATGATAAGTAATACAAAAATGAATTATATTTGTGTTAACGATATAATGCGATGTGAGTGACTTAAAATGGAATGTAACAATTGTAAAATCAAGTAATATTAATGTTTGAAGGAGTTTCGTGTATTTTAGTAATATAAAAAGTGTCCGTGATACAATTTACATTTCAGAAGAAATTAATAGTGTATTATAATACGGTAAGCAGCATCATCATGTGTTGCGTTTTAGGCCAAATATGTATGGGGCCTCATCAATCTCCTTTGAGATGTCTCTGTTCTATCTAAACTCTGTTCAATCCATGATTCTTGTATGTCATGTAAATGAAATAAATATATATATATACTTAAAGTTACTACTTACACTAAGTCTACTTATATTTATGTTATTAAAATATATAAATATTTTAAATTTATATCTTTGTTCCTAAATTCAAATGTCAAAGATTGCTCTACTTAGCAACTATTATTGAAACTATATACCATCTCAGATAGATATGGTCTGTCTTTATGACTATTGTTAACTATCTAAATTATAATTAACAATAATAATAACATATTTGAAGCTAAGTTAATATCATCGTTTAGAATAATTCTTTTATTTTATTTATAATTATTTTATAATTATTGACGAAGATTAACCTAATTTAAATAGAACAAATAGAAAGTTAAAATACATTAAAAATACATCCTGAAGTATTTAGAAGAGCACCAGCTGATTAGTGACCGTCAGTACGGTTTCCGTCGCGACCGCTCAGCTGGTGATCTGCTAGTATATTTGACCGAGCCGAGCCGAGGCCGAGAGCCGAAAAAAGCTTGTGCCTGAAGTCGAGAATCGACTTACTGATGTCTCGGAATGAGGTCGTCAAAACTTGGTCACATTTAACCCCAAAAAGACACAGCTTTGCGCGTTCACCGCAAAAAAGACACTCCTTGCCGTATCACCTCGATTTGAGAATACTCTCCTGACAGCCTCAGCCAGTGTCGGACTCCTGGGAGTCGACATATCTAATACCGTTCAATTTCGCGGTCATCTAGAAGGCAAGCTGAAACTAGCCACCAAAAAGCTCAGTGTGCTCAGCAGAGCGAAGCAGTACTTCTTGCCGGCCCATCGTCTCCAACTTTATAAGACGCAAATTCGGCCTCACATGGAGTACTGCTCTCATCTCTGGGCCAGAGCTCCCCAGTACCAGCTTCTTCCATTTGACCGCATTCAACGTAGAGCGGGTCGAATGGTGATTATCAGGCTATTTCGAAACGGCTTGACTCCTTGGCATTACGCAGAGATGTAAGCTCACTCTGCGATTTTTATCATATTTATCATGGAGAGTGTTCCAACGAGTTGTTTGAATTAATTCCTGCTGCTAACTTTCATCATCGGACATCGCATCAAAATTTAAAGTTCCACCCATACCATCTTGATGTCTGAAAATCCACAAACGTGCGGTTCTCCCGGCACGTTTTGCCTCGCACTACTCTTTTGTAGAATCAATTACCGACAGTGGTTTTTGCGAACAAATACGACATGGAGACCTTCAAGAAAAGAGCTTACTCGTTTTAAAAGGGCGGCAACGCAACTGCAAGGCCTCTGGTATTGCAGATGTCCATGAGCGGCGGTGATCACTCAATATCAGGTGTTTGTTCGTTTCCATAAAAAAAATATCATGTTTAAGAAAACGTACAGAATAGAGGTTTAATTTGTTCTGCTTTACACTGTGAGAGAATTAGCGAGAAAAATAGCAAATAAACCAGTTAACCAATAAAAAAACATACTAGTAAAAGTAAAATGCTAACTAATGTTATCCAGTAGGCGTGAAAAATAAACAAAGAAATAAAAATGTTTTATCTTTACGATAGTTCCCTTTCACCATTGTATATTCTGTTAAATGAGGGTAAGACTCAGCCTAATTACTCTCTTAAAATTAATTTCTAAAACAAATGATTTGGGAAAGCATTGTGTTAAATTATAAAGAGTCGCACAAAATGATATAATAAGCTCCTGAATATAATTTATCTTATACACGTAACAAGGTTTCGTACCAAAACAAAATTTTTACAATTTTATAATGCTGTTTATTTGGATATTGTTTTACACTAAAACTATTTACTCATGATTGATCTTGGTCATTTTCTTAATTTTATATATAAGACATCTTTTAGTTGAAGAAGCAAACAGGATTTTGCTGGGATAAAAGGGAAGCAGACGCTTTACAAATATTGTTATCTAATTTTGAGAGACCGAAAGAGAAAGTTTGCAATGATTGTGCAGGAGTTGTACTTTGACTGGCGCTCTATGAAATCTATATATATATGGTCCCCAAAACCTTTTGAGTATTATGTAGTGCCCAATACCTCTTAAAATTATCTACGCATAAAATAATACAGTCGAATCCGGTTTTTTTGGAAGAGGAGGCAAACGAGCAGGAGGTGCACCTGATGTTAAGCGATTACCACCGCCCATGAATATCCACAATACCAGAGTTCTTGCAGTTGCGTTTCCGACTTTGTAAAAACGAGTAAGCTCTTTTTTCAAAAACGTATCCGTTCGGAAAAACCCCTGGCGGTAATTGATTCCACAACAGAGTAGTGTGAGGCAAAATGTACCAGGAGAACATTGCGGTTGTGAATTTCCAGACGCCGAGATGGTGAGGGCTGAATTCCAAATTTTAACGCGATGTCTGATGATGGAATTCAGCAGTGGGAATTAATCCAAATAATTCGTCAGAACACTCTCTGTGATAGATGCGATAAAAGACGCAGAGCGAACCTATATCTCTCCGTCATACCAAAGAGTCAATCCGTTTCGAAATAGCCTAAACGTTAACAATTCGAACCGCTCTACGCTGAATTACTGCTGGCGCTGGGGAGCTCCAGCCGAGAGATAAGAACAGTACTCTATATCAGGCCGAATTTGCGCCTTATAAAATTGGAAGCATTGTGTTGGCAAGAAGTGCTGCGTCGCTCTGCTGAGCACACCGAGCTGTACTCTTTTTTACATCGAGCTTTTTGGAAGCTACTTTAGCCTTAACTTCTAAATGACCGCAAACCTGAACGTTATTCGATATGTTGACTCCCAGAATTCCGACACTGGCTGATGCTGTCAATAGAGTATCCTCAAATAGAGGTGATATGACAAAAAGTGTCATTTTCGCGGTGAACGCGCAAAGTTGTGTCTTCTTGGAGTTAAATGTGACCAAGTTTTGATGACTCCATTCCGAGAGATCAATGAGTCGATTTTCGACTTCAGACACAAGCTTGTTCCGGCACTCTTCGATATGTTACGAACCGTTACGGCCGGAGTATGTAGCATTACCAGTACTTTCATCTGCATAGCAATGTAATATGTTACTAATTTGCAACATGTCTATAATATGCAGAAGAAAAAGTGTCGCTGCTAGCATTAAGCCTTGGGGAGCACCAGCATTGACAAGTTTAAGCTCAGAGCACGCACCATCGACTACGACCTTGATGTTCCGATCAGCCAGAAAACTGGCGATCCACTTGCATAATTTCTCGTGGAGCCCGTAGGAAGGCAGCTTTGCGAGAAGCGTTTTGTGCCATTCCCAATCAAAGGTATGTTGATACATCAAAGGTATGTACCGAAATAAAGAGAAGGAATTATAACACATTATATTACAATACAATTTTTAATATAATGTGTTATCTGATTATTTTCTTTAACTATATGTGTCTACAATAAAGTGTAAAAAAATTAAAAAAAAAAACGATATTTAAATTTCTAGTAAAATATCTTTGGTTTATTAGTTCAAGCATGCCTCTGATATATAAATTTTATGCGAGTATTACGGATACCTACTAGGATAGTAGAAAAATAGGATTAATTTCACTTTACTGTTTGTTAAAAAGAAAATTTTCTGATTTAAATATAATTATTAAACTTTATTCCACGTGGGTGAAGACGCAGGAAAATGTTTCAAATAATTATTATAATAACTTTTTTCTAGTTGAACCTTTTCCAGCTATTATCACGATGATGTCAGTACGTCTGTATATCTGAATGTGTGTATGTAAACATCTTATAAATTTTGAACGGCTTAACCATCCAAACGTGGTTGATGGTATTTGATTAGATTCTGCCTAATTTATCGTCCTGAAATTTTAATTTGGCCCAGGAAATTTTGAGAAATTTTGAAAAACCTCAAAAATTTCGGTGAACTCTTTTTTTATAATAACTTCCATATTAATATACCGATTGAATATAAAATCTTATCAGCTCTATACATTAAAAAAACGGCGTCTAATGCCGTAAATTGCGTTAACATCTGTTCATCCGTTCGGGAGTTACCATTGACGAAATATTTTAACAAACGTGTTTTATGATATAGCTTCATGCAACCAATTTTTGAATTTTTCAGTATTTTAGAACCTAAAAAAACTGCGTCTAAAGTCGTTTCAAAAATCAAAATTGAATCAGTTCTCCAAAAGTTACAGCTTTTCAAATATTGAAATTATGTTGTTTACAACAAGCTCACTTCATATTTTAAAATAACTTTTAGGCTAATATATCAGTTAATTTAAAAAAATTAATCAACTTTGGATCAAAATCAATTAGTTTATTTGAGATTTAACGATGACAAAGATTTTAGAAAATAATGCTTTTTACCATTACTTCGACATTTTCCAATCTGTCGATTGTGTAGTTGAACAGCATTTTAGATCTCAAAAATTGCATTGAATGTCATTCAAAAGATCAAAATCGATCATCATTTCCAATGGACAGCTTTTCAAAAATCGATATATTGTCATTTTTAACAAAATAAATGTTTGAATTGAAAAATGCAGCGTCAACCAGTTTACAGTTTTTTTTTTTTTTTCAGTAAAATGTATTGAAACAATATCAGAAATACAGCTGTATTATATAATAACAAAATCCATTTCCATTGATGAATCTAGAGGCATCTTTATCAGACACGACATTCAGTAGTCGGAATATATCTAAAACAATGTAGAAGTAACAGATGATATCGGTGTCTGATCCCATTCAACAGAATCAAGGCAATTCTTTTTTTCATTGAAATCGGTACGATAAAGATATTGTAGATAATATTAACATATTTAGCCGAATAGATTATATTGAAGAATGAAACTAAAAAAATTTTTGCAGATCTATGATGAGACTGATGTGCCAATGGTTAAAATTATCTTTTATTCCTTTTTATGATATCGATAGCAAACAAGCAGTCTACTGGAATCTCTTTACATCAGAGATGAAGAAGCAAAATTATGATGACTGTAGAAATTATACCAACTCCAACTTCAAAATATCGTAGAGCTGTGTACTGTACACGCACATGCATAAATCTATATTTTCTTACATCAATTTGTACTTGCAAATGAGCAATCATGTTGTCTGATGAAAAAAGATCACATTTGCAATACAGGCAGATGCGCTGGCGATTTTTAAGAAATTTAAAAATTGACTTTTTAAAGGAGTCTGTGTTGTAAATCTCACAGAAAACTCACTTTTGCACTTCTTAATGCTATCTGAAAAGGTCAGACTAATATTCATGGTTGTGGAACGACTTGTGTCAGGAGATGAACTTATAGTTTCTTAGAACATTTTCTATTGTAAGGCTTAAGAGTACCAACGTTTATTTTCAAATTAAGAAACTCAAGATGATTGATAAGATCGTAATTATTACATGTGGATAATTCAAGAAGCATATCATTCAATCAAATTGAAGAATTTATATGTGGCGCCGCTGGTCCGTACCGCTGAAGTGTCATAGTGATGGAACCAGCGGGGCAACTATTGTCAGGATCACGTCATAACTGTAGAGGTTAATGACGTCACACAAGAACAAAGAAGGGGAAAAAGAAGATCTTCCCAGCCAGGCAAGGTGTATTGCCTGGGGAACGAAGTCCATTTGAGAAGCGTTGAAACTTGTATATAGTGTGTACAAAATAAATCATTGTGATATCGCGATTCAGGATTTTATTTTGATTTTCATTTTTTTCTATTTTTTATTATTTTTTCTCGTAGCGTTTGTAGATTGCTTGAACCGCTACAGATACTATGTCTGTTAAGCAACCATAATTGCGAGCAATACTCTATGTGAAAATGAAGCTGGGCTTTATAGAGCAAAAACCTCGGACCCAACGTAACGCAATCCTTCACTAGGGTAACCCCCAAATCTCTTAGTATGAATTTTTATGATCACATATGACTCGGAAATTTCATGCCAAGAGATATACATAACAAGGTTGCCTATTATTTGTCCGACAGTTAAAGAAGTGTTTCGATATTGAATGGAAATTGAAGGAAGGAGTTTTTTGGACTGAATACGTACCCTTGCAAAAAGAATTTAAATATACCAAATCAAGTTCCCATCTATCCAAGCCATCACTTGTTACGGGAAATGCTCCAAGTAAAAAGTATCTTCACGCCCATATCCCCGAAGGGGTAGGCAGAGGTACAACAAGTGCACCCACGATTAGCCGAAGATACTTGGTCCCACAATGTGATAGGTGGCAAGCCTATCGCCAACCGGACATTTTCAATCCCGGGCAACTTTGTGTTTCTCAGAAAACTGAAAAAACACTTTTTTTTTAAAGTGCCCGACCCGGGAATCGAACCCGGGACCTCATGTGGTCAACGCCAACGCTGGACCACTAGACCACAGAGTAGCCTTGACATTATACTAGCTCGTCCTAAATTCATCTAATAATCCTCTAATAAAACCATTTTATGATTTTCGTTTGTACAAGGCATTGATAGTTCTTTCTAACTACGACAAGAAATCAGGAAGCAATGCATATACAGGTTGCCTAATAAATTTTGACTAGAAAAATTAGTTGAAGTTGACTGGTAAAGATTAACAAAGCTTGGTATATAGGCAGATGTGTACTATTAAACAGGTTGACTGGCAAAATACTGTACTGTACATATCGGACCTGCATTTGATTCATTATGCCATAATGAGTAACGGTAATCATTTAAGAAAAATAATCTTCTCTTGGTCATGTGGTTTATCTCAATATTATCAGACAATTTCGGGTTGAGCAAACTGCTCTAAAATACTATGCAGTTTTCATGAAAACAATAACTATCTCACGACTGGATAATTGTTAACTAAATAATAAAAAGCGGCTACACTTACGTTTAATCGGTGTTAGTTCCAACTAGTTTCGAACCTATACCTATGGGGGCTGAATCACCTTCGTCCGTAGGAGAGCACCCGGAATTCTGTATCCCTATACGTGGCCCTTGGGTGGTGCTAAACAGGTGACATTGTGGGAGACATATGTCGCGGCTATAAGGACCACCCATCAGCTGAAATCGTGGCGCCAAGCGTCCGTTTTCCGTCACGTTAACGCTGATGAAGCTTTAGTAAAGACGGGTCGAATCAGTTGCGCCTAAACAATCTGGACGATTTGATACATACTGACGTTGATGCATCTGGAGACTAGTCATGGACGGTAGCGAGATCCGAGGCACGGTGCACCGCTGGCCAACCGCTAGTCAGTAGGGGGCCCAAGTAACGTGCTAGCCACATGTGAAAGGCTGCCCCGCCAACTATCGAAAAATCTCAAAATGCGCCATAGTGCCGGTTGGCGACCGGATGAGAGGGCTCTATTGACATTATTGAGGGGGCTCGGGCGTCTTCGCAGTCTCCAGACTAGTCCCCAATAGTGTAACTTCGAGGTGTGTGTGTCTCAGGTCTGAAAGTATAGCGCCTCGATTCACTACCGTCTTCACACCTACTTCACTCACTCTATTAAATGAAAAGGACAAGGTACAGGAATAACGTTATACAGCGGCAGCACTCCCTCTCGATTAAAGTAGACCTCACCAACATCAGAGGTTTATATTCTAATCTCGCTGCAGTCAATTTCCACCTGGAGACTTATAAACCATGTATCTTGTTCCTCACGAAGACGCAAATAAGATGCCCATCTGATTTGGCGTACTTAGCCTGTCCCGGCTACACCTTGGAACATAATTTTAAAGCTCGGTCAGGTATGTGCGCGTACGTCCGTGACGACATCTGCTTTCGGCGTCTCCGGTATCTAGAAGACCCCCGCTACTCCGTACTATTGACACTGGTGGCCTAGAGAAGCTTCTCTATGCCTGTGTCTACCGAGCGCACAGTGGAGACCAGGAGACGATCGGACTTACAGAGTACCTAAGTGAGGCGGCGGATACTGCTCAACACAAATACCCTTCCGCTAAGCTAATGCTTCTGGGGGATTTCAATGCCCACCATCAGGAGTGGCTATACCCATACCAGTGCACTAACTCGCTGGGAGAGAGATGTGTAAACTCGCTGTAGCAATAAATCTCAATCAGCTAGTTTAAGGAGCGACGCGGGTTCCTGACGTTGAGAGCCATACAGCCAATTGCTTCGATCTTCAGCTGACTACGGATCCAGACCGTTACTCGGTGGCGATTTCTTGGCAGCTCCGATCACTGTCTGGTGAAATCTGTATCCGTCTACTCCCCGCCCGAACCCAGTCCCAGGGGCTCTCGGCGCGTGTGGCGATACAAATCAGCAGACTGGGACGAGATGCGTTCCTTCTTTGCGTCTTATCCCTGGCGGCCTGTCTGCTTTTCTTCTGAAGACTCCTCGGCCTACGCGGATGCTGTGACAGATGTGCTGCGGCAAGGAATGGAGTATTTTATTCCTTTCTTCGACGTAGCCATGTCCAGTAAAGCTCATCCCTGGTTCAGAGTTGATTGTAGACGCGCTGAGGCGCTAAAGCATGAGGCATATCTGGCTTGGGTAGATGCTCGAAATCGCAAGGCCAAGGACGTGTCGGAGAAGAAGAAAGCCTTCAATCGGGCCGCCAAGTCCTGCAAAAAGGCTCTACTGAAAGGTCGATTTGACCACGTCAGCCGTATTGGGAACAAACTGGCTTCATACCCCTCAGGTAGTAAAGCCTTTTGGTCCCTGGCAAAATCGGTTGAATCGAATTACTGCTACCCCTCACTCCCTCCACTGCTGAAACCGGATGGGACACTGGCTCACACCGCCGTAGTGAAAGCGAACCTGTTCGCTACTCTATTCGCGGAAAACTCGCGTCTGGATCCCACCAACGCGAAACCACCCAGTCTACCTGGATGCGAGGTGAACATGCCGGAAATTCGCATCCGTCAGACTGAGGTTCTTAAAACGCTGCGGAATCTGGACGTGAACAAAGCCAGTGGCCCTGATGGGATTCCAGCCATAGTATTGAAAACCTGTGCGCCTAAACTCACTCCTGTGTTGACACGTCTTTTTCGCCTTTCGATGACTACTGGAAAAGCGCCGAAATCATGGAAGCTTGCCAACGTGCAGCCTGTGCCCAAAAAAGGCAGTCGTGCCGACCCCTCCAACTATAGGCCAATTTCAGTCACGTCCATACTCTGCAAGACCATGGAGCGTGTACTGAACAGCAGGCTAATGGCACACCAAGAAGCGAACGATCTACTGAGTGACCGCCAATACGGGTTTCGCCGAAATCAGTCTACTGGGGATCTTCTAGCATATGCCACTTACATTTTGAGCTCGGCCATCGAGAAGCATGGTGAGGCACTAGCTGTCTCCCTTGATATCTCGATGGCCTTTGACAGGGTCTGGCATGATAGTCTTATTGGCAACCTTCCATCGTATAGTCTGCCTACTAGTCTCTGCGCCTGGATCTCAGATTTTCTGAGTGGCCGGTCGATCAGAGTAGTCGTCGACGGCTGCTCATCCGACCAAATGGCTATAAATGCCGGAGTCCCTCAGGGATCAGTTCTCTCTGCAACTCTGTTCCTGCTACACATTAACAATCTGCTGAAGCCTGGTATCTATGGGTACGCAGATGATAGCACTGTTGTGGAGAGTTACGTATCCAATGCGCGGGCCAGTACGGCATAGATCCGGTCTCTCAGAGAGGCAATGGTCGATCGTATGAACCTGTCCTTACAGACAGTCTCCGATTGGGGCGATGCTAATCTGGTCAAGTTTAATGCAACTAAGACCCAGGCGTGTCTATTCTCCGCTAAACGGAGTCCGCTTCATCTATCTCCGTCTTTCCAGGGTGTGGCCGTGCCGATAAATGACCACCTCAAGATCCGTGGTATCACATTAACTTGTAACCTACTCTCAACTTTGGTTCCTAAATCGAATCTAAAGCCCAAGTTGCCTCAAAAAAGCTTGGTATTCTGGTGAAGGAGAGACAGTATTGCAGTCCGGGACAGTTGCTCAACCTTTATAAAGCACAAGTCCGTTCGTGCATGGAATACTGCTCTCACCTCTGGGATGGATCCGCTAAATACCAGCTGGAGACACTTGAGGCCATAGAGAGGCGTGCCAAGAGGCTCATAAACGACGATGATCTGGTAAGCAAAAAACTTCAGAGCCTCGCTCATCGCCGCAGAGTGGCTAGTTTATCGGTTTTTTATCGAATACACTTTGGAGAGTGCGCTGCGGAATTGCACGACTTAATTCCGCCATCCCCGTTTTTTTATCGATCGTCGAGGTGCACCGAATCTAGGCATCGTTATATGGTGGACGTTCCACGTACCCGGACAAAGCGGTTCGACTCAACATTCTTCATTCGAACCGCAAAGGACTGGAACATGCTTCCTGAGTCTGTGTTCCCGGACGAGTACAATCTGGGGATCTTCAAGAGAAGAGTGAACAGGTACCTTCTAGGGAAGCGCGTTCCATCTTAGGCCTCATCTTAGCTTACCATCAGGCGAGATCGAGGTCAAGCGCTTACCTATCGATAATAAAAAAAATATGAGGTCCTTCATCTGGGTGAGTTAGACGTTCTGGCGATCGCGTCTCCTCTCGAACGAGACTCATTAAACCTGAGTGAAGCCATTTTTAATTTTGAGTTAAAAATTATATTTGATATATTCGAATTATATTAGATATGTTATGTGCTTAAGAGAATTTTATTTTCATATTTTTTTTATCACGTTAGTTCCCTTGTACATTTGGTAGAGTAAACCGCACGTCAAATGACACTCGATTTCAGACTCGAAGAGAAGCATAACGAATCGCTTTACTTATCAATTTTAATGACAACCGCTTTTTACTTGTAATAGCCAAGAATGACAACTTTATATGCTCAAAACTGCTACTGAGACTTGATGGATAAGCGAAACCCCAATAAAATATTTGTTTGACCCACAATTTAAACCTGGTGCCTCATTACTTTAACCTCCAAGCTAACGAGACAATTTCTTAAAAGAGAGATTATAAAAATATTCCATTTTATGATTTTTAGTAAGCAAACTTGAAAGAGAGGAGCCCGCTTCCCTTATCCGCGTGATTATACGAAGGCACGTAGTACGGATCTATTCGCAGATATAAAACCTAGATCTTAGTGCTTACTATTGAAATCTTCAATTTTATATATTTATATAACAAATATTATTGTTGTGTTATTGAATTACTGGAAATAAGGGTCTTAGTTTTTATCATGATAATCTTTAGTTTACTGGTAATCTATAACGACATTAAACCACTTACATTCTTTGTGGCCTGATTTTAGTCGCGATACCTAACTGTATTAAAATTGTTTTCTCACTAAAAATGTTTGTGTGCGCGTATGTATGTGTAAGTATGCTTACTTCTTTGCAACTCCTTCACACTGTACGACCCAAAAGGTCCACATAGGTAGGTCGATGGCATCATCAAAAAATAATTATGTAATTCTATTTATAAAAATAAAACTACGATGATTTGTTATTACAAACAGTTAGTGCGCACATTGTGTACATATAGCTGTAGACCCTTCAATCTTAGCATGCATTTACAAGCATATATGAATCATTCTAACATCTACTGAGCTTAAAATACACTACACACAGCATACTATGTAAATGTTTATATATCTATAGATACCTATACCTCTAAAGTAACTCTTGAACATTAGCCTGCTGATGACGCTGATGCAAACGCTCTAACGTCATCCGCTCTAACGTCAAACGCCGCTCAAGAAGTTTTTGCTTCAAAAAATTCCTTAGTTAAAAAGTTACTCAGCTTTTGTATCCATTGAGTATTGCAATGTTTCAAAGTGGTCAACACTCAGCTACTATTATCTCAACGCTGATTTCAATTTCAGACAAAGTATTCTAAGCTAGTGAATTATAATCGCAGTAGAAGTCTCTATACTTGTAAATACCGTTATAAGTTTTCAACTTCTATCGGCAGCCCTCACGAGTGCATAACTGGCTCCAACTTTTTATTTTCAGCTTGTTGTATTTTATATATTGTTTGCATGATTTGGTAGTCTTTTGTTTTAATTTTAAATATTGTTGTATTAATTAGTACTATAGCTTTAATGTATCCATTTGTTTCTATACATTTTTAACTTTTATTATTTACTAGCGACCTGCCCGCGGTTTCACCCGCATAGGTTTTGTTCCCGTTGGAATATCGGAAAGGTTTATGTACTAAAATTTTCCTCAAAAATCAATCTATCTATTAAATAAAATCGCATCAAAATCTGTTGCGTAGTTTTAAAGATTTAAGCATACATAGGGACATAGGGACAGACACAGAAAGCGACTTTGTTTTATACTATGTAGTGATATATATATATATATATATATATATATATATATATATATATATATATATATTTCTGTATTGTTCTGTAATTCTTGGTGTTGATTTTTGTCCTATTTTTGTGTTTTTAGGGTTCCGTAGCTAAAATGTAAAAAAACTATTACTAAACCCCTGGCCTAAAAACACAACTAGGTAAATTCCTGTCTGTCTGTCACCAGGCTGTATCTCATAAGCCGTAATAGCTAGAAAACTGAAATTTTCACAAATTATGTATTTCCGTTGCCGCTATAACAACAAATATTAAAAGTAAAAAATATTAAGGGGTCCCCATACAATAAACGTGTTTTTCGTATTTTTTAAAGATGATACGATGATTTAAAGTACGAAACTCTTCTTGCCGCAATTGGCCGGTTTTTTTATTTATTTTTGTAATGTGTTTTATTTCTGTGGTGTTGTGGTATATGTCTAAAGTACTTGTTATTTTTATTTTTGAAATTTATCACATTTGTAAGACCATTTATTAAGACGCATTATCCTTACAGAAGCATATAAGGTTTTGTATAGGCTTGGTTTGTTATCCTTGTTTGGGTGTGAGCTCGCGTGACTACTTTCTATCACGATTATATAAAAGCAACCCCTATAAATTTCAAGTGTCCAGGAAATATAAGATCCCGTAGTAAAAACGAGGCAGTTTTTCTTTTTACACAACAAAATGGGTACAGGTGTAAAAGGGTAAAAACTTGTTTATTTCTTTTTCCTTCTACTAATGTTTTTAGTATAGCTGATTTTTTATTTCAATAAATTTTTAAACAGCTTCGATGCAATGAATTAATAAGTTAAGAACTGACAACATTTCAAAATTATAAAGTCGCCAAAATAAAAATATCATTTCTTTATTTTTCAATCCTGATTAGTAAATATATATTTTTAATTTTTATTTTTTTGTTACTCAATATGAACGAAAAAAATGTGTAAACGGTTGACCCTACAGGCTATCCCTGAAACTTCCCACTAAATTAAGATATTTTAAGCTCAAAAGAGTAAAAAATATAAGCACAGATTTTTCAGTTCAAACATCTATTTTGTTAAAAATGGCAGTATATAAATTTTTGAAAAGCTGTATATTTTGAAAACGATGAAGGCATTTAACTCAACTTTTGAGATCTAAAATATTGCTTTAGCTAAATAATCAATATGTTGAAAAATTTCAATTCTATGTCAAAAAATAAATTATTTTTAATTTTCTTCATTGATAAATCCCAAACGAATCGACCGATTTTGATTAAATTAACGGTATTTGACGCAGTTTTTAAAGGTGAAAAGCTGATAAGATTTTTAAGTCATTCGGTGAATTAACTTGAGAGTTATTTAAAAAAAAAATAAGTAAGTTTGCTAAAATTAACGTAATTTTAAATTTGAAAAACTATAAGTTTTGAGAATTAGATTTGATTTTGATTTTTGAAACGCCATTTGACGTAGTTTTATAGTACTAAAATATGATAGAATACAAAAAAATTATTAGTTGAAAAATTTCGAAGCTATGTCGAAAAAACACTTTTTTCAAAATTTTTCGTCAACGATTATTCCCAAACGGATAAACCGATTTTGATACAATTTATTTATTAGACGTAGTTTTTGAGGAATAGAGCTGATTAGTTTTTGTACTCAATCGGTACATAAATCTGGAAGTAATATTAAAAAAAAATACTGTTTTGTCAAAATTTATTGATGTTTTTTCAAAATTTCTCAAAATATCCTGGACGGAATCGGTTGAAATTTTCAGGAAATCTAAGTTGTGCAGAATCCAATCGAATGCCATCAACCGCGCTTCGATCGGTCCAGCCGTTTAAAAGGTATGAGATGTTTACAGACACACATACACACACACACACACATACACATACACATACAGACTTACTGACGTCATCGTGAAAATAGACGGAAAAGATTCCTAGGACCTCAAAACGTGGACATGAACTGGTGAAAACTCGATTTTCGAAAATCGAGGTAAAACGGTAACTTCCGTATCTACATATGTATTTTTTATAGCAGAGGGGGCAAACGAGCAGGTTGTGCACCTGATGGTAAGTGATCAACGCCGCTCATGGACAACTGCAATACCGGGGGTCTTGCAGCTGCGTTGCCGGCCTTTTAAGAATGAATAAGCTCGTTTCTTGAAGGTCCCTAAGCCGTATCCGTTCGCAAACACCCCCAAGGGTAATTGATTTCACAAAGGTGTAGTGCGAGGGAAAAAGTGCCGACAAAAGCGCACGGTTGTGGATTTCCAGACATCGAGGTAGTGAGGATGGAACTTTAAATTTTGACACGATGTCTGATGATGGAATTTAGCGGCAGTAATTAGTCCGAATAACTCTTCGGAACACTCCCCATGATACATACGGTAAAAGATGCAGAGCGATCAAGAGGAAGAAGCTGGTATTGAGGAGTTCCGGCCCAGAGGTGAGAACAGTACTCCATCTGAGGTCGAATTTGGGTCTTGTAAAGTTGAAGGCGATGGGCTGGCATGAAGTACTGCTTTGCTCTACTGAGTACGCCAAGCTTTTTGGAGGCTAGTTTAGACCTTCCTTCCAAATGACCGCGGAACTGACCGTTGTTCGATATGTCGACTCCCAGTACTCCAATACTGGCTGAGGCTGTCGGGTAAGTGTCCTCGAACCGAGGTGATAAGACAAAGGGTGTTTTTTAGCGGTGAACGTATGAAGCTGCGTCTTTTTGGGGTTAAATGTAACAAGATTTTGACGACCTCATTCTGAGACATAAGTTAGTCGATTTTCGAGTTCAGACACGAGCTTGTTCCGGCCCTCTTTGACGTGTTCCCGAAAAATACCGCTACAGCTAGAATATGTAGCATCACCAGTACTGTCGTCCAAATAGAAATGTATGTTACTAATATATATAGCACGCAGCCTTGCGGAACACCAGCATTTACATGTTTAAGGTCGGAGCATGCACCGTGTCGACTACGACCTTGATGCTCCGATCATCCATGAGCATCCATGATCTGGTTGGAATCCAGAGCAGGGACGCCCAGGGGGGGATTCTCCACTACTGGTGCAAGTGGTACCCCCTGGGGTAGATTCTCTTTAAATTGCGCATTCATAGTGTGGGGAGGGTTTAGGCCTCCGGGACTCTCACAAACCAAACGAAACACAACAACAGGGCTGCTACTTCACGTCGGTGTCAAGTGAGAGAGTGGTATCTCCCCGGGCGTGCCGGCCTATTCAGTTGCAAATGCAGTCTGGTACTACCACTAATTTGGTTGACTGACTGCACCAGTGTTAAATAATTTTTGTCACAAAAATTATACCACCAGTGAGCGATGGGGTCGTCACATCCCTACGCCAAAATTTTATTTGTAATCAACACCTTGATTTATTTGATATTTCGCAATAATGTTACCTACTGCAAAATAGAACACTTTATAGAAATACTAGCTGTTGCCAGCGACTTCGTCCGCGCGGACTTCGTTTACTCCGCACAGCACCCGGCCGCTAGGAGATAGCGTGATAATATGTAGCTACTAGTAATAGTAATAAAGCTCGGTTCCCAAGATATGTATATGTGAAAAACCGAGCAAGGCTCGTTAAACCAGATACAAAAAAAATTATTTATTCTATAGGAATCGATTTATCAAGGTTCCAGGTCCAAGAAAAACACCGTTCCCAAGATATGGGTATGTGAAAAACCGAGCAAAGCTCGGTCAACCAGATATTAGTGATTAAAATGGCATTTGTTGAGTTGCAAGAATAAGGTTTAACACCTTTTCTTTCAGAGAAAAATCCATAGTTCATTATCTTGATATTATTTCTTCAAAATTTTATATAATAATTATACCAATATACTTGTATTAATTTTATACTAGCTGTTTCCTGCGACTTCGTCCGCGCGGACTTCCTTTACTCCGCACTGCTCCTCCCCTGTAGGTGATAATATGTAGCCTATATGTTGACCCGACCTGTTAGTAATATTCATGCAAAATTTGAAGTTAATCCATGCAGTACTTTTTGAGTTTATCCCGGACATACATACAGACAAACAGACAAAAATTCTAGAAACTATATTTTTGGCTTCGATATCGATTGTAGATCACGCCTCAAGTATTCTTTTAAAAAAATATTCAATGTACAGTTTTGACTTTCCTACGACTTTATTATATGTATAGATGATCAAATGTAAACAACGGTTTAATAATAATTTACAACACTTAATGTTGATATGATAAATGTCATAGATGACATATGATTTTTGGTCGGGTCAAAAAAGAAAAGGCGTGTCACCATTAAGCCGTATAAACGACGTCATTTGAAACTTAAGTCTATTTAGAATAGGAAGAATTTTAAAAATTAAAATAAATATCAAAATGAATGAATTTTGAGAAAATAAAAAATACGGGAATCCTATTTTTCATTCTAGTTTCAGTTAAAAATCTATATACATATAATAAAATCGTAGGAAAGTCAAAACATTGAATATTACATTGAATATTTTTTTAAAAGAATACTTGAGGCGTGATCTACAATCGATATCAAAGCCAAAAATATAGTTTTTAGAATTTTTATCTGTTTGTCTGTTTGTCTGTATATATGTCCGGGGTAAACTCAAAAAGTACTGCATGGATTTACTTCAAATTTTGCATGAATATTACTTATAGGTCGAGTCAACATATAGGCTACGTATTGTCGGGGATACCGACGGGGGAGGAGCTGTGCGGAGTAAACGAAGTCCGCGCGGACGAAGTCGCGGGCAACAGCTACTATAATATAAGGGTGTTAAAAAAATAAAATGCTGTCAATTAATAAAAACTAAGGTTATATTTAATGTAGCTTTCATTTTCTGGAAATTATTAGCGTTTTCCTTTTAAAAAGTTATAAAAAACACAACTAGGTAAGTTCTTGACGCAACAGCGTCTGTGTTTGTTACTGTCGTGTTCTGATTTGCAGATTAGGGTAGCCAGTAACTTTATGCATGTAGCATTAAGACCCCGCCACAAAGATGGCAACGCACCATTATCATTTTCGGTGTCTAGAGGCGATGGTTATCTCTTTCCATCAGGAGAGACATCTGCTTGTTTGCTATCTTATGATATAAAAAAACTTTATTGTATTCCTTTGCGATATTCATTATACAAATATATTTTAATCATTTCATTAGATTGTGATTTAATTTTTCTAAACAACCTCTTTTTTTAAAAAAAGGCAAATCAGAAATTTATTTTATCAAGTTCTGATCAAAAGAAATCCTTTAACATGCTAAAATACAAACTTATCTCCGAAACTTGTTTCGTACGAGTATCTTGGATTTTTTTACAAAACTTGATTATATTTTCCAACAATTAGCAATAAAATATTGGCCTACATGTGAACGATACAAAGTAGCAAGTCTAAGTAGTATAAGTAGGTACTAGTTTTATTTCAATTGATGTATATTATTATCATCATAAAATGTATATTGTAGCATGTAGCTTCGACAAAAATCAATGTCTAATTTGTGAAGTGTGCAATATCTGCACAAACGTACAACGAGATTTAAGGATGCTGGAAAAAAATCGTTACTTTATATAGTTTTTATTTAAATAAAATAAAACAAAAATTATTTATTGATCTGTGTGTGATGTACAACTGCATAGCTCTCTGGCTGTGGTAGCAGAGTAAACTAAATGCCATTGGACATAACTGTTCATCAAGATTCACCGGTTTTTTTTTATGGAATAGGGGGCAAACGGGCAAGAGGCTCACGAGATGGTAAATGTCCGTCGCCCATGCACAGCTGCAATACTGGAGATCCTGCAGGTGCGTTATCGGCCTTTAAGGAATGAGTACGCTCTTTTTTTTAAGGCCCCTAAGTCGTATCGGTTCGGAAACACATCCGCTGGTAATTGATTTCGTAGAGCAGTTTATGGTAATTTATCTGATGACGAGATAATTTATATTATAGTCGTGTTCTTGCGATAAATCTCAAGCACAGACTATTAAATGTTTATACAATACCATCTTCCAGACTCGAAGTTGTTACTTAAATTTTTCACTAGAAAAAAAACATCCAATATTTTTCCTTATTTTGCGATTCAATAATTGACAAAATCCCCACATCTGTCAAAAAAAGTTTAATTAACCAACACGGCTTATTAATCAATCGGAGAGTTGAAATTGATTTTTATACGTATCTTTGTAATTGAAATCAGACAATACAAAATAATCGTATAGGTATACTATTTCATCGCTACTATCACAGAACACAAGCCGTATGTGCAATATAAAAATGTAGACGGAAAAAGCTTTTACGGCCGGTTATTTCTGCTGGGAACCGTAAGCGGGCGGTACATGTGCTATCACAATGGATATAATATTTGTTTTTGCGTTTAAACAGATATTGCACAATATGGGAACACAACGTACAAAAATATTGAAACATTGGAACGTCGAATATCATACTACTACAATTTAAACTGAATATTAAAATGATATTTAACAGAATAAATAAATAAATCAAGTAGCGCTTATATAAGCGCTACTTGATTTATTTATTTATTCTGTTAAATATTATTTTAATATTTGTAAAATAACCTTCATGTGAATTATATGTATATAATTTAAATATAATTTAATAGAGATGATGTTATATAAATAAAAATGTAATCTCTATATAGAGATTACATTTTTATTTATATAACAGCAGGTACATCATGAACTATTAAAGTAAATACGAGTACTAAATCAAGTACATATAATTTACATGAAGGTTATTTTTTTCACATAACGGTAGATACAGTCGTGAACTTAAATCAAATATAATTATAATAACAATAATATAGGTAGACGAATTATTGGAATGGATCTAACCCCAAAGTAAGCAAATTATTTGCTTGTGGCATGGGTTTAAGTCAACGATATACATATAAATACATATTATATAAAGAATTAATACAACCATCTATGCTCATCACAGAAATGTTTGTCCCTGTAGGGAATAGAACTGAAACCCCATCGATTCGTGTTTAGTTTCGCTTAGCACTCGACCCACGAGGTGATCTAATATTATTATCATTTATAACAGCAAATATAGATAATTTTTTATAAAATTCCTTTAAATCCATTTGCCTCAAACAAATATTTAAATAAAAATCCGACTGCGCGATGCAACTCAAAATATGATTAAATTTTTTTATGAATCTTAGGGAAACAATTTTTTTTTCGGATTAAATAGCAGCCTATTCGTAGTCTTAAAACAGACATTATTAAAACCAACACACAGCGAGATAAACTTTTGCAATTAAAATGTTTCTTTTATATATTATAAGATAGTAAACAAGAAGATAAGTCTCCTGGTGGAATCTGAAACCATCGCCTATAAAAACTAAATGATAATGGTGCGTTACTATCTGTGTGGCGGGATAGTAATGCCACAGCATAGATCTATTGGCTACTTTATCCTTCAAACCGTAACAGGACAATGACAAGCATTGATGATATTGCGGCAGAAATAGGTAAGCGCAGGTACCAAATACCCAGGTACCCAATGACAAGTATAGCCAATTGGTCGCCCTTTACGACCTGCCTGGCAGAACGACAGTGATTCTTCAAAGGGGCCAGGACTAACACGGGGTAAACATAATTCCATTAGCTTTCGTCAAGTACTTGACAGTCAAGGGACTAAGTTTTGTTGAACACAACAGATTAATTAACTCAAACTTTTATCCAATACAGCCTAGTCCTTTAATTTTGTCTCGATTGCGAAGTACAATCATGCGCCAAGAACGTGTTTTGTGCTATTTTGTGATTCTTACAGTGAAAACAGAGTGGCAAACGTTACACAATTTTTGTAGCTTCTGCGTAATTCGTGAGCTGTTTTTGCATTTGTTGCTATATCCTTTTTGTTTTTGTATTAGCAACACATAGCTTTGAAGAATATAGCATATTTAATTACCGTAATAATAGCTTCTATGAAATACATTTGATTATAAATTAACGTTTAATTTAGGAGTGACAATAGAATATTAAACATGTTATTAAAACATTCACAGTTTTGATACAATGTACGAGCTTAGCCCTGCACGTAATATCGGATAATGTATCGTGCGGGATTCCCGATGTCAGCCAACTTTTATGTAATTGGCTGCGCGTCGGAACTGCGAGGTAATCCCGCTCGCATTCATTAGTGCCGTTGTAACTGCAACTTATAATCTCCCTTGTCGGCGTGCTGGACACGCTGTGGTGATACTGTAGTAATTATAGCTCCCATCAGTAGGGGATTTTATGTGCAATTGTTGCAAGTTTGCGTCCACAATTTGTTTTGTACGATTGAACATATTTGTGTCCCTATATAAACATTCGGATAATCGAAACATTATTATTATACTGTTTTAATGTAAATGTTTTTTTGAATATGTTTGTGAATTCTTCATTCTATTACTTTATTGAAACGACGAATTTCAATGAAATTTAATTCACAAATAGATCAAATCAGTAAAATGTCAGTAACTTTTTATCACATGAAACGATGTGTGTGGGTGTAATCATAGTACATATATTATACGTACATTGCCTTTATTGCTTAATAAATGATTGTTTGATTGTGGGGTTTAATTTAATTGCTAGATAAAATCGCGCGTGACAGCTAAATATTTTACTATAGTGCAATGAGCTCACCTCTCGTTCCCACCACTATAACTTCTGTAAACCAGAATCAACACCGGCAACCGTTCTGATAGCCATTGAGTTGTGAATTCAGGGTTCCTTAGGATCCGCCACGAAATTAATCAGAAGTATATAGGAGGAGTAGAAAAATACATCCAGTTTTAGCTAATTATCTAGTTACAGCTAATTATGTAAAAAATAGCAGTCCAGTAGTAAGTCTATCCGACTCATACCATGAAGTCCCAGGTTAAATTCTTTTATTTTTTTAATTACGTTAGCCACCAAACCCAACACGACAATGACAAGCATTGACGCTATTGCGGTAGAAATAGGTAAAGCGGTGATACCCAATACTCAGGCGAGACATTGCAGATTTTTACCATCTAGTAGTAGTGATACGTACAGCCAATCGGTCGCCTTTTACGACCCTTCGCCCCTTACGAACTGCCAAGCAGTCCGACCGTTGGTCTATTCTTCAAAGGAGCCCGGACCAACACAGGGACAACCTTGTTACTGTTTTGTTCCAGTTCAGAGAGTAAAGTTGCCAAAGAGTTCAGAGTGTAAACACCATTAACATCTTTGTTGTCTACAGGCAATAGTCTCTTTCCATCATGAGTGCTATTTTCATGTTGAATAAGATAAAATAATATGTAAAAAAATGCACTAAACTGGAATAAATTCTTATAAATCCATTTTTATCGACAGTTAATAACAGAATTAAAAAATAGTAAAAATGTTTTTTTGCTGATTAAAAGAGACTTATAAAACATAAAGCTAGAGAGCTTCTTTCAGGAAAAGATTATCGTTAAATATCTTGTTTTATGTAGTCGGCTGTCGGAACGTGTAAAAAATAACGAAGAATATTGTATTTATAATTAATCCTTCTACAGGCGCTCGAAACAACTACAGTTTTCAAGTCTGTTTATAAAATTAATCTTAAACCTTTAAAATAAAGGTTTGTTTTTCTTAACGAAGCGTCTCCGCGCGCTACTTTATAATGCACTTATGATTTATTACATCAGATGCTTTCAACAGTGATTTTAATGCTTTTACCTGGTAGCAAAGAGAAAATAATTTACATTTTAAAGAATAATTTATGACTTTGAATGAACTTAATACAGCTGTTTCTGACACCGTGTGGCATTATAATAAAATAGGGCGTAAAGGTTACGTTTTTAGGGAGAAGTACAATCAAACACATAAAATTAAAATCGATAGTATCAAAATATAGGTACATGTAAAAAAGGTACATTTTTAAATTATTTAAATTATGTATTACAAATAAACTCACTTGTACTTCCAGTTCACGTATATTAAAATATACGTGAACTGGAAGTACGAGTGCGTTTTTTTGTAATACATAATTTAAAATACAGTTTCACCAAGTGCCGACGATGGAAACTATCCAATTTAAATAATTTGCTATCATAAGCAACCAAGCAGATGGATCAAAGGTGTTAATGATGCGTTAGGGCGACAAAGTAACTAGAAATAATGAAAAAAGTATTAAAATAGAGATCTGACGAAAGCTAATACCAATATATAAAAAAAATGAAATAAAAAGGCAAACAAGCAGATGGCCGTCTTGATAGAAAGAGACAACCGATACATTCAGATACCAAACATATTAATGTTACCTAGCCATCCATAAAACACAGATACGTGCGTGAGTTTAGTTCCACTTTAGTTTTCAAACCGGAACACGACAGTGGCAAACACTGATGCTATTGCCGCAAGTCAAGCATAAACTGGTTCTTAGACAATGCAGAGACGCAGAACTCTACCACCCACCTATTTTGTCGCCTGATAATTTGACCGCCCCTTTGGTCGAGTGGTTAGCGATCTTGACTACGCGACCGACAGGGCTCGAGTTCGATCCCCGACGGGGACAAGCATTTGTGTGATGAGCGTAAATGTTTGTATTTCCGGGTTTGGGTGTTTATTAAATATATTCTTGTATTTATATATGTACTAGCTGACCCGCGCAGCTTTGCCCGCGAGTATATTAATAAGTCATCCAAATAGCTTTGAATAAAAATTTCATCCCGTATTTCAGCCCTCCAGGGACTGATTTTTGAAAAAAAAATTAGCCTATGTTTGACCCCAGAACTATATCCATGCCAAATTTAATGGAAATCGGTCTAGCGGTTTAGCCGTGAAAGCGTAACAGACAGACAGACAGACTTTCACATTTATAATATTAGTATGGACTAGTATTGATTTCTATATATTAGTATCGTTGGCTAACACCCATAACCCAAACCCCAAAGTAAGCAAATAATTTGCTTATTTTGTGGTTAGATCAGTAAGTGTAGTTTGTCCCGTGAATATTTATTATTATTATTTATAATTTAGAAGAAGCAAACAAAACGGTAGATAGAAAACAAGCCTCTCTTGATGGAAAAAAACACTAGTGATGCTAATAGTGCGTTGCTATCCGTGTGGTGGTGTATTAATGCCACATGCATAAGTTCTAAACCGAAACATAACTGTGACAAGCATTCACGCTATTTCGGCAAGAATAAGTAAGGCGTTGGTAGCAAACCCGGGCGAGACATTGCAGAATTCTATCATTTTGTGGTCATGATCAACCAATCGTCAATGGTGGTGACTGGTACAGCCAATCGTTCGACTTTTACAAAAGTCAGGCTGAATGTACTGACCAAGTGGTAAAGCTCTGTAACATCTGAAACGGGTCTCGTACTACCACCCTATCTATTCCAGACCTAGGAACGTCAGTGCTTGTCGCTGTCGTATCAAATTTGTAGAGTAAGCTAACCGGTAAATTTATGCGTATGATCTTCGATCAGAAATGCTTTTGATCGAAGCGTATGGTATTTAAATCCTGCCACACGGATCGCAACGTGCCGTTTTGCGTCTATAGGTGAATATTATCTATTTTCATCAGGAGAACCATCTGATTGTCGATGAAAATACAGCAATAGGAATTCACATCTGCCGGCCAACATCGCAAGTTAATAATCGTAAATGTAAGTGTAAGTAGGTATATAATATGTATATGTGTGTGTAATATTGTCGTATCATATATTATGTTTAAGTATTGAAATTTATTAAAAGAAATGTGTACAAAAAGTATTCCTAAAAATATTGATATGAAAATTGAACAAACACTTTAAAAGATTTCTTACTATATTTTTTTACTATAAATACATAGGAATGATAATTTTTTATTAATTTAATGCATTAGCTTTAGATTTAATCTAATTCCTACCTTTTAATTCCATATTTAAATAAAACACTGAGTAATGCTTAAATGCCTACAAAATCTATTGTCGAGTATCAAAACAAAAATTTTATTCTCCTTCTCGAATAATATCTTAAATATCTCCAAAGTGACGCATCTTATGAATCTGACACTCCAAATTCTTAGATTAAATTCATACCCCGAGGTACAATTCGTTCAGAATAACGTCGCATCGTCCACACAGCTATGAGAATGAAAAATGGAAGTATTATCCCGATTTTACTTGTCAAGGGAACACAAGGATAGTTTTTGCTGAAGCTTTTGAATAGGTTTATGATTTTTCATTTTTCACGGGAATGAATACAGAAGTATTCTCTAAATTGTTCATCTTATAGTATTGGTATATTTTATAACACAGTTGCGCTAATATTTGATAAGAAAATATTTGATTGTATATACGTATGCATGTGTGTAACTGTGCCTGTGTGATAAACTTATGCATAATTTATATAGATAATCCATTTGTACAATAATATATAATATACATTCCTGCCATGTGAGTAGGATTCGCCAATTTCATCTTCGGTATCTACATTTTGATGGCTATCATTTTTCATCAAGGCCTAGTTTAAAAATGTGTAGGTTTATATATTTATTATGAACCGTCTACGGATGGCTTAGTGGATGTATATATTACTAAATTTTTACGTACTTAATTTTCATAATTGCAAAATATACAAATACGTATTAATCGTATGTAATACGTCGTCCGCCCTCTTGGTCGAGTGGTTAGCGAACCTGACTACGTATCAATGAGACTCGGGTTCGATTCCCGACAGGGACAAACATTTATTTGATGAGTATAGTTGTTTGTATTTCCAGGTTTGGGTGTTTATTAAATCTATTTGAGTATTTACATATGTATCTCTGTGTATTAGTATCGATGACTAACTCCCATACTCTAAGCAAATAAATTGCTTACTTTGGGGTTAGATCAATTCATGTTATTTATCCAACGATATTTATTATTTATTATTATTATTTTACGTGTGTCATATTATATATGTATGTTCTTTTTATTTTTCACGATAAACATATTAATTTATTAATTTAATATCACCACTCGGTAGAAAGTATCAGACCATATGGCAAAATCTATACCACTTTATTCGTCGGGCAATGCGATCCATAAACTATGAAAATATTTAATACTAGCTGTTGCCTGCGACTTTGTCCGCGCGGACTTCGTTTACTCCGTACAGCCCCTCCCCCGTATGTGGTAACGTGATAATATGTAGCCTATATGTTGACCCGACCTGTTAGTAATATTCATTCAAAATTTGAAGTAAATCCATGCAGTACTTTTTGAGTTTACCCCGGACATACATACAGACAAACAGACAAATAGACAAAAATTCTAAAAATATATTTTTTGCTTCGATATCGATTGTAGATCACGCCCCAAGTAATCTTTTAAAAAATATTCAATGTACAGTTTTGACTTTCCTACGATTTTATCATATGTATAGATAAATGCTGGGAAAATTAGCCGATTATAAATAACTTGACTAGAATTAAGTTCAGAGAAGGGACGCATCGATTAAAACCCTGCATTTTTTCGGCGGTAAATGGTATGAAACCCCAACCAGTCTCTGTGCCTCCTCGCCAGTGTGCTATGGTGAACGTAATGGTGCGCACGAGTTCCCATGTTTTGAGTATTGATCAATAAAGTCACGTAATTATGGATAAAAACGATTAAATAAATTTAGTTCAACGCAATAAAGAGCTACATGACTTGCAAGATCCACGGCAAAATGATCAACGAAGGAGAGACAAAACTTGGAAAGAAATACGGAAATGCGCTACGTCGCGATGCGGTCCGCCCTGCCCCGCCCGCAGCAGCCTATCCTAATGTGCTAAGCTAGCATTTTACATTACGATGTGGCCGCCCCGTACCTTTGCAGACCGTCCCATTGTACTCAATCCTTCTCTCGACTTTTGTGAAATACCGTGTGTAAATCAGTTGATCTATTCTTTGAAAATAGGCTAAATTATTAAAATCGTTTGAGCGGTTTAGCTGTGAAAGCGTAACAAACAAATATACTTACTTTCGCATTTATAATAGTATTCTTTTAGCTTTCGAACAATACACTTTATATAAATTTCAATACCGTCCAACCATTTAAAACTTCTCTGGTGCACGTTATTTTATATTATTATTATTATATTATTCGGACGTTCCACGTACCCGGATAAAGCGGTTCGACTCAACATTCTTCATTCGAACCGCAAAGGATTGGAACATGCTTCCTGAGTCTGAGTTCCCTGAGGACGAGTACAATCTGGGGATCTTCAAGAGAAGAGTGAACAGGTACCTTCTAGGGAAGCGCGTTCCATCTTAGGCGTCATCTTAGCTTACCATCAGGCGAGATCGAGGTCAAGCGCTTACCTATCGATAATAAAAAAATGCTTGGATGAACTCGGGGGAAATTTAGGTGCACCAGAGGAGTTTTAAATGGTTGGACGGTGTTCAAATTTATCTAAAATTTATTGTTCTAAAGCTAAAAGAATAATTAATATTATAAATGTGAAAGTAAGTATATTTGTTTGTTTGTAACGCTTTAACAGCTAAACCGCTCAAACGATTTTAATAAATTTTGGCTTGAATATGGTTATAGATCCGGGGTTAAAACATCGGTTAACTTTTTTTCTTCTCAAAAATCATCCCCTATATGCTGTAATAGGAGATGAAAGATCTTATGAAAAATTATATCGACTACATCATAATCTACTCGCGGGCGAAGCTGCGTAGGTCAGCTAGTACTACTAGTCTTAGTAATTATTTTAAATTTAGCCAAATAATATTTAATAATGAACAACATTCGATGGAAATAAAAAAAAAAACTAAACTACTTTAATAATAAACATAATTAAAAATCAGTTTCGATGGTTCTTAAAGTGAAATTGATATTGACTGCAGTCCACAGATCTAAATCGGAAGCCAAATTAACAATGAGAAACCTGCTTTCAGTAAAGTCGAAATGAAAATAAGTAAATTAAATTCACTACATAAAAATATTTTTTTTATTTCCTTGCATTTTTTGTGAAAAGCTCTATATATGCCTCAGCGGAAATGGCAATTGCCTGTCTCTTATCATTGAAGCACTCCCCTACGGCTCGGTCTTCAAACGCATACTCGATCTGCAGTTGCCTATTTCCAAGCCTTTGCAATAATGCACTATTATTTATTTGATCAACACAAAGTCAATATATATATTTTTTTAACATAAGATAGCAAACAAGCAGATGGGTCGCCAGATGGAAAGAGTCAACCATCGCCTATAGACACCAAAGATGTTAATGGTGCGTTGCTATCTTGTGGCGAGGTCTAATGCCACATGCATAAGTTTACTGGCTACCTTACCCTCCAAACCGGAACACGACAGCGACAAGCACTGACGCTATTGCGGGAGGAATAGGTGAGGCGGTGGTACCAGACCCGGGCGAGACAATGCATAACTCTACCACCTAGTAGCCACGATGGTAGTGACTCGCGTAGCCAATCGGTCGCCTTTTACGACCTGCCTGGCAGAACGGCAGTTGGCCTATTCTTCAAAGGAGGCCGGGACCAACACGGCGGAAAATATTTTTCTTAGTTCGGAAAATCAATTTTCGATACAAATATTCCTATGTCATATTACCATCTGTGTTACATATGGGTTACGTAATTACCTGGTAAATTTTCAGATGAAGGAAATGTTATCAGCAGATGAATCTATGTCTGGCTATTAGAAAAAAAAAATGTTTATTTTCCATTGTATCATTATTAAAGTTATTATTCTCGTAACCTATTTTAATCACACAAAACAATTTAATCCACCAAAATACAGGATTTCAGTAGCAGCTTCGAGTCTGGCGAGTAGTGTACTACTACTCCTCGGAGCAAGTCCCGAGTATCGCTAGTGTGATTGACCAAACTGGAACATACATAATAAAGACCCAAGCCCAGAAATACAAACACAGTTTGCCTCCGTCGGAAATTGAACCTGAGCCCCATTGATTTGTAGTTAAGTTCGCTTACCATTTTATGACGAATACTTAACAATATTTGATAAGCCTTAAGATCGATAAATACATCAAATCCATCCCATACCCATCTTCAAATACAGCTCGTCCGCGTAGAGCCAATAAAAATATTTATTTTAGATATTAAAAATCAAGTTCGACATAACATTTGTTGTCACAATGTTAAAACATATTTTTAATTAACAAAAAAGTTTTATACATAGTATAATAAATGAATAGTAAGTATTTTTACAAATATGTACTTGAAATAATACACTATAGTTTCAAACTCATATTTAGAATTTAAGTGAAAATAAACGTTTTCAACAATTACTTTGATATCAAAAACTAATTAATATTTAATATAACAAATGTATTGATTAAAAAGTCAATCGACTGGCAAGCAGTGAAATATTAAATATTCATAAACAGATATTGTGATGGTCCTTCGCCTCAGCAATTAAGCGGTGATATTAAAACTTAATTAAAATTTGTTTATCACGGCTCGAAAGCGATTAAAACTTTAAACGAGGCAGCGTTGTAGATCGCCTTAACGAAACAACTTTATTTTCTCGTACATACGAATCTATAGTGACTGAAATATTGTTGTATATGTGTATATTACGCCATGTTTGTAGTAGATATTTAAATTGTGTTTTAAGGCGAGGTATTTTGACTTGCGTCAATTCTATAGGATATGGGCGGCGCGATATGTTCTGAAACCGCTGGGAAAGGTGTTTATTTTCATATAAATAAATATAGAACTTCAGCTGAAAACCAAAATTTAGCACATTCTTTTTTGTATTTAAAACTAAATATCACCATATAAAAATCATGAGAAAGATTAGAAATATTATTAACAAATTATTTGTTTTAGAAATTTTTTTAGCCTATTTTCGGAATTTTATATGAGCAAGTGAAGTACATTCTATCGTGTAATAAGTTAACATATTCTTTATCTTTAGGTATATCATATAATTTTTGTAAAATTGTTATTTAACAATCAATGTAAAAAAACGTGATTTAGCAAACCAGTTTTTTCCCGTTTGTCCCGATGCCTCACCTTAAGGCTCACCTCATATTGGCGCAGACTCGAAGCATCATATTTTTCCGCCAAAGCATATTCATCTCTATTGTTCTATTATTTAAGTACCGACTCCGGCCGAGCGTCGAAGCGCGAATGCGCGCGTCAACGCGCATCGACGCGCGATTCCATATTTACAAGCACAAATTTGTACTTAAATAACAGAACAATAGAGATGAATATGCTTTAGGCGGGAAAAATATGACGCTTCGATGTAAGTTGAGCCTATGTGTCTATATTTTTTACGTTATGCAGATTTACAGAAGAATAGACCATCTGAATATCTATCAGGTAGTTCGTAAAAGGCGAGTGATTGACCAAACTCGTCACTGTAATTGTGACTTTCAGCCCCCCATATCACGTAATTGAGTTATAGGCCTAGGGCCCCTAAATCCATGTGACGAAATATATGGATGACCCCTTAGGGCTCTCACACACATAGACACGATAGAACGTTAAGACGTGCTACGACGCGGCATAATATGTAAAAAATGTGTAAGAATCTTGAACGTTTCGACTCGATTGCCATTTGATTACGTGAATTAGGCTCCAGGTCAAGTTCTACAACCTTTAGCCTGAATATGGTATCACCGCCATTCCTATTCCTGCCGCAATAGCGTCAGTACTTATCATTTCGTGTGCCGGTTTGAAGGGTAAGGGGCCGGTAACCATATGCATGTGACATTAAAACCCCGCCATAAGGATACCAACGCACCATTAACATTTTGATGTCTATAGTCTATGGTTGTCTCTTTCCATCAAGGGAGCTATTTGCTTGTTTGCTATCCTATGAAATAAATTATTTTGCAGGCATTTGTCCAAATTTTTTTTTGGACTAATGCCTGTGTTACTTGAGGATCAAACTCTAGCCTCATCACTATCAGCTTGGTTACCTCTCAGCAAAGATGCAGTCTCGTAAGGTGAAATTTCTAATTCTCGCTATTTATATTACACGCAGCTTACCCAAATAAATCTTATAAATAAAACAAAAAAACTGTTAAATTATATCGTTCACTGCTGGCGGATTAGTAACAACTTGCAGCAGATTCAGATGAAAAAAGGTCGCATTTGTGCACCGCAAAGTGTCGACTGAAACTTTATCTTTAAAAATTGCAACGGATTTCATTATTCTATGCTACATATGCATACTATTTTTTAAATAAGATCCTTGTAAAAAAACGGACGATGAAAACATTTGTATTCGGTGGCTTGATTCATTACCTTTTGTAGTTCCGTACCCGATGGGTACCAATAGAATCCTATTATTGAGAACCATCGCCCGTCCGTCTGGGTATTGTATTTTCAGAACCTGTTATAGTGTACTGTAGTAAGCAAACACAAGAACTATTTTTTGAGCGTTTTTTGCTTTATTTATGAACTGTTATTCAATGCTATTATATACATATATATATATATATATATATATATATATATATATATATATATATATATATAGAGAAACACATTTGACAATTTTATGTTTAGTATATTATAGTACTCTTACGGTTTAAATGATGTGTAATAAAATAAAGATAAAAATATAATTAAATGTATTTATACGTTTTTCGTATTTTTTGCTAGATATCGTTAACTCTTGAAATTTTCACAAACTCTGAATTTTGCGTTTTTTTTTCTTTTCCAATTGTTGAGTTTTGTCGTAACAAATATTAAAAATAATATATATATATATATATATATATATATATATATATATATATATATATATATATATATATATATAGAGAAACACATTTGACAATTTTATGTTTAGTATATTATATTACTCTTACGGTTTAAATGATGTGTAATAAAATAAAGATAAAAATATAATTAAATGTATTTATACGTTTTTCGTATTTTTTGCTAGATATCGTTAACTCTTGAAATTTTCACAAACTCTGAATTTTGCGTTTTTTTTTCTTTTCCAATTGTTGAGTTTTGTCGTAACAAATATTAAAAATAATAATATATATATATATATATATATATATATATATATATATATATATGTATATATATATATGTATGTACATGTTTATATATATATTTTTTGTTTTGTATATATATTTTATACAATACAAGATATTGTTTATGAATCGATCACCGACGGAACCCTAGATACTTCTCTCTTACCGCCGCACGGAAAACAAGTCTAAGACCACAGTAGAATAATAAGGCAGTAGATCAATTCCATTCAAGGCGCCCGAATCGCCGCACGCACAAAGACGTGTTGCTTACATGGCCGTTAACCTATCTTCTCGGGCCAAAATAGGTTAGTGGGCGTGTAAACGATACGTCTGTGTGCGTGCGGCGATTCGGGCGCCCCGAATGGAGTTCTTCTACTGCGTTATTATTCTATTGTGCTACAAATTGTCATACGTGATACGACTCGTTGTGTTATAATTAAATGTACAATAGCGTAACATAGAAGTGTCGTTTTAATTAAGTGATAGAGCCTCACTTGGATCCTTACCCTACTGCGACATACAATTTAATAATAGCATCTCTTCAGATTTTATTTTATTTTATTGATTTAAATGTGACAAGTGGCCAGCGTATCGGCAAATCGGATACATTTCCAGTCTCGGGAAAATTAACACTGTAAATTTTATTCAGAACTTGTGGTTCGATTCGGTATTTGAAACCTCGAAACATACACTACACATGGTTTATACAAAAGCTGGCGCCGATAGGCAACTGAAAAAGAGATTAAAATATAATAATATACTATATACTATATTAAATAAAATACCATCACTCCGGTTCTTATGCCGGTAAGTGAGTGATTAACATCCAGTTTTACCACGGTTTAGCCGATTGTCGCCTAAGATGAGACGCACTATATCTACTTTTTTATATATACCATTAGATAGCAAAAGAGCAGATGGGTCTTTTGACGGAAGGATAAACCATCGCCTATAGACAACAAAGATGTTAATGGTACATTGCTATTTATGTTGTGGAATAGGAATGCTACTTGCATAAATCTAACGGCTACCTTACCCTTCAAAACACGAAAATGACAAGAATTGATGCTATTGCAGCAGGAACAGTTAAAGTGATGGTACCATACACCCGAGCGAGGCATTGCAAAACTCTACCACCTAGTAATAATGATAGGAATGACATGTATATCCAATCATTCACCTTTTACGAATCGCCTGACGAATAGCAGATAACTTATTCATCAAAGGACATTCGAACCAACGTTACGCGTCCTTATCCATTTAAAGAACTCAATTTTGTTCTTGTCTTGTGTTTTTTACAGTAAATATAATTTATTTGACTTACCTATTCCCATCGCAATAGCATTTTTTACATCATAAGATTTATACCTTACCTTACCAGCTTTGACGCTATTCCGAGAGGAATAGGTAAGGCGATGATAACAAATCCCGGACGAGACGTTGCGGAACTCTAGCTCCTAATAATCAGTGGTAGTGAAACGTATAGTTAATCGGTCGCCTTTTATGACATGCCTGGCAGAACGGCAGTTGGTCTATTCTTCAAAGTAGCCTGGATCAATAATAATATAATAAAATTCACGGGACAAATTACACTTACTGATCTAACCCCAAGGTAAGTAATCATTTGCTTGTGTTATGGGTGTTAGTCAACGATACTGATACATAGAAATACATATATACCTAAATACTAGAATATATTTAATAAACACCCAAACCCGGAAATACAAACATTTATGCTCATCACACAAATCGAACCCGAGCCCTGTCGATTGCGTAGTCAGAGTCGCTAACCACTCGACCAACGGGGCGGTCAATGTTGTATTCTGGTTTGCAGGGTAAGGTAACCGGTAGATTTATGCATATGGCACTGCTATCCCACAACGTGGATAGCAACGCACCATTAACATGTTTGGGTGTCTAAAAGCGATAGTTCCTTTCTCTACCAGGAATGCCATCTGCTTGTTTGCTATCCAATGATATAAATAAAAAAATTAGATAAAGTGTATTTCTTCTTATTTTCCTCATAGTTGTTTAAAACAGATCTAATTTAGATAACATTACAAACTTATCGTATCGTTATCACAAAGCCTGCAGTATAAGCGATTGTGTCGTGACTTATCCGTACGCCAATTAACTCCTCTGATGAATGGGCACTGACTCTTGACCGCCGTTGTTCGAGCCCCGAATCCTAATAATGTTACTGTTACACTATACTGATAAATTAACCCATTTACAACAGCGCAGGTCATAATAAAATGGTTTGTAACAGAAAACTTCGTAGTGCTATTCGCTCTTGATGTATTAGGTTATTGTTAATTGCTGTGTATAGAATTTCGTAAATGATATTAGGAAAATTTTTGAGATGTGTGTATATAAAAGATCAGATTTCTACTACGTAATACAATTGCATATAAGACATTATTTAAGTTAGTAAGGATCTTTGTTGATATTAAACCACTGTTCATCCTTAATTCTTAATTAGGGAATTAACGCCATTAATTTCGACCATTATAACGGGATATATATCTTGTCATTTTGAAACACATTTTTTTAGCGCAGTGAAACTGCAGCAACTGACTTTCCATTTCCTATATCTCCGAAACCTTGCATCAGATCTTCACAAAATTAAAATGGGACACGGGAGTATACCAGACCGGGATCCCAGGAACAAACTTTCTTTGATTAATAACAAGCTGAATTTTTGTGAACAGCTTCGTTTGACGAGACAACCATCTATTCTATCTTCGAAAAATCTCGAATCGGGTAACTAATAATACATATATAAAAAAGAAATAGATAAACATAAACATAGATAAAAAAGAAAACTTTAGAGTGTCGGACTAAGAAAAGTTTCTACTTTACGTATAGGACAATGCTACCCTTGAATAACAATAATAATTAGCAAGCTGTTGTGAGAAAATTAGGTTGTTATTAAATTGATTAATATCAGTTTAAACATCTCATAATTCTGAAAGTTTATGGTGGACTCGTCAGAAAAATCGTCCAATGTGTAGGACAAAAGTTTCAACATGTTTCTTATAATATAATCAAGCGATTAAAGTCAAAAAAATAAATATTGTTATTAATAAATATTTTTTCTTCCCCAATCAAAATTTTTAAAACCCCATAACTATATTATCTACCCAATTTGAGATTTTACGAAGATAGAAAAGATGGTTGTCTCCTCAAAACGAAGCTATTCACAAAAATTCAGCTTGTTATTAGTCAAAAAAAGTTTATTCCTGGATCCCGGTCTATACCCTCTCAAACAAAACAATATCTTTAAAATCGGGTTCTTAAATGACAGAGTTCTGAAGTATATAACAAGGATGTAACAACGAAGTAACTTCCCCATTTTGGTCCTGGGCTTCTTTGAAGAATAGACCAAGTGTCGCCTTTTACGACCTGCTTGGTAAAGCGTACCAAGCAGGTCGTAAAAGGCGACCGATTAGCTATGCGAGCCACTACCACCGTAGTTCATTGTCTCGCCGGGTCTAGTACCACCGCGCTACCTATTCCTACCGCAATAGTGTCAGTGCTCGTCACTGTCGTGTTTCGGTTTGGAGGGTAAGATAGCCGATATACTTATGCATGTATTATTGAGGTCTAAAATGTTTTCTTAGGTTCATAATCTATATAGACTGGAAGATTTCGAAATAATATATTAAAAAAAAAATCAAAATTTAAATTGAACGGATAAACCGATTTTGATGCAATTTATACATTGGACGCACTTTTTTGAGGAAAAATCTGATAATATTTTGTAAACACGCACACGCACGGGCACACGCATACGCTCACGCACACGCACACGCACACGCACACGCACACGCACACGCACACACACACACACACGCACACCGATTAGCCATGCGAGCCACTACCACCGTAGTTCATTGTCTCGCCGGGTCTAGTACCACCGCGCTACCTATTCCTACCGCAATAGTGTCAGTGCTCGTCACTGTCGTGTTTCGGTTTGGAGGGTAAGATAACCGGTATACTTATGCATGTATTATTGAGGTCTTAAATGTTTTCTTAGGTTCATAATCTATAGACTGGAAGATTTCGAAATAATATATAAAAAAAAAACAAAAATTAAATCGAACGGATAAACCGATTTTGATGCAATTTATACATTGGACGCACTTTTTTGAGGAAAAATCTGATAATATTTTGTAAACACGCACACGCACGGGCACACGCATACGCTCACGCACACGCACACGCACACGCACACGCACACGCACACGCACACGCACACGCACACGCACACGCACACGCATACACACATTCACACACATACACACACATGCACACACATACATACACTCACACATACACACACACACACATACAGACATATTGACGTCGTCGTGAAAATAGTTGCAAAAAGTTCCGAGGACTTCAAAACGTGGAGATCTGGTGAAAACTTGATTTTCAAAAATCAGGGCAAAATTAGTAACTTCCTTATCTACATAAGTGACAGGAGATTAAAAAATATACGGCCGAGTTGTATTTAATAACCCCCTAACTTCCAAGTTCAACAACAACGGTAACAACGGACTTCCCAAAGTCCCTAAAACAAAATATTTGGCAAGTGTGGGTACATAATATATTCTCGCCAAATGCTATACAAGATTTGCGGATAGAACATTTCTCATTTAAATAAAAAATATTACCCACACTAAATAAGTTAAATAGTGTAGGTAATCATTTTCCTCTGTGTTGGTTATCAATCATTTTCCTCGGGATTTCTTTGAAGAATAGATCATCTGCAAGGCAGTTCGTAAAAGGCGAACGATTGATATGACGCTATAGAATATGTCGCTACCATTGTGGCTATAGTGGTAGAGCTCCGCAACGTCTCATCCGGGTCTGGTACCAACGCGCAACACCTTATCTATTTTTACCGCAATAGCGTCAGTGTTTTTCACTGACGTGTGCCAATTGGGGGGATAAGGTTGCCGGTAAACTTATGCATGAGAGACTGCACCTTTGGAAAAATTAAATTTAGATCACGTACTAACTAAAAATGAATATATATAAATTTATATCACTTTGATCCATCTCACAAAATTGACTATGATAATAAATAACTATATTTTTTCAAAATAAATATAACTCAACTTTAAATAAAGTTAAAAAACAATAGATTAATACAAAATACGAATCCAAATTATTTCTTAAGAACCGGATTTATTTTTATGTCAGATAGCAAACAAGCAGATGGGTCTCCTGATGGTGTCAACCATCGCCTATAGACGCCATAGGTGGTAATAGTGCGTTGCTATCTTGTACCTTACTCTCCAAAACGGAACATGACAGTGACAAGCTCTGACGCTATTGCGGCAGGAATAGATAAGGCTGTGCTACCAGACCCGGGCGAGACAATGCAGAACTCTACCACCTAGTAATTTAAATATATATGTTATAAACAGTAATTACTGATTTAACTGTATCACACAAAGTACCAAATGACATGTACCAAATGACATCGATGACAGTGCAAGCACTGTCATCGATATGTGTTTCAAGTTATAACTGACTCTAATGTGTTAAAAGCAAATCCCTTCAACGATTATATTCTTGAAGTCAAAAAATTATGGCTTATCGAAAAACTTGAATGTTTCCAGAAACCTGCCCAAACATGGACCATATAAATTCATTATATTTCAAACACATTATATTTGAAAATTCTTCCTCAGGGAAATCTACATCTTAAGTCTATTTAAAAAAAAAAAACTTTAAAAATAAAATCAAAACAAATCCAGTTCAGGTGGAAAATCTAGTTTTAGTTAGCGCAGATGATGATTTACGCATATGATATTATAAATATTTTTCTTCATTGAAAAAGGCAAGTATAAGTAAATTAAAAATACTTATCTCCGTTCTAAATGCAAAAGGTTCAAATTTAAACAGGGATTGCCCATTTATACATTAAAGTTAAAACCAGTAGCCGCTTTTGGAATAGAGTTTTAAAAAGAGCCATTCTCGTAATTCAAGTCAGGATTTCAACCTAAGAAAAAGTAAGTTTAGCGAGACAACAAACAGAAGGCCATTCTTTAAGAGTATTAATCAATATAGAGCCTGCGTATCTGAGTATAGAGCAAGTGCAACATGAATAAGAGCCAAGCAAAATTTCTAGTATACTCGTATTTTGTTATTTGTTCAACTAGAAATCTAAGAAAATTGAATAATATTAATTTTAGTTCAGTTTGATAGAACTAATGGCTATTAGTTCAGTTTGATAAGCCTGATACTTTATATTTTTAATAAATATTACAAGCAAAGTAAGACATGGATTTAATTGCGGTGTTGGTTCTCTCTGTAACTTATTTCATAGACAGCGTTTATTTTAATAATACACTTATCGTAAAACATTACAAGCAATTTGATTTTAAGTAATTGTTTAATGTTTCTGATGTGTTTTGCTGGTGATTTTCTCGTATCAAAAGTACTATTTGTTTGCAGAAGTGTGTGATTACATAAAATACTCGTTGATCTATAGCCGGACGAGATCCTCATTGCTTTTTTTGGCAACACAAGCCCCGCTCCCTCTACCAAATATAGTTAAAATCAATCGACAGGACTCCTTATTAAGGTACTAAAAAAACTCAGCTTCTTAAGAGGAAATGAATAATCGGGATCACACGCATATCGGAATTTTATGTTTAAAGATGTAGTATACTCTAAGAGCATCCCCCTTCAAGTAATTTATACGTGACCGCGCGGTCACAGCTCCCTTGGGTCTGACCATAGACTAATATTATATACTGAGGTAGACTAGAAAGTCGCTGTTCAGCGCCACCTGGACGCTAAGCCCTAAACTAAATGCTAGAATATGTAGGTAGGTTTAGGTACCTACGTTCCAAATGAATGTTTTGATTTCGTTCCGTTTCTACATAAATTTGAGTGTTTTAGCAATATATGTTGAAAATTGCGTAAAAACAATAAAACACTCAAATTTACGTAGCAATCGTAACAAACCATTTTTGTTTAATGATGAGTACATTAAGTATTAAACAAAAATGCTTCATTTCCATATTTAATAAGGAATCAGGTAAATAATAAGAATTTACGTTTTAAATCAATTTATTTATTTAACAACTTATTAGCTTTATAATAGTTACTATTTAGTTATATAATAGTTAAAGCAATGATCTCGTCTGCAGGATATACCATCAGTATCATCGCTATATCTATCGATAAATCTAAACATTTTTATCTTAAAATTACAATGCAATATTAAATAAGCTATTATTTGAATGCATTGACCTCTTTTTCAAATAGGTACTGTTGATCATTTATCTAAACTTATAAAATCAGGTTTTTCTTAACATTCAAGTTATTAATTTTTTAAAATGAAGTTTGATAAGAAAAGGAGCTAGCTAATCAGGAGCATATTAATCGGATTATATATTTAATCATTATTAATTTTATGATAAAGAATATGGAAGAAGATATTGGTATGAATCCTGGCCTATCTAAACTCATCTAGAGGAGCACCACAGTGAAAACAGAAATTGATGGTGGAAATAAATACAAATTATATGGTATGGTGGAAATAAAAACATATTTACAGAGACAGTCATAAGAAACAATTTGAGTCATCACAGAGCTAATTTCAACCTTTAACTCTTTTATATTTATAATTTCGTTAAACAAGCCGTAACAAAAATAATAGAAATATGTACATAAATAAACTTAACAAAAGAGGCTACTAGTTTTAAGGAATTACCCATCCTAACTAAAGATGATTTAATAATAACATCATTTGGAATATAGCATTATAACTACACTTGCAGAAAATTTATTTGTTTATTCAAATAAAATGTGGGTTTTGCGTGTTAAAATTTTCTTTCACCATGTACAGGAAGGCACACGTATTTTGGTTAAATTTTTATAAACAATTATTATCTAGAAGGAAAAAACCAAATTCAGGAGTACTCATGGTCTTGCAGTGTTTAAATTAGCCTTGTAATTCCCATGTTATATCTTCATATTATTCATAATATCTTCCTCGATATCAAAAGTCATGGTTTTTGCCACCAGCAGCTCCTTTATACTGTTAATACATACGATGTCGATAATGAATCAAATAGTAAATTATGTGGTTTCTTTTGTTATGTGACTTTTAGGTAAGCATCCTTATATTAATAAGGCGACAAAATATATGATATTATCTACAACTAGCGACCCGGTACGTGCTTCGCTACGTATAAAGTGAAATATTAAATATGTGATAAATGAAGAACCGCTCTACCGATTTATATATTAATAGTCCATCATAATAGTATAAACCATCTACTAAATAGTCCGAACAAATATTAAACATTTGGTTGGAACGCAACGAAAAGTGGCATTGATTTTTATATAATATATAGATATGATGTCGTTACATATTTAGCATATGTTTTCATTACATATTTAGCGTATTGCAATTAGGTATTGTAATCCAGTACTCTTTAAAATCTGGCAAAATACATACAGATTTCTGCCAAGTCTAAATTGTGATGATTAATAAATTATCTTTTTTTCCAAAATCATCTTTCACAATATGAAACATGTTACAGCATACAAACAAAAAAACAGATTATTTCTTGAACTACCAACTTATTTTCCATATGTATATCTCTGCAATAATAAACAAAATCAAAATCACTACTATAAATGTTAAATTTTGTGAGAATTAAAATATATTCATTGTTCTTTTCCCTTTCGTACGATGTTCTAGACTAAAATAATATTAACACTTTCAATAAATTCAAGCATTAGGTATAGGATAATTTGTCGAGATAATAATGTTATTAAAGTTGAAACGTGGATTTGAAATAGATATTATAGGTCTTCTTTTTTGTTTGTACAGCATAACAATAGTCATACATAAAAAAAATACCAAAGGAAGGAAATTATTACTTAGCTGTTGCGTATGAATAAAGCTATATTATTTTTGAGTTATTTCAAAGTGTAGCATAATAAAAAATAGATATCGGTAAAAAACATATATTACTTTCTATTATGATTAAAGTTCAGTAGCAACAACTCGTAATGAAGAATGTAAAAATACCTCCTGTGATTAAGACAGATTGACTAATCTACAGTAAGTGACATTTTATAAGTAATAGGTTGATGTATAAAAACTTGCACTTGTATAAAGTAATACACTCGAATATTTCAAAAAGTTGGGGTTGTTTGTACTTTGTAGACAATAATATATCATAATATTATAAATGCCAAATTTACTGAATTACCAGATTGCAATCCTAAATTGAAAATTGAATATAAAGATTAGATACAAAAAAAATTGCTGTTACTGTGGAGGCAAATAATATGCACAGGAAGATAGGTTTTATTACCAATATTTATATCACAATTCCTTTTAAATGAAATATTTTTCTTGCGTCATTTTTCAAATTTTTATGATATGAATTACGATACTACAGTTAATTGATCTCTTGGAACTTTCTCTTCAGAAAATTCTAAGACCAATTTACTTGTACTTTTTCTGTAAGTAATATAAATAAAGTAATTATGTCGCTGAGCTTGACTAAATACAAATTTTATAAAAATAAACCATAGTTCACATGCCAATAAGTATGTTATATGCTTTAAATTTTCTGCCTATTAGCATATGTGCTACAATTTTTACAGGAGTTTGTGTGATTATTTAGTTATCATTACAAAATGTTATTCCCCTGTATGCACCCCTAAGAGGTAAAGATCCCGATATAGAACGGCCTTCACTAAGCTAGTTAATGGATGAAAAGTATATTTTATATCCAATTAAATGTCAATAAATATATTGCAAATGGACTGACTAAACAATTTCAGTATTATTACTTTTTTAGATATATTCCACATATTGTTACTTTTTTTAGATATTTCATTAGTTTGGCTAATAGACAAATTCCATACCAATCGAAAGTATGAAGCCTATAGAATATGCAAGTGTTCTGTTAAATATTTTTTCCATCAAAACTCTGGGCTAGGCAGGTATAAATGAAATGAATAAGATAGAAATAGACTTGTAATCTGTCACGAAAAAATAGCGTGTGCACTCTCTTTCATTCAATGGACAAACTATACACTGCTGCAATTCTGTGTCCTCTGTGCTCTATCGAATGGGATGGTTTAATGGGACCTATGTCGCATGTAATTATCTGCAGCAATATTTTACTTTTTAAAATTAGACAACCGAAATTCAGGACTAATTTTCGCAGACAATGCTATACTGCCGTGTTCGTAATGAACCATATACCGTATATTAGACCGGTGCAAGTTATTAGTATCGATTTACTAGTTATACCTGTCCACCATAAGAGTTTTGACGGGAAATAGTCGAACGTAATTTTGCACATTCTATAGGCTTCACACTTTCGCTTGGTATGGAATGTGTCTATTAACCAAAGTAATGAATAGTTAAATAAAAATTAAATTGGTATTTAATCATGTTACGGAATGAATTTTTTATTAAGCCATTTGCAATATATTTTTTGACATATTTAATGGAACATAAAATACTTTTCATCCATTAACCAGCTCGGTAAGGTCATTGTATAAAGAGGTACTATCCTAATATGGTCTATTCTTCACTATCTGCCATTCTGCAAGGCACTCCGTAAAAGTGAACAGTTCGCTGTATGTCACTACCATTGTGACTACGAGGTTGTAGAATTTCACAACTTCTCATCCGGATCTGGTACCGCGCCTTTCCTATTTCTATGACAATCGCATCAATGCTTGCCGCTGTTGTTTGGAGGGTAAGGTAGCCGGTAAACTATTGCATGTAGCATTACCCTTCTGAATCACGAATAGCAACACACCGTAGCATGTTTGATGTCTATATTTTATTGTTTTCTTTCTTTCCGAAGAGCCATTTGTTTGTTTGCTATGTTATGATAAAAAAAATATTTCGAATACACTTATTATTTTTATATCATAAGATAAATCGCAATAGATGGATCTCCTGATGGAGAGTCAACCATCGCCTATAGACACCAAAGATGTTAATGATGCGTTGTTATCTGTATGGCGAAATGGCAATGCTACATGCTATAGGTCTATCGGCTACCTTTCCCTCCAAACTGAAAGACGACAATGACAAGCATTAAAGCTATTGCGGCATGAATAGGTAAGGCGGTGATACCATCTTCACGGGCGAGTCAATGCAGAACTCTACCATCCAGTAGCAACGACAGTAACAATATGTATAGCCGACTGTTCGCCTTTTACGAACTGCCTGGCAGAATATCTGTTGGACTAATCTTCAATGGAGGCCCAATTCAATATAGAAAATTAAACATGAACAAGAATGCCAGTTTGTCTCTCTCGTTTTTTACCTTTGGTTTTATTATAATGTTCTCGAGCCTGTAGGAAAATGCCACTAACTTGATCATTATTGTTAAAGTTCAAATTGATGTAGCTTCTGCCAGTAAGAATATTGTTGACTTCTTTGCACCAGTTCATAGTGAAGAATTGTACACATTTGTGAAGCAGGTATTTTTTTAATTCTTTATTATGTTGTTCACATTCTAAAAAATTTAAATCTAAATGGACTGTAATAATTAATGAAATATATTCCACAATATTTGTTTTATGTCCATACTCATTTAAAATACAAATGGTTATATTTTCTACTTGGCCAAAGAAGTTAAACAATTCCCGGGTTGGATAGCATAACCACCTTTTGCCACAATATTCTTTTTTTACAATATAACTATGAAAAGGTTGTAACTTAAATGTTATTAAATTTTTATTACATATTTCACATGTTTTAAAAATATTTCGTTTAGCTTTGGTAGCTATCCATCCGCTGCAGTATGCTATGGCTGCGCATTTTTCCACATTGACACGAGAAGAGCTTTCTAACATTGTTTGTATATCAATTAAATCAATATTTAAATGTTCATTTAGAACATCTAGAGTTTTTATATTTTTTTCGGGTTCTTTTAAATCATTTTCTAACAAAAACGATTTTAATGATTTGAGACAAACACTGTCATCCTTTTCACAATTTCCCTGTAAAGAATGTGGGGATGTTATATTATTCAACAACAAAGTTTTAAAGGCGGCTTGGAACGCAGCAGAGTTTGGCATTATATTTTGAGAGCCATGAGCTCTTATTGCCCCAAAAAAATTTTCTAGGGGATCCTGGTTAATATTTCTTAATAACAACGATTTTATGCCTAGCGAATGTAAATAGCTTAAAATATATTTAAAACTTTCAATAGTTTTAATCCAGCTAGTGATAGATGGTACAGTTGTTTCTTGGCCATTTTGCTTAATAAATTTCATGGAATGTAAAATTGGCAGGGTTTTATCCCAAAATTTTAAATGGGGCGACTTCATTGTAACTGCGGACCTGTAAATTTTCCCATCTTCTTTATTAAATTTGGCATTGACAGAATCAAAAAGGTCATCAAATAGTATTAATAATTCAGCAGTATCCACACTTTCCGCAGGTAAGCTTCCGTTTTCTAAAAATAAAAATATAATGTCAAATGTCATTCAAAAAAGTATTGGCATTTTGTCTGATTTACAATCACAAGAAACTTCTATTTAGTACGTCACTGTAAAATTGTAAAAACCGTTAGATTATAATCTATCTTAGAGTAATATTGTAAACAAACTGCTAACCTAACCTAAGCAAATTATAAATTCCTTCGGTATTTATAAATATTATTATAAACTATCAATTTTTACAATTTTATGTTGACATATATATATAACTGACACAGCGAACTTTACTCCACCTAACAGTTAAAGAATCAACTAATTTAGAATTTTACAATTATTATAACCACCTCGTTAGTCGAGTGGTTACCGACCCTGACTACGCAATCGACGGGACTCGGGTTCGATCCCCGACAGGGACAAGAATTTGTGTGATGAGCATAAATGTTTGTATTTCCGGGTTTGGGTGTTTATTAAATATATTCTAGTATTAAAATATGTATTTCTATGTAATATATAATATATTGACTAACACCCATAACACAAGCAAAATAATTTGCTTACTTTAGGGTTAAGTCAGTAAGTGTAATTTGTCCCGCGAATATTATTTATTTATAAAATTAAGTTCAATTTTTTATAAAGATAATAAATATTAATTTAAAAAATCAAGTATTTTACTGCATAACAGTTTTTGGTGCATCTATATACAAACTTACATATTAATATGGAATAACCACCCAAACCTAGAAATACAATGTGCCGGTAAATCCATATAGACAGTAGATTTCTATGTATAAATCTAGTGTCACAGTGTTTATGGCCGCACTGTACCGAAGAGCTTGATCAATGTTTATGATTTTTTTTTTTGTATATTCGGCAGGTATGAGAATAGATCGTACCGTTTCATATTGTTATGTGATTTGAGTGTCCTATCCAGATTTTTATGAGGTGAAAACTTCTTTAGCAGTGTTGGTCATTTTTTGGGATAGAAAGAAATCAAACTCACAACATGTTATGTAACCAACACCTTTGTATATAAGTATGTACTCACTATGTACTATAATGTGTATGTACATACATAGATACAGTAGTAGCAAAACTGGTAGAGGGGAGGTAGCTTGGGAAAGCAAGGGAATTTCAGCTCATGTGTCTGCTTACAATTCGACAAATGATAAATGAAAAACGAACGAATGACGGCTACAATAATTTGTATCTACTGCTTCTTTTCCCACCCCTCTCCGGTTCCACTCCCCGGTTCCGAAATAACTAAAAAACCTATATCCACCAAAAATTTATCAAAATCAAATTTTGTTGTACCATTAAGAAATAAGGGGATTCCTTAAATACTAGATTATGAAGAAATTTTAATGTTTAAGCTTTAGAATTTTTAGTCATCTACCTTTTACTCGTTTATTTAACATTTAAAATTTGGCCAGATATGTGTATTATCTCTTTTTTTAAATGTGTATGTTTAGTTTTTTACAAAGTCAAAACATTTTTATTCAAATTATCCTTTGATGAGTTACTACCGGATCGGAAACGTGGCCACACACTGAGAAGATCCGGTGGAAGAAACTCAGCGAGCTTGTCTTTTTTTGTGTATACACATTTTTTTTAAACAATGTATTTACAATTACAATGTATTTATGAATAATATATTATAATTACTATGAGACTGCTACGAGGAGCAATTAATCCCATGCCTTATTATCATCCAAATATTCAGATATTTTATAATAACCTTTTTTTACAAAGTTTAGATTTGATACATTTTTTAAATTTGTGTATTGGTAGATCTTTAATAGGAACTATCTTTTACTTGTTGATTAAGATTCTGATCTATCTCCTGAATTCCTCATTTTTTCTTAGATGAAATGTACTTTAAAAGCTTCAAATTGATCATCAACAAGTACCACTAAGAAGAGTTGACGCAAAATGATTGGCCTGATGCTTTTGATTAATATTTAAAAAAAATAACTGTTCTACGCACTTTTCTTATTGCTTGCTTTTTTCTGAAATTTTCAAACGGTGATGTCTTTTTTGATGATTTTGGTGGCATTCAACGCAGGTTTTCAAAACAAAAAGTGATTGGATAAACATTTTCATTAACATCTCTAAAAAAATTTAATAGATTCAGGCGTTATTGTGTCTTTAAAGAACGTTTTTTATTGCAAATTTTCAATGGATATATATGGAATTTTCAATATTATTATTGAAACTCGTGATTACATTGAAACATTTTGTGATGACGTTCAACGCAGGTTTTCCGAAGTAAAAATATTAGTGGTCAAAAATTGATTGAAAAACAAGTACATTCAAAGAAGGCTGGCCAGAATGGCCTTTGTCTTGTCTGAGATCGTAATATATCTTAAAAAATGGCAATTTTTTTCAGTATAAACTAGCAATATAGAAATTCTCGAAAAATGTATTAGAAAAATGTAATAATTTTTTTGTAAATCTCCATAGTGAGCAGTTCGACGTAATTACAAAAAAAAAAATATTCCGCCATGTTGAATGTTCTTGTTTTACACATGGAATATAAAGAAAGGAGGACCAACTCTGTGAATAGAAGTGTCCATCGAAAAGCATCAAACAGTGGTCTCGTCACCGCTGTAAAATAACTTTACTCTGCTTTAGTGTCCTCGATTATGGAATTTATTGCAGCAAGGTTAGTGGTCCCTTGGTCACATACTGAAGCTACTATCTTAAGCCCCGCTTTTTGTAGTTTTTCAATAATATTTCTTAATTGAATCTTTAGATCTAAAGTTTTAGTTGTGCCTGCACAAAAACTATAGGCTATCGGCTGCTTATATTTCTTTATGATTCCTCTTAACATGAACACAAGGACGTGGTCACAAAATATTTGTTCCCTTTTGAGGCCATTGTCGACAAAACCATTAATACTGTCCTGTCCTTTGTTGTACCCTAAGGTTGGAGCAATTGACATTTCGTCGAATAAAATGCATGAATATTTATGTTTTTCAGGCATTCTGGACACTATTTTAGTTAAGTGTTTAAATATTTTTTCATTAATGCCAGGCGTTAAATTTACTTTTTGAAGGACATTTTGTAGAGTTCTTCGGCTGGGCAGGACACAAAATTGGCTTAGAAAGCGATAAGCCTTTGGTGACGGTTTATATAGCGAAAGAGCTAGGATTTTTTCATCGAGAGTAAAGCGCCTGCCCTTACTTTTTTTGGCACTTTCTTTGACTTGTAGTTTAAACAAGGTTTTAGCTGCCGGTGACATTTTTTCTGTTAAAGCTTCGAAAGCATTTGTCTTAGATAATTTCTTTGCCTGCAAATATCTTTGACGAAAGGTTCGTTTTTCTTTCAAGGCACGACGAAGTTTAAGCTCTAATTTTCGCAAAATATTTTCATCACATTTCTGCTGCATTGAAGTGACTGAAAATACAAACAAATATATACTTAAAAAATTGTGAATTGTTTTTACACTAAAATATATCGAAAAAACACCCAGAGTTGGTCATGCAGGTAAAAAAAACACTGTTCCCTTAATGATAAAATTATTTCGACGATACTATTATAATATTAACCTTTTACTCAATAGCTAACATTTGCAAAAAAAAAACATAAGCAAGGATACATATAGATAACCGTATTCTCAAGATATAAACATTACAGTGATAAGAAACGTCATTCATACAGCAGCAGGAACAGGCAAATATGAAAGAAGAAATATATCCAAGTATAGGGTCTAAACATTTACAGACCTAATATGTTAGCAGAAAATAACTTGTCAATTTTAATAAATATTTCCTGGATATATTGCATGAATTGATTTTATCACAATGTTAATAAATCATTTGCTTGGGTTTAGGTGTTGTCGACAATTATTTCCGTCAGTCTGTGAATTTCAAAAACCTGGGATACCTTCTAAATTATCTATATAATGATATCTTAAAGTAAAAATTAAACCTGAAAACAATTGCCACTTACTGTTTTACAAGCAACTTTTAATATATTTATGTACGAGTACAATCATGTGGATTAAAATTTATACACTGACAATTTTTATACTTGAAATCAATACGAAACATTGCGTAACAAAGTACACAAGCCTCGCTTAATAATTATGTTACCGTCAAATGTATATTAGTAGGAGAAATGCGAAACCAAATTTTCACAAAGTTTGGATGAATATGTTTATTACTCAATCACGCAAAAAAAGGCTGAACTGATTTGGGTGAAATTTGGTACACAGGTAGATGACACTCTAGAAAAGAATGGAGTTTTTTATCCCTGAAAAATAAGTTGTTCTTATATCTTTATATTTAAAGTACATGTTTCGATCTAATAATTGTAAACATAATGCAACCGAATATTTGTATACAGGTTTCACGTCATACATTAGCATATTTAACAGCATGGGTACATTGTGTTTGCTTTAGACTTTCATACAAGTACGTTTCAACAAAAATGTACTATTGTATACAGTTACTATTGACATTAGAAATACACTTTAAAATCACCCATGTTTATTTTTCATTCATTTTAAAGATAAATAAAGGAAACTAAAAGTTTGTATTCAACTGACTTCCTGAAAAGGCCAGTAAACTTAGCTACCTGCTTGTTTGATATCTTATTATTTAAAAAAAAAAACATCTAGTAATTATTATTAAGTAATTATTGTTTTTATTATTTGCATAAAATGCTAAAGTATAATAATATCTGTGGCAGTTAGTGATAAATTTACTTTTAATACCAAAATAATTTTTCAAATGGGAAAGTATATCCTGCCAAACCTAAGAATTTCAAAACGAAGACAAAATCAGTTCATATTCATGAGTTCTGAGGAAACAAACAAAAAAATTACAAAAATACATATATAGCTGAACTGATAAACTCTTGCTTTAGGGAAGTCTATTGATAAATTAAGATCCTACCCTACTATAATTTTGAATAATAAAATAATGTGATATCTCCGTCGTATTTGATACTTTAAAATTATATTTAAAAAAAATGTGAAGTAAGTAATATACCTGTACTGGTTTTCTCTGTTATTTTAATAGTATTTGATATTATTACTTCTTGGGAAGTAGAAGGGGTATTATCAGGAACTAATGGATTTATTTCTTGTTCTGAAAAAAGTAGTAACATCACATTAACCTGTGTTTAAAATCAACAATCAACATTTAATCCAATCCACAAAGGAATCAACCCGAGCCTCATTGATTCGTAGTTAGTAATTAATTTTTTAAATTTAAAATAAAGGTGTCTGACACTAGGTACCAAACTTTATGAAACGCAGTTGCAATAGCAACCGATAGCTATACGTGTCACAACCACCGTGACTACTAGGTGGTAGAGTTCAGCAACAACTCGCTCGCATATTTGGTACCAGCGCCCTACCCATTCCTGATGCTACGGCATCAATATTTTTCATTGTTGTATTCAAGTTTGAAGAGGAAAGGTAGCCGGTCAACTTATGTATGTGATATTGCTATCCCGCCACACAGATAGCAACGTACCATTAACATATTTGGTGTCTATAAGCGATGGTTTTTTCTTTGTATCAGGAGAGACATCTACTTGTTTGCTTTGATCAGATTTTGCACCTACTTATCTAGATAAGGTTTGAGGTTCAACCCTCGACTTGAGCAGTTATTTATGTTTTTATAGATATAAAAATTTCGGCTGCAATTTCGAATTCAGTGGTGGTGTGTTAACCTACGAATTAAAATGAAAAGCTATCTAGGTTGTTTCAAGAAACAAACTACCTAATTATGATTACCTAATTAATAAAATGTTATAGAGATAACTAATCAACATACAGGTAAATTAGGGTAAACTTAAATATCTATTGGTTCACTCTGCACTCCCTGCAAGAGAACTGGCTAAACGATAATTATTTTATTTTTATTTTATATTAAAAAAATATTACTAGAAATAAGCAATTCTTTATTAAATTGGTAGAATAAGTTAATAAGGATCACTATTCATCTCATCAATGTCAATTGCTGAGAATGGTAGTGATTACAATCGCTAACTGGTAAACCGAGATAAGCTGAAATGTTATTGAAATTTTATTCATACCATGCATGGGAAAATTTGTGATGAGTAATTATTTAAAAATTAGGAAATTTACCTGACATATTTCCAGAAGGTAAAAACAATGATGGAACAGCAAGTTTACAAAGTCTGTTTTTTGGATACAGATATTCTTGTTTAAAATGTCGACGACAGATTCTGCGAGTTTTGTGCACAGTAGTACTATCAAAATTCACAAAATCACCCCCAATAACCTTCAGCCAACTTTTAAACCTTTCTACTTCTTTAGCAGGATTAGGAAAATAATGTAGAGGTACACCTGAAAACAAAAAAGTGATCAATAATAATTATGAATCTGAAATAATGAAGTGTTGATGATATGGTAAAAAATATCCGAAATGTTAATAAAACCTACTGTTTCTTATTATTTGAAGTAAAGCGCATATAGCCTTAAATAACTATGCAAAAGAATTTTAACATAATTATACACAAAATATATTGAAATAGTAATTAAATTGTTCAAAATTTTGTAAGACTATAAACTAAGTAATAAAAATGGTTTGTTTTATATCCAATCAGTATAGGTTTCAACTAGCATAGACACACATTTTTGTTTAATGTATTTTGTCAACAACATGTTATACACTACTAGACCATGGTCCCCCAAACAATTGTTTTTATGAATAACAAACTAAAATTTTGTGAACAGCTTCGTTTTGACGAGATGTCCATCTTTTCTATCTTCGAAAAATCTCTAATCGGGTAACTAATAAAGATGGATAAAAAAGAAAACTTTAGAATTTTGAACTAGGAAAAGTTTCCACTTTAGGTGTAGGACAAAGTAACCCTTTAATTATAATAATAATCAACAAGGCATTGTGAGAAAATTAGGTTGTCTTTATATTAATTTATATCAATTTAAAAATGCCATAATTCCAAATCCTTAGAGTGGAGGACTTATCAGAAAAACCGTCGAATGCGTAGAACAAAAGCGTATTTTCGTGTTTTTCATAAAAAAATGAAGCGATTAAGGTAAAAAAATTATTATTGTCATTAATCAAAAATTTTCTACACCAAATTAAAATTTTCGAAGCCCCCTAACTTTATTAGTTACCGGATTCGAGATTTTTTCAAGACAGAAAAAATGGGCATCTTATCAAAACGAAGCTGTTCACAAAAATTCAGCTTGTTATAAACAAAAAAAAAATGTCTGTGGGACCACGGTCTATACTGCACATTACCACAATAGCTGTGTAATACAAATAAATCAAGCACTTTCCTTGTTTTTTTTTTGGGACTAATATGGTTATTTGACTTAGTAAAACCAAATATATATATATATATATATATATATATATATATATATATATATATATATATATATATATATATATATATATATATATATTTATTTTGATTAGTTTTTATATTTATTTTGACGGAGAATATCAGGTTCTTAAATTTTAAAATAAAAATAATAATTTTAGTTGATTTGGCTTCATAATATGTTTTTAAATTTAAGAAAAAAATATGGTTATTAAACTTAAGAAAAAATAATAATTTGCAGTTAAATTGCTTTCACATTTTTTTTTAATTTAAGAACAAAATTTTAATTCATGCTTTACCATATATTCTCCATCAATCAAAATAAATATAAAAAACTGAATTCATGAACAAATAAGGAAACAAAGATCTGAAAAAATCATCTTTGTCTTATCATTTTTGATTTTAATATTCTGGACCAAAATTTTAAAAAAGCAAAAGATAAGGATATTCAATAAATAAGAAAGTATAAAATTTAAGATAAATCATCTTTAGACTTTTGATAAATGAAGACATGAAATTTTTTATTTTGATTATTTTTAACTTTGATATCCGGCATCAGAATTTCAAAAAAATCAAAATTTAAAGATCTAATCTAATGGTCCGACTAACACATTTAAAATCAAAAAAGTATCATCTTTAAATTTTTTAAAGAAAAAAATATAACTTTTTTTTTAATACTAAATAATTTTACTTGTTATATACGTCCCAGAATGTCCTAAGCCAAAATGAAAGAAACTGACTGAAATCACCTTTTCAGAATCCAAACATACATTTGATAGTTTCAGATTTATAAAACGATTGGGAACATGGTGAGAGTTTTGAAAATTTTTATTTTTAATTAAAAAAAAAATTAAAGTAAAACAAAAAATTGTTTACTTGTATGTAGGTAAATCAACGACAAATAATTTCCAATCTGGTAAACTTGAAGAACTTAATTTCGCTTGTAGATATCTCCATCTGAAATTTTATTTTGTCCGCTATCCGCTAAATTCAGGGTCATTATAAAACAAATTTACAATAGACTGTTTTTATCCTAATTCATTTAAGGTTATATTTAATTTGCTGAATGTCTTATATACACGGCCATGAAAGAAATAAAATATAATATTAGAACTTAATTAGCTTACATGTCTTAATTAATCTCAAATCACTTTTTTCAATGAAAAGATCTATGGTTGTTTGGTGTTTATTTATACCTAGCAAGCATAAAGTAAGATCATTGGCAGCAATATTTTTATTATTAATTATTTGTTACTTTTGTTTGTCAGTAGCATAAATTATACATATAAATGTCAGTAGTCTTGTATGTATTTCTTTGTATTGAACCGGTGTAGGAAATCTTTGAATATAGCCAAAATATAACCAAACTTTACATATGCATTATAGGTAATCATTTTTTAAATTGAATAAATTTGTTTTGCCACTGTTTTTACTAGTTAGTAGGATAGACTAAATTCAGGGTCACAATGTTTATTATTATATATTTACATAACATATTTATCAATGTGCTGAATTCTTAGGATTGCACTTGAGTTGGCGTTAGAAATGGGCTGCACAATAAAAACGGTTGCTTAGTGATAAGTTATAAAAATAGCTTTTGCTACCAAATGATATCCTTATATCTCAAAAGTGCCTAGTTTTTTATATGTGCTGTTTTAAACTTGTGATGGAATAACTTTATACTTAAAATATGTGTAACTGATCAACTTTCATTTTCTTTTATAAACTTACATTATTACATTTTTTTTAGAAAATACAAAGCTATTGGAGGCTTTTAGTAAATCACCCCATTACAATTTTTAGATGAAGACAAAATTACAAATATTAATAAAGTACAGTGCATTTATTAATTAAATACACACTTTTAAGTGTCTCAAATTTAGTCAATTGATACCTTTTCTATATAATATATAAATATACTACTTAAAACAAAATAGGGCCCACTTTGATTTCCATCTTTAAAATTAAAATGCGTATTTTTTTGTAGTTTTTATGGATATATATAGTTAGACAGTAGTTTTGTTAATTATTCAAATTCAAACAGAGTAAGTTATTACAAAAATTATACACATAAAAATGAAAAAATAAAATTCACAATATTTTTTTTTAAATTGGGGTGGGCCCTATTTTGTTTTGAGTAGCATATAAAGTAGTTTGTTTAAATATACTTGAGTTCCCCACCTAAATATGGTGAGTATGTTAAACAGGGCTCTGTTGACTATGACCCTATCTGATTTGCCTTTAGGTCTCCCACTTATAAAACAGTAACTACTTTGTATGGGACTCTGTAAACCATATTCGACTTATTACATAAATTCAAAGGTTAGGTTGCCTTTAAATTTCACCTATAAAGTAGGGCTCCGTCAACTAGGGCCCTACCAGATTTGTACAGGTAAAGATTGCCTTTTAGGCTCCTCGTTTAGAAAAAAGAGCCATGCTCTTTCCATCGTTCCTATAGATGAATGTCCCTAGTGGCATTGAATCATAACATGATGTCAATTGATCATGTGCTTAACTATAGTAAAAATCAACATATTTTACGTACTATGTGTTTATTAGGCACAAAATGTACGTTATTAAGCTAAGTTTTGTCTATGTACCTATCGTCTGTATTTAAAAAAAATGCAATAATCTTTGTTGACACTTACCATCTTCAGCTACGACAGGGCAACCAGGAACACAGCAGGTGTTTCTAGGCATTGTGAAAATGTGAAAGAACACTACACTGAGATATATGGTCCAAACTCCGTATGGAGGGCCTATCTAAATGCTAGTCACAAACACTTTCACAAAGTAGTTTCTATTACAGTTTTGATATTTTAGGATACACGGAGGAACTGAAAGCTCAACTCAACGCAATAAACACAAAAATACCGAAAAATTACAAGAAAAGATTGCAAGAGCACTTGAACGCAACGGCAGCCATTTTCTTGTAACAATTTGAAAAAGTTGCTTGCCAGCCTTAAGTATCTAAAAATACTAAATTGACGTCAGTACCTAGCTGTGTCTTTTAAATATGTGATAACCAATTTGAAACTTATTGCAATATTTAAAATTAAATGTAATATATTTGAAAAAATACATTTTTTTATATTTTATAATTTACTTCAAGCAAAATAAAATAAAATCTAGTAATTAATAAGGTAGTAAAATTACTATATTAGGTAGCTGCAAAAAACTGGTAACACTACTGAAAAGTTGCTCGGCGTTACGGATAGATGGTACATTTATAAAAATCGAGTTACCAGGGCATGGGTCTGACGGTATGTAGTTCGGGCTCGCGTGTCCAGCCCGCCTGACAGGTACCTTACAATTTACACTGTTACTTTTTCAAACCAGTCCCTTGGAAAATCACATAAAGGATTAATATTTTCATTGTCCCACACACGACATGACGAATAGTATGCTCAAGAGAGCTATATTTCAGAGAACTATTTCGTGAAAAAAAGGTATACGATATTTCATTTTGTATAGAAAGTAGTATTTTATCATGTAGGTAGCATTTATGAAACTATTTAATAAGTTTTACATTGTGTGTCTTTTATTAAAGTACTTTTGAAATATGGATGATATTTTATTATTTATAGAAATAAGTTTGATGAGAGGACAACAGTTGTAAATGATGATAACTGTCGTGTTTAAACGTTTTATCACTTATAGCAATGAGGTGTACTAATGTGGTGTTTAAGTGCTATAAATTAAAAGTTTAGGTGAACAATTTTTTATTTTTTTATTTATAAATAGATGACTACTAGGTGGTAGAGTTCTGCAAAATCTCGCCCGGGTATACAGTACTACCATCTTACCTATTCCTGCAGCAATAGCGTCAATCATAGACTACATGAATACTGCGCCAATGTTTGATGCTGTTGTGTTTCGGCTTAGAAGGTAAGATACCCGGTAAACTTATGCCTGTGGCATTATAACTCTGTCACGCGGATGGTAGCTCACTATTAACATCTTTGGCGTCAGTAAACTTAAGCATGTGGCATTAAACCTTGCCACAAGATAGCAATACACCATCCTTTGGTGTCTATAGGCGATGGTTGACGCTTTCCATCACACTGCTAGTTTGATATCTTATAATATAAAAAAAATGTCAAACTGATAACCCCCGTTTTTTTATCAGTTGAAAATAAACACATTGTAAAAATTGTTTAGCTATATGTTTATGTAAACTAGTTATATACTCTATACTCGTAGTTGTAGAAGAAGGGGTCTCTTGAGACAAGCTTTGTTTGCTGGTTCTTTAAATGGGGCTCCCACAAAAACTAACTTTTATAAAACTTAATTATTTATATAAGGTTTAATAACTTAATTATTATTAAAATTGATACCGATAAACAATGCCTAGGCGAGCAACAGTAAGGCCTACTATTTATTTCCTTGGCTTACTGGATCAAATTAATATAAATAAATATAAAAATAATGCAGTAAATATAAAAATAATGCAGTAAAGTCCCTGGTCTTTATATATCGAGTTAAAATTCATTTTTGACATTATTTTACTAAATTAGATACAATCAAAAATTAAATAAGGGTTATCCTAATTATTTTTTAGATTTTTTTTTTTATATTGTAAGATAGCAAACACCACCTATAGACACCAAAAGTGTTAATGGTGCGTTGCTATCTTGTGGCGAGATCTATTGCCACGTGCATAAGTTTACCTGCTACCATACCCTCCAAACCGGAACACGACGGTGACAAGCACTGACGCTATTGCGGCAGGAATAGGCAAGGCGATGGTAACAGACCCCGGCGAGACAATGCAGAACTCTACCACCTAGTAGCCACAATGGTAGTGACTCGCATAGCCAATCGGTCGCCTTTTACGACCTGCCTGGCAGAACGGCAGTTGGTCTATTCTTCAAAGTAGCCCGAAACCAACACGGGGAAGTTACACAATAATAGACAATTGCTTGAATTCACGCGTATAGTGTATACTATGGCCGCTGTGCCAGCATATTATTAAGCAAAATAAAGCTTAAAACTAGCGAAGGTTCAAATAGGTCAAATAGTCGTACGGATACCAGGAATCTTTTTTAGCGACGAATGCGATTTGATCCATGTAAACGACTTAATACTAATGATCTGTATCTACCTATACTTGTAATATTATAAAGCATAAACATATTTTGTATTTTTGCATTTTTGTATGTTTTTAACGAATAAACTCAAACAAAAACTACTGGACCGATCTTAAAAATTGTTTCAATATATTTTCTAATTTCATTATCCAGGAGTGTCATAGACATTTTTTTTATTAGACAGATTAAAAAAAAAGTAATGATGTTAGGTCACGCTCACGAAGTCGCAAGTAACAGCTAGCGTAGAATATATTAAACTATTTTTTTTTATTTCCGGCAAAATTTTACTAGACATTAATTTTGTCTTCATTTTCCACATAAGAATCTTGCTAAATATAAATCAAGTCTTTTTATAAAAATATGGAATTTACTAAAAAAAAGTTATAAGTATAGAAATATATCAATACGTAAAAGAAAAACTTTGGACCATTTTTAAGGCAATTGCGCGAACGGTGGAGTATGAAATCTGGCATAGTCAAAGTTTATATTGCGTAATACTGTAGAAACTTAATATTATTAAATTAAATGCATTAAAATACATTAAATAAATAAAAACAAAAAATATTAAGAAACACCATCTAGGAAATTAAAGTAGTTGTACATATATTAGTTAAAATTGTACTTTAAAACGTTTTGCTGCTCTTGACGACTGTGATGCATAATTTATAATCCAGATCAAAACGGGTCACCTTAATATACCTAGATGCACTATCTCCACAGTTACATGAAAATATAATCACATGCCTATCACACAAACAAATACCTTTACAAACAAAATTGCCGATGAAATATTTCATAGTAGCGTGGGCGAAACAATATAAAGTGGTTACTAACGTGGCTGGACATCCTATAAACGTCAACTAAGAAGATATAGAATATAACATAAACAGCTGTTTAAAAGCGATATCTACATGAAGCCCTTAACTTATTTTTATTTTGGTTGAATAATAGTTTTTTAGACTATAATGTTTTTTACACTTTTATCTGCATTTGTTGAAATCTTTAATTTTTAAATACCAAAATTAAAAGGAGAAGACATTTATATTTTTGTATGTTTATAACAAAAAACTACGAAACCGACTTTAAATATTTTTTACCATTAGAAATCGGCACTATCCAGGAGAGACGTAGGCTATGTTTTACTCGACTATGCCAAAGGAAGTAATGATCTTGGGTCACGCAAACGATTTCTTAAGTCACAGCTAGTATTAGAATTGTAACTTGTATAACGAGTTTACTTTACGTCTGTTAATTAACTAAACAAAACATGTTATTGTACTTTTTCATATTATTTTTTAGTCCAGTAGTAGTCCATAGTAGTTTCAGTCCAGCATATTGTTCGTCAGCCCACGTGTTGTAACAGAGCAAAAAGATCACAGGTGGAAATATATTAAGCTAGAAAAAAGCTATTCGTTGATTAAATGGATATGAATAAATTTCCGTTAAAGATCTTACCTAGGTATTATGTCTAATATCTAACAACTAACAAGAAATGCCGCTTTTTACGAAGAATTCTAATCCTAAATAGTTTTGATGGAAGAATGAAAACAATGTTTCTATTTCATGTGCATGAAATACTGCTTTATTAATATAAGTGATATATCCAGCCTGTGATGTTCTATATGTACCGAGGGATATACTAAAGACTTGGTCGCAATTTAAAAACCCGATTAATTTATTCCTTTTGTAACGTCTTTTTTATGGCTTGGAGGCACAGCTATAAGCATTGATTGGAAAAAGTAGTGCAAATTGCAATTTGACGGGGTTGAGTGACTTTTTATTAGTATGGATACGGCATATAATCCCACTAATTATGGAAGGTTATAAATTATATTTTTTTCGAAGTCCTATAACCTTGTTCCACGACGCACTATGGGCCAGAACTGCCCGTACCGTTTCAAAAATAGGTTTTCGGAAAGTTTTATTTTGAATATTCTATAAATTTGATGTCTAAGGAATGTCTAATACACGTAATAAAGAAATTTAAATGAATTAAAACTACACTTTGAGTTTGTATCTCCAAATCACGTCGGTTATGTAGAGAAAAATTCCATAAGATTATATGCTGATAATTCCGTTATTCTAAAACAAACCTGTAAGCAATATATTTGGTTGAAATTGTTGTTAATTGCTTTATTTAAAAGGCATAAAATAAACCAATAATGTGAGAACTGGGGACATACAGACGTGCTTTTTACATGACTACGTTTTTTCCTTTTTCGGAATTTTAAGTAGAGTTTTCACAGTTAGCTACGTTTACCTAAGTCGAAATTTTACTTATATCACATAAAACAGTTCATATACAAGACAAGGCAAAAAAAAAGTTTGCGCCAATCCGCCCCTCTTAAAATGAAATGAAGAAATATGTAGATGGCGAAAATGCAAAAAAAAACATGTTCTTATTATAACAACATTGAATTCAATAATTATATGATTTTTGACACTTCAGCAAAGATAATTGCCTATTTAAAATATAGAAACTAATTGACCCAAATTTTGGTTTGTGTTTGGTGGGAAATTCGTGTAAAAATAGTAATTATTATTTTTATCATCCGATCGGAAGTGGTGAGTTTTTCCTTATCATAGGGTTAGTTAAATATTTGAAGATATGAGTGGAAAATGGTGGTTAAAGCCATGTACTGCACATCATAACAGTAACTGTTCTGGTGCTGTGTGTACAGTGTGTGGAGCTAAACCAAGCGAGCTGAATAATTTGGAGCAGATTGAATCAAAACCTGAAAATCAGATCAGTGGATCAGATGTATGGAGTTCATTTTACATCTGTCATACATTCTTTCCTTCAAAAAATGGGCTGCAAGAACTCCGGAGGATAAAACAGTAAAGACGAGAAAAAGCTGCTCGTGCAAAATCTATTTCGAAACCAAATGTGATATTGCACGTCGATAAACCCCCAGCAAGGAAGCGGTAACAGCAATGATGGAAATACTGCTGCTAATCATTATTTATTATAATAATAATAATTATAATAAATGATGGAAATTTTTGAGAACTACCACTGCTCTTCAGAAATTACAGGGATTGATAAGGATCTTATTAAAAGATTCTATTTTATTCTTCAGACTTTGGAATCTGGTACTGCTGTAAATGCAGACAAATTTGGTGAGTACACACGTACTACTGCGCAATTGTACGTATCAACATACATGTGGTATTACATGCCCTCTTCCTTACATTATATATTAATTAATATACGGAGAAAGTATGATTAAACATTTTGCAGTTTTGCCTATCGGAGATTTATCTGAAGATGCCCTAGAATGTCGAAACAAAGATTATAAAAAAAATCAGATTAAATCACGATAGAAAATGCTCTCGATCGGCCACAAATGAAGACGTTTTACATGGTCTTCTATTTACATCTGATCCATATATTTCAAGTATAGAAAACCGTCACTCACTATTTCTAAGGAACTATTAGAAGAAACTAAACACCTTCTAGATATTTAAATATGTATCTATTTAATTAAGCATACGTATATTAGAATTACATAATACATCACGGCATATAAATAGATACTAGCTGCTATTTACCTTAATTTTATTTTTATACATCATTATAAAAGGTAGTAATTAATAGCGTTATTTCATAAAACTGCGTATATAAGATATGTAATTAAATTTATTAAGCAAACTTCAAGTAAACTCTCTGTTTTTGTATGGAAAATTTACAATTTTATTTTTGTATGACTTTTATATTATAATATAAATAAATAAATGAATAATGATAGTGATTTTGTTTGATAGTTTATATTCCAGAGATACTATATGCCAAATTTCGTTTCGCTATTTAAATTAACTACAAAGTTACAGATTTTTGAGAAGGTACGAGCGGTTCTGGTCCATAGAGCGACTCTTTAATAGTTTGTACGTTAGAATATTTATTATTTGTATTATTGTTATCTTTTTATTGGCACAGGTATAGTAGATAGACGAAGCAAAATAAAAATAACAAATACAAACTTTTTATGTATCATAAGATAGCAAAAAAGCAGATGGGTCTACTAAAGGAAATAGTCAGCCATCGCCTATAGACACCAAAGATATTAAGGGTGCATTGCACTTCATGACGAGGTCTAATGCCACATGCATAAGTTTAGGAGGGTAAAGTACCCACCTTACCCTCCAAATCGGAACAAAATAGTGACAAGCACTAAATCTATTGCGGCAGGAATGGATAAGGCGGTGGTACCAGACCCGGGCGAGACAATTCAAAACTCTACCACCCAGTAGCCACGATAATACTCGCATAGCCAATGTTTCACTTTTTACGACCTGCCTGGCAGAATAGCAGTTGGCCAGCAGTTTTCAAAGGAGCCTAGACTAACGCAGAGGAACTCCCTACTTATTTTGAAAATGTTAGTACATCAGCTAGAAGTAAAATGCGCACAACATTTTTAACAACATTTTTAAAAAAAATAAATCTTACCGCTTGTGAACACCTTTTCAACCCCAAAATTTCACCAATAGCACTGGCAATAGTTGCCGGATTCTCACATTGTAAAAAAAAAGATTCTACTGTTAATAAAGAAAAAATACATTCGATCTAATCTTTTATTACAAAAATTCTGAATAAGATACGCATACGCTCAATACGCATTGTAAAAAAATAGTATTCTACTGTTAATAAAGAAAAAATACATTCCTCCAAATCTTTTATCACAAAAATTCTGAATAATATACGCATAAGCACTATACGCATTGTTAAAAAGTAATATTCTTCTGCTAATAAAGAAAAAATACATTCGACCAAATCTTTTATTACAAAAATTAGCCCCTAGAGTTCCAAAATGCCCCACTTTACGGTACATTACCAGATTCGCTAATGAGTATGTAAAAGAAGACCTAACTATCCAATAAAAAGATTAAATACGAACACCCGCCCATAGACATCGAAGTCCATTGTTTACAAACAACTATTTGCTGCCACGGCAAGAGTAAGTAAAAGTGCGCGCCTGTCGTCCACACGATGAAATTTTTTTTGGAATATTCAACACTAATTTCGTTAAGGTTTATAATATTTTCCTTTTATTATATTTTTAATGGTTACATAATATGCCAATTTACTATCGTGTCCTACATTATGTACGACGTACGTACAGTATTTTACAAATTAAACTGGATAATAACCACGTTTTTACATGTATAAAAAAGTAAAAAGTCCAGAAAGATGTACGATACCCATTATCGACAGCGAAAATAAAAATAAATGTTTCCTTCTCGAATTTCTCGTTCCAAAAATATATTTTATTAGGTGTTAGGTTTTTGTGTGCCTGTGTGTTGGAGTAATTACATTTGAGTAAACGTAATTACACCTATTTCACGTCCCGTTCTATACCGGGGTGCTTTCACAGGGGAAATCAGAACCGATACGTGGCCATCGGATCCAATAATTAAGTGTTTCCATTCACCTGAATCAGTTATAATAAAATATATTATACTCATTATTTGTTCTGTGATTATACCATTTTAGTAAAGTGATGACTACACAAATAATTAAAATTTTATTGTCTTCGTCCGTCCTAAAAGATTAGTTCTTCATTATTTAGCATTTTAAAATTAGATTACGTGACCTAAAAAGAAAATAATTAAATCTAGTCCAGGGTTCATTGCGTCTGGAAAATGTGTTATTGAATTTCTGAACTTATCTTCGAGAGTCAAATTATTAGTTATATTGTAAATATTAGTAATATTGGTGGAGTGATCCAGTGATTCAGACAGGCACTTAAAACCATCGATTCCGGTTTACGCAAGTAGCGTTGGTCGTTATCTGATCTGCAAAAGGTGGGGATGGTTTGATAGTGATTGATAATTAACTGGAGAAGGGAACCTGAGGCAGAGTGATTCAAACGCCTACTTTCCCGTTCACCACGATTCATAAATTTGCCGGTTGCCGAATGGGTAGTAAAGCCCTTCGCCGCATTTTATCGACCTGAAAACGATAATAAACGGATTACTGCTCATCAGAGCCACACGGGTTTAAACTTCACCACTAGATTCCGAGCTGCTACTGAAACTTTGGATTTATTTGAAAATCTTCCAAAAAGCATTTACAATATTTTATCCAACCCGAGGACCGAACCCGATGGTATCAGTTGAACCCTTAGACTATAAGACAGTGCAATGTATATAAATAAGTATATGTTTATACTACGAATATACATATATACATGCTGCGAATATACATGTACCTACGTATATTCATGCTACGAATATACATATATATTTATGCTATCGTATTTCAATCAACAGAACATATTTGCTGAAGCATCCCATGTTAACCGATATCCTTCAAATCAAATAGGAGCCATTTGCTTCCTGTCTACCGCTTCGTGCCCGCATTAGTTGCCTAGCGCTGCGCTGCCTAACAGTTTCTTCATTTCATGGTTGGATTGCGTCCAACGCAATTGAACGATTACGTGAAATGCTGGTAGAACTTTTAAACTATTAACAGTTTGCTCTTTTATAGCAAAGCGTTTAACATTTAAAAAAGTCCTTTTGAGGTACAGCAACATATTACACAGATAGAGAGAAAGACAGAGAGAGAGACAAACATTTTGCAATGATAAAATTTATGTCAATAAATCGTATATGTCAGTAAATCTCACCCGGGTCTGGTACCACTATCTTACCCATTCCTGCCACAACAGCGTCAGTGTTTGTCACTGTCGTGTTCCGGTATGGATGGTTAGGTAGCATGCATAAGTTTGGCGGCTACCTAACCCTCCATGGTTAGGTAGCCGCCAAACTTATGCATGTGACATAAAAGCCTTGACCCAAGAAAAGCAACGCATCATAAATATGGTGTCTATAAGCGATGGTTTTCTCTTTCCATCATGGAGCCATCTGCTTGTTTGCTATCTCATGAGTCATGATATAAAAAATATAACGAAACATCATTAAAACATTTAGCCTATAGATAGGATTCCGCAAGGGTACATTCAGTCCCCCTTTACTTTTTTCTATATTAATCAAGACTATTACCACTACTGTCTCTTTTAGCTTTAATCTGTATGCTGACGACCTACAAAAGTATCGCCACTGTGGCAGTATAGCTGTAATAGAAACTTAATAATTGGATTCGTTCAGATAGTCAATGTGGCTAAGTCAAAAACAGTCATTTTGAGTAGTCATTAAATTGTTAATTCTAATACTCACACCAGATTAATAACAATAATTTACAATGAAACACGTATGAGTGTTAATTTTAACATTAACCTGGCCTGGAACAGTTCCCTATAAAAATATATTTCACTTTAATCTTCTTACAATATTTGAATAAATTTCTCCCTATTAAATCGAAAATCTTTCTTCTACAAACTCTTGTCATCTTTATTCTTAATCATGCTAATTTATGTGTATTTCTTCGATAATTCAGAAGTGCTTTTAAATAAACTATGACATTGTGGCTAAATGCGAATAGCGTTCGAAACCGATTACATAAACGGTATCGCCATACAATATTTTTAAAATGTATCAGCGAAACTAGCCATCAAAATCGTCTTCTAATAATAATATGGAGATCGCCCTCGACAAACTTGCGAATGTTTGGTTAATCAGGTAATTTTGATACTCAGAATACAAACGTGATGTTCAGAGTATACGTGATTACATTATATATGTTTGTTGTGTGTAAAATGTTAACATTTCATTTTTATTATTTGTTGGCATAGCGACTGCCGTAGTACCTACTCTAAACATACTCTAAAATAATTATTTCATATATTGGAATGGGTAAATCCCATTCCAATTCAACAGATATTAATGTTTGGAAAATCTAAAAGTGTACGCCTCCTAACCCTCGTTTAATATAAACAATAATTAAACGTCACTGAATTAGTAATTTTTAATAGGAAAAAATTTCGTGACGTACTGAAACGGTGAAAATAATGAAAAGATTAGGTTAAGAGGGCGCCGAACTTTTCACAGCGAATCGATATTTATATTTTCTACATGACAATGGGGAAGCGTGATGGTTCTGACTAGGATGGGCGATAAGAACTCGGATTTTGATATTTCTTTTTTATCATTAAAATTCGTACAAATTTTAAAAATATAAAGTGTAAAACTGATGTACTTCCGTTAAGTATTTACGCCATACTAAAGGTTTTCCTTTGTAACTATGAACAAACTTTAATTTTTTTTCTATCCAGGAAACTACAAGTTATCCTGTTTCCAAGTTGTATAATTTATGGCGTAAATCCTTTATTTTATGTATTTATTCCTTTAGTACGAGTATCTTACTTATGAATTGCAAATCTAAATCTTTAACAATAACGATATAGCAAGGGATCTACCGAACGCATCTATTTTGAAATTAGCTCGGCGCAGCCTTCAGTGTTTTGGGCGTAATCGTGACACATAATATCTATACATATAATAAAATCGTCGAAATATCAAAACTGTAAATTGAATATTTTTTAGAGAGTAAATTGAAGACTTACAATCGATGTCGAGACCAAAAACATAGTTTTTAGAATTTTTGTCTGTTTGTTTGTTTGTCTGGGGTATGTATGTCCGGGGTAAACTTAAAAAGTACTACATGGATTTTCTTCAAATTTTGCATGAATATTACTAACAGGTCGGGTCAACATATAGGCTACATATTATCACGCTATCACCTACAGAGGAGGAGCAGTACGGAGTAAACGAAGTCCGCGCGGACGAAGTCGCAGGCAATGTGCAGTTTTGACTTACCTACGATTTTATTATATGTATATAGATAATTAATTTTTTTGTTTTCTTTTTGTTGATCATGTTAGTGCATAAAACTATAAGGTCACACTCGGTGTAAACTTTTTATTTATTCATAGTTAGCATTATTTTTGTATAAATTGTTATCCTTTAACCAAGGATTGTCTGGAAGAGGTCGTTTTTTAGTGATAAGACCGCCTTTGTGTATCTAACATAATACGAAACTGTATTTTACTTTTATGTTGTCATATATTTAGGTGCATAATAAAGAGTTATTGTATTGTATTGTATTCATCTATACATCTATTTTATACAATCATACAAATAAAATAATGAATAAATAAATATTGCTGGACGAATTACACGAATTGATCTAATTCCAAGGTAAGCAAATTATTTGCTTGTGTTATGGGTATTAGTCAACGATACTTATACATAGAAATACATATATAAATAATACATACATAAACACCCAAACTCAGAAATACAAACATCCATGCCCATCACACAAATGTTTGTCCCTGCCGGAATTGAACCCGAGCCTCCTCGATTCGTAGTTAGGTTTGATAACCACTCAACCAACGGGGCGGTCAAAAATAAAATTGTAGTATCTGTTTATAATAATAAAATAACCGCTTTTTACGCGGTATATACATATACAAAAATAACATTTTTTACCATTTATGTCTGTTTGTCTGTCTGTTTGTTTCGGCTTTGATGGAATATTCACTGGCAGCTAGCTAGATGTAACATGGAGTAATTCGGGATTTTTTATCTTAGAAATTTTTCCACTCATGCAAGGTCGCGAGCTAATTTTTTTTTATAGATGTGGGGCAAACGAGCAAGAGGTGCACCTGATGGTAAACGATCACCGCCGCCAATGGATATCCGCAATACCAAAGGCCTTGCAGTTGCGTTGCCGGCCTTAAATATATTAGTTTTATAATTTTGTTTTTTTTTTTCAAACCTGTCGTACAGCTAATGTGATTTACTTAGAGTATAGATATTGTTATAAACTTGCACATTCATAATATTTTGTGATACGAGACAATCTTTTTTCAGTAAACATAGACATTCTCGATTGCAGTTTTGTTAGCTCCGGGCCTTTCAGCTCGCTCCACAGAGGCTTGTTTAATATGCATCCGATCCCCACAAATCCGAATGTTACCGCTGACAGATGCTCGTGTCTATCCATGACGGCAAAGCTTGCGGAATTTCCAGTTTGACTGTTTAATCCCCACAGCGCGGTGCGTTTCATCGACTCATATGAGATTTTATTAGCCTCCCTATGAATGAATAGTGAATGCACATCGTCATTTTTTATTACGATTTATATTCAGTCTTAAATACTTTATAACTACATAATATGTATTTTAACATTTATCACAAAGCGAAGAAAAAATATTTTATTGATTCAAACGTTACGCGAAATTAGCGTGAAATTAGTTAAATTTGTTATATTCTTGTAAGTTTAGTTAATTTTGTCAAAAAATTAGGAAGTGTTTCATATGATTTCCGAAATACCACCGAAAAGGAAGAGGCCGATTTAATAAATGGATAAAACTCACCAATGGTCCAGAAAAAAGAGAAGACCCCAGTGGCACAATTATCCACCCACATCCACCACACTTTCACCCATTTCAGCAGCTAGCACAAAAAATACACAATTTACGCACTCAATGCACGTTTTACTTCAAAACCGAAACATCTTTAGGAAAAACACAAACTACCTCATGTAACGCGAATGTATCACCAACACTATTAAAAATAACTGTATAGTTATTTTTAATGAAACTACTAACACTAATGAAAATTTGGCACGTTGAAGCATCACCTCGTAGCTCTCTTGCCTTGTCTTTAAGTAAGGTCGCTGTTTCGGGACAAAACCTTTCATTGTTAAGTTTGTAAAGTTTTCTCTAACACAGTACGTGCTAAGCCACATGATATATTTATAGTTAGAAACACGAAAGTATTGTTCAATTTTATAATTGTGAAGTTCATCTGAAATGACGAACTCATTTAACTAGTGTATAAGCGTGTAAGAAACGGTATACCGGAAAACTAAGAAACCATATAGTGGAGGGGCGGGGGGTTTTCACTTCGGATTAGAGTTATAGTGAATTAATTAATATGATCGATGTGGGATATTGTTTTTTAAACTGTAAATTGCAATGTTTACCCAACATTTTTTGTGCACTCCATTGTTTCATTGTTTAAACAAATTATTATGAAAAATTAATGTTTGACCATATATTTTCACTTTAAACAGTATTTTTTTTATTTATATGTTAAATCTTACCTGAGTAGACATATAAGAACATTTTTCAAAGATACCTGTGTATAAAAATAGCAGTAGGGATTTTGAACAGGTAGAAAAACGTGGAAGGGAGAACGGAGCGACAGCTGCTATGTACAATGGAATTTCTCGGCTAGTTTAGTTGCAAGTAATACGTGTTCTGTGAATATTGTGCTTCTATAACAGTGAATATTTGGTTTTTTAGTGAAAAATTCTTGTATATTTTTGTACTGGAAGGCGTATTGAAGGCGACGTTTTTCCCCTATTGGAGCGAAGTTCCTTACGGCAGGCTTGGAGGGGATAGGGATTTTGCTGCGTGACCGAACTGAAAAAAATGTGATAGTAAAACCGTAAGAAAAATGCGTGGAATAAAAGCGTTAAATGAGACGTGCGCAGGCGTGACAGTCGCGTACACAAGCGAGTAGTGCCGTTTAGCCGACGGAAGTTCGTTCCTACCTGGTGTCCCGCGACACCACATCATTTTTTTTTCTATTTAAGTCCTCCAGGGACTGATTTTTGAAAAAAAAATTAGCCTATGTTTGACCCCGGATCTTCAACTATACCCATGCCAAATTTCATGAAAATCGGTCCAGCGGTTTAGCCGTGAAAGCATAACAGACAGACAGGCTTTCGCATTTATAATATTAGTATGGAAGGATTTGTCAATTGTTTTTTTATCACACATCAAAGTTCTACGTTCGCAACGAAAATAGAATTAAGTCGAATACATTTTAGAGCGATGATTTTTTATGATTTTAAAAGATCTCTTTCTCCGCAAGACTGTGCTGCTCGTCTTCAAAATGCTTTTGGAAGAGAAGCACCTTGTTTGAGCACCGTGAGGCGATGGTTCGCTGAAGAGAGGTCGAGTTTCTTTACATGACGAATTTCGTGAAGGGCGGCCTTCAACTACCGTCAATGAAAATAATGTGGCTACTGTTAAGCGGTTAATTGAAGAAAACCTCCGTATTACCTATGAGACAATTCGAGGACTATTGGGGATTGATATGAGCTCAATTCAGAAAATTTTACTCGAAGAATTGAAAGTTCGGAAACTTTGTTGTCGTTAGATCCCTCATGAACTGACAGCGGATCAAAAGCAGGCTCACGTAGAATGGTCACAGACATTCTAATGCTGTTTATAACATCGTCACAAGAGACGAAACGTAGATTTATTGTTTTGAACCCTAAAAAAACAGCAATCTTGTGATTGGGTGTTTGAAAATGAAAACAGGCCAACAAAAGTGAGACAGGCGAGAAACGTTGGTAAAAAAATGATCGTGTTTTTTTTTTCTCAGCTACGGGTCCCATCTGTACAATTCCACTTGAAGATCAAAAGAGTGTTAATGCCGAGTGGTATTCTACAATTTGTTTACCCAGACTGTTAGAAAAAGTTCGCGAAAGACGACCCAAAACCCGGGGCTTCACGTGGCCAACGCCAACGCCAGACCCCTAGACCACAGAGCTTTTCTTTTTCTTCTTTCCTATTTTCCCACTTCTCAGGTGGACAACATAAAAAAAGCGTTTTTCAGTTTTCTAATAAACACAAAGTTTGCCGGGATTGGAAAGTGCCCGGTTGTCGATAGGCTTACTACCTATCACATTTCTGGGACCAAGTATGTTCGGCTAATCGTGAATGCACTTGTGGTACCGCTGCCTACCCCTTCGGGGATACGGACGTGAATGTACATACCTACTCTACTTACCTTACTTCCCAACCACCCTTGTCATCCTACAATGATCGCATTAGATAGGTAGGTTGGAAAGATTTAGTAGGAAGGACCTACCTAAATCCTTCCACCGACCCGTATTTAACGTTAACGTAAACGTAACGTAAACGTAACGTAAACGTAACGTAAACGTAACGTAAACGTAACGTAAACGTAACGTAAACGTAACGTAAACGTAACGTAAACGTAACGTAAACGTAACGTAAACGTAACGTAAACGTAACGTAAACGTAACGTAAACGTAACGTAAACGTAACGTAAACGTTACGTAAACGTAACGTAAACGTGACGTAAACGTGACGTAAACGTAACGTAAACGTGACGTAAACGTAACGTGAACGTGACGTAAACGTAACGTAAACGTGACGTAAACGTGACGTAAACGTAACGTAAACGTGACGTAAACGTAACGTAAACGTGACGTAAACGGAACGTAAACGTGACGTAAACGTGACGTAAACGTGACGTAAACGTGACGTAAACGTGACGTAAACGTGACGTAAACGTGACGTAAACGTGACGTATACATGACGTAAACGTAACGTAAACGTGACGTAAACGTGACGTAACGTGTCGTAAACGTGACGTAATCGTGACGTAAACGTGACATAAACATGACGTATACGTGACGTAAACGTGACTTAAACGTAACGTAAACGTAACGTAAACGTAAACGTAACGTAAACGTAAACGTAGCGTATACGTAACGTAAACGTAACGTAAACGTAACGTAAGCGTAACGTAAACGTAACGTAAACGTAACGTAAACGTGACGTAAACGTGACGTAAACGTGACGTAAACGTGACGTAAACGTGACGTAAACGTGACGTAAACGTGACGTAAACGTGACGTAAGAGTAACGTAAACGTAAACGTAAACGTAAACGTAACGTAAACGTAAACGTAGCGTATACGTAACGTAAGCGTAACGTAAACTTAACGTAAACGTAACGTAAACGTGACGTAAACGTGACGTAAACGTGACGTAAACGTGACGTAAACGTGACGTAAACGTGACGTAAACGTAACGTAAACGTAACGTAAACGTAAAGGTAGCGTATACGTAACGTAAACGTAAAGTAAACGTAACGTAAGCGTAACGTAAACGTAACGTAAACGTGACGTAAACGTGACGTAAACGTGACGTAACCGTGACGTAAACGTGACGTAACCGTGACGTAAACGTGACGTAAACGTGACGTAAACGTAACGTAAACGTGACGTGAACGTGACGTGAACGTGACGTAAACGTAACGTAATCGTGACGTAAACGTGACGTAAACGTAACGTAAACGTAACGTAAACGTAACGTAAACGTAACGTAAACGTAACGTAAACGTAACGTAAACGTAACGTAAACGTAACGTAAACGTAACGTAAACGTAACGTAAACGTAACGTAAACGTAACGTAAACGTAACGTAATCGTAACGTAAACGTAACGTATATGTAACGTAAACGTAACGTAAACGTAACGTAAACGTAACGTAAACGTAACGTAAACGTAACGTAAACGTAACGTAAACGTAACGTAAACGTAACGTAAACGTAACGTAAACGTAACGTAAACGTAACGTAAACGTAACGTAAACGTAACGTAAACGTAACGTAAACGTAACGTAAACGTAACGTAAACGTAACGTAAACGTAACGTAAACGTAACGTAAACGTAACGTAAACGTAACGTAAACGTAACGTAAACGTAACGTAAACGTAACGTAAACGTAACGTAAACGTAACGTAAACGTAACGTAAACGTAACGTAAACGTAACGTAAACGTAACGTAAACGTAACGTAAACGTAACGTAAACGTAACGTAAACAGAACGTAAACGTAACGTAAACGTAACGTAAACGTAACGTAAATCAGGTAAGATTTAATAACATATAAATAAAAAAAATACTGTTTAAAGTGAAAATATGTGTTCAGACATTAATTTTTCATAATAATTTGTTTGAACAATGAAACAATGGAGTGCACAAAAAAATTTTGGGTAAACATTGCAATTTATAGTTTAAAAAACATTCCACATCGATCATATTAATTCATTCACTATAACTCTAATCCGAGGTTTTACGGTTTTGAATGCTCCAGGCACTCCACTAATACCATTTTTACATTCTTGTCATGATAGCAATTCCTTTTTGTGGGAAATGCAAAATTTGTTTTATGTTTTTATTTTATTTTTATTTATTTAATACTTTATTGTACACTTATATAATGACAAAAAAAATTAAACGATACTTAAAATAATGCACAAAAGGTGAGCTTATCCCTAACGACAGAGATTTCTTCCAGCTAACCCAGAAAGTGAAGCTGGGAAAGGAAAGTGGAAGGCATCGTGCACAAGCATAAAGACAAATACAAATATATAAATTACATTGAAATTCTAATTATTCATACATTGCAAGGATAACATTACACATAGATAAGAAAAGGCTAAAACGCAAATTGATGACTATAGTAAAGAGAAGTTAACACAGTAATAAAATAAATAGGACAGAAAAAAAAATCTACGACAATGACAGGTAATGCTCCTTAACCCGCTTCTTAAAAACTAGCAACGAGGGGCTATTGCGGATCTCAGTGGGTAGAGAATTCCACAACTTCACTGCGTGGACAGTGAATGACCATGAATACGTTTGAGAATGTGACACAGGAAAACGAAGAAGAGAGCCAATATGAGAACGACATGGGGAATCGGAGGAATGCAAAAACGAGAAACGCTCACGAAGGTACTTGGAAGCAGCAGGATTGAACAATATATTAAACAGAAGGCAAAGAATATGCGTGTTCCTACGAAAACGGATAGGCAACCACCTGAGCTGGACTCTGAAAGTAGAGATGTGGTCGTACTTACGAAGACCAAAAATAAATCTTATACATGAGTTTTGAAGCCTCTCGAATTTATTTAAAAGCACTTCAGTAGCGTCAAGGAAACAAGAATCTGCATAATCCAGAATAGGAAGGACAAGAGTTTGCACAAGAGAAATTTTGGTCTTAATAGGCAGGAAATTTTTCAATAACTGTAAGGAGTGAAAAGTGAAATACATTTTTTTGCTAATGCTACTGATGTGATCATCCCACGATAGATCAGAGCTAAAAATAACACCCAAATTTGTTACACTAGATGAAAAAGGGATCCGAGTCCCATTATAAAGTAATGGTGGTAAATTTGAATGATCAATGGATTTTATCATCTGACGACTACCCACAATGATTGCTTTAGATTTAGATGGATTAACCATAAGACCGAAAGCTTCAGCCCAAGAATAAATTGCGCTAAGATCCTTGTTCAGCAAACCTAAAGTTTCCGTTATATCCCCGTAACTACAATGACGATATATCTGCAAATCATCGGCATACAGATGAAAGTTAGAAGAGATAAACTTGGTAACAGTGTTAATAAATATAGAAAAAACTAAAGGAGATAATATGCAGCCTTGCGGAACCCCCGAAATAATGTCACACCAGTTAGAGCAAACTTCATTCAGAGAAACATATTGTGTTCGACCCCGCAAATATGAATCAAACCAACCTAAGGCCGAAGGTGAGAAATTAAGAGTGCGCAGGACTCCAATCAATAAGTCAAAATCAACGGAGTTGAAGGCGCTACTAAAGTCCAAAAGCACTAAGATGGTAAGGTGTTTTGAGTCCATGGCCAACCGAATATCATCAGATACCTTGACAAGTGCTGTCACAGTACTGTGACCCGGCCGGAAACCTGACTGGAACTGACTCAAAAGGTCATTAGAGCGAAGGTAATTTGATAATTGAGAATGTACTATGTGCTCTAAGACCTTTGAGAGAAAAGGTAGTATGGAGATGGGCCGATAGTCAGAAGGAATTTTCGGGTTAGCGCTTTTGGGCAGAGGAATTACTTTGGCAGCCTTCCATATAGAGGGAAACGTGCTATTGTGTTTTTTTATATTTGTTTTATGTTTTTTTCTTATTTTCACGTCACGCAATGTAAAGCGTGGATAGCTTCGACTCGTTACTCCCGTGGAACCTTTGAGCCGTTTGTTTTGCACGGGCATATCGCTCTTAGTAGATTGCTTATTCTGTGTATTTCCTTCAATGTAACTGGTTTTTTAAAACGCATCGTAGAATATTACAATAAACCAAATTAAACAACAATGGAGTGCACAAAAAAATGTTTCCTTCTCGAATTTCTCTTTCCAAAAATCTCACCCCGTGCTTGGGAAAACTGGAAAAACTTTAAAAACAACAAAGAAAAATATACATACGTAATCGATCATATATAACAAAGAAGAATTTCGCCACGTCGAGCCTGTTGACACTAGCTCTGTGGCAGAGCGTCCCGGCTTTAGAGAGACGGTCGCAGGTTCAATCCCTGCATGTCGACATTTTTTTGTTGTTTTTAAAGTAATAATAATTAATTAGGTTCTCATTACAATAACAATGATTTTTAGTTTTTCTAAATAATAATTAGTGTCCATGTAGAAGAGACAAGTGTTTATTGTAATATGTTCACTCGAAAAAACCAGGAACCTCGTCTCCGATAAATAAATTCTGTGCCAGATTACAATGAATATCAAGCGAATCGTATATGTGTGTAGATATCTGACGTCGAGACATACCTACTCGATTTTGCCTCGCTCTTCCTATGGATCAGCAGTTAAGTTTCCCCCAAAGCGTCATATAAATAAATTGTAGGCTCTCTTTATTGCCCTCTGTTCGCGTTGCGTTTTTGTTACCATGAACCTTTAGGGGTTACGCCTCGTATACGAAATTCTATAGCCAACCCTCCAAACCAGATATTATCATACGTTATTCCTGATGTACGTTTACGCATATTATTATAACTACCAAATTTGTTTCTGCTTGAAACACCAAAATGTATGTAATTGTTATGAATATGTCAAGCTTTCTGCACCCGGAGCCAACTTCTTTATTTGCTTTTGGTTAATCTCACGGGAACAATATATTTTTCAAGGTAAATAGGAAATAATATTCTTTATTATTTTCAGATTATGGTCTAAACATGTGCAAAATTTCATGCAGATTCGTTTTACCGTCCTAGTGTTGTGTTGTAATATTGATGAGACTAGTCGCTGGCGAGGCGGAGTATTTCTTCCGCATAAAATTTTAAAAAAAAATAGCCATTCTAACAAATTATATAAATTATAATTCAACGGGATCGAGATGAGATCGCTACGAAAAATAAGTCGTGTAACTCTTGCGAACTGGGTTCGTAATGTGGATATGAGAGAGAGGTTAGCCTTGAAAGAAAGTGTCGGTGTAAAGGTGAGAAAGGGCATGCTCCGTTGGTTCGGACATGTAGAAAGAATGGTAGATGAAAGGTTAACAAAACAGATATACAATGTGAATGTGGAAGGATGTACCTAGGTACCAGGGAAGACCAAGACTGACATATTAGATTGATCGAGTACTGTCCGGGTCTGAATGTGGTGTCAAGTCTTCGCAACCGGCGTGTTTGTATAAAGAGAGTGATGAATGTGGAGGAAGCGAGACAAGCCTGCAAGGATCGTGATGTATGGCACTCGTTTCTCTCTGCCTACCCCGTAAAGGATCTGGCGTGAAGATATGTATGTATGTATAATTATTAGTATTGTATGTTATTGTTTTAAAATCTCTCTTATAGCTAGGTTGTTGTAGATCGAAAGCCTTAGAGACGTAGGAAACTAGAGGTATAGGCTGTAGGTTTACAACATAGATACCACGAATGCTGATTTTGCCGAATACCGAATATTCGGCGGCGTATTCTTTTCATTGGCGAGTAGATGGTGTCACGACACTAAATATTTGTTTATGTCAGATTGAGTAACTAATAGTCTTGCTGTCAATACAGCAAAACAATTATTGCTAAATATATTGTCTATCCGACTATCTAAAGCACGGATTAAATGGATACGCCTTTCAAGCCAATTTCTTAGTTTCTTCATAAAGCTTGCAATTACATACAAATACAGAGTTATACGTAGGTCACACTATAAGTTTTGCGTAACTTAAAAAAACAACATGTTGTAACCAAAATATTATGTTTAGTGCTTTTCAAAATAATCTCCTTTACATTTTAAACATTATTTCATGCGATCGAACCACTTTTTAAAACAGGAGGACCACAGATCTGAAGGCATGTTTTCTACGTGCTGATTTAACGCTATCACTGTCTCTTCGGAGTTGGTAAAAGTAAAACCTCTCATCAAATCTTTGATTTTGGGGAAAATACAGAAATCACAGAGTGCTAGGTCGGGGCTATGCGCAGGATGAGTGACGAGATGTACTTTTTCGGAAGCTAAAAATGACTTTGTTTTGTTTGTATGTGAAAAAGCTTTATCATGGTGTAGGAGCGACTTTTGGGTCGTCTTTCGCGTCTTAAGGACAATGGTTGTCTCTTTTTATCAGGAGAAGCATTTGCTTGTTTGCTATCTTTTGATATAAAAAAGAGCTTTATACTTAGTGAATAAAAAATATTTTATTTTTCGTTTTACTATTACTTTCCGATGACTGAAGTTTGTGTCGCCTTCCTTGTTATATTAATCATTGGCGTGGATAAAACATGACGAATAACGAGGCGTATTAAATTACAATTAATACATTTTATTTATAAAGTTTTGACAGTATTTGTCATTTAAGATTGTGACTGTTTTAACTCTGATAACATTAATTACATTTTATGTAATGCCATGTCGTAATTGATGTTGTGTATTATTTCTTCAATGAGTTTAATATTACATAGAGATGGGTCCTTTTTAAAGAATAGATCAACTGCCTTTCATGAGATGCCCAACTGCTGCACACAAGACGATGGTAGAGTTCTGCAATATCTCAATCGGGTTTGGTACCAACGCCGTTCCAATTCCAACCACTATAACATTGGTGCTTGTTACAATTATTATCTGGTCAGGAGGGTAAGGTAGCCGGTAGACTTATGCATGTGATATTCCAACCCAGCCACACGGTTACCAACGCACCATCTTTTCTTTCATTTTTGGTGTCTATTGAAGTTAATTATAGATTCCCATCAGGGAACCATCTGCTAATTCGCACAGCATCATGGGCGTACCCAGATTTTGGACCAAGGGGGAGGGGGGTCAGATAATAAATAGTGACGTAGTGACGGCCAAAACTGGATTTTTAGCTGAAACCGAAACCAATTCAGCTTCTGTTCCAGTTCCGGACGAAACTGAAACCGTAACATTTTAAGACTATATTTTTATCTAGGTACTTTTTTATTGACAACAGTAGATAGTTAGTAGAGAGGAATAAATTCCAGGGAGGGCAGTTCTTCCCTGAACCCCCTCTACCCCCATTATAGTGCAAATAAAATTGCACTATAATATAATAATACTCAATATTCTTTTCTTTACTTAATTGCAGCAGAAGTATAGTTTTGGACATCTTAGTACCATTTTTCACCACTTGAAATTTAAATGTTTAAAAAAGTATAATGTTAAATAATAATAATGTTAAAATATGCTCCAAAACAACCAACAATTCGTCAACCGTTACCATGCTGTAACGGTTTGTCATTTTATTCCACATCAAGCCTAATAACCTTTTTCAGTAGCTTAGTCAAATGAGCGTTCAAGAATGTTTGCGACCATCCGCACTGTTTACTTCGATAGGTCGCAAAATAATTAGCTAGATGCCAAGCGCGTATTCCAGTCAGTCGCGGACGTTCTAGAGCGTTCGTTTTATTAAGCTAGTCGCTAGGTAGTTCACTAGGCTCTACTCTAGGCGCTAAGCAAGCCTGCCTGTGCGGAAAATGAACGTTCTATAATGTTGGCAACCGCACTGCGCGCTTGGCGTCTAGTTTATTGCTTAGTAATCTATAGAAGTAAACAAACGTGTTGGTTTTTTGTCACGAGGCGCGAGGTACTAGATGCTAAGCAAGCTAACTCTCTGTATGGACATAGCCTAAGGGCGCGTGTCGATGAGATGGTTTCTATACGACACGGCGCCGGCATGGCGCCGGGACGGTGCCATTTATGTATGAAGCGCCATAAGAGTCTGTACACGGCACGCGCCGGGCACGGCTTCAAGTTGGACTGGCACTAATGACGGGTTCATATACAGACTTTAATGGTGCTTCATACATAACTGGCACCTTCCCCGGGATAGGTAGAAACCGTGCTCGTCAACACGCGCCCTAAGGCTACGAAAAACTTCAATAACACGGGCTTAAGCTCTTTTGAATAAAATATAAAGAAACTAAAATATCGCTTATGGTTTCTCTTATACCTACTCCCATCGACTATGCTGGCTCATGTTACCCAGATGCCACGGAGGAGTTATTAAATAAACTAGAATGATTACAAAATCTTTGTATTCGATATATCTTTGGCTTGCGCATATATCTCTATACAGAGCTCAACTTAAATGGCTCCCTATACGTTTGCGTAGCCACACTCATGTTCTTTGTCTCCTGTATAACATTCTGTTTAATCCTTTACCACCACATTACTTAAAAGAACATTTTGAGTTTATTTATCCACCTAGTTCTCCATGTCGTCCGTCAGTTCTCACCCTTTTTCGTATTCCCATGCACAGCTCCAGTATTTTTTCCCACTCTTTCACAGTTCCTGCTATAAAACTCTGGAACTCGCTCCTTCATCATATCCGTAACAGTACTTCACTTTGCTCTCTTAAAAAACTTCATTATTTGTCGTCTTTATCTGCAAGTTAGATTTAACATCCATGAAACTAAACAATTTGTTTTTTTTTGAAACAAAGTTCCATATCGCGCGTTGTGAAAGGGGGCTAGACGGAAAAAATTCTTACGAAAAGTTGTCACGACACTTTTTGCTATAGTAAGGTATTGTGTAAGCTGTGCGGCGTGCGGATGTTTCTCTCTCTCTCTCTCTCTCTCTTATAGAAAGCAAACCAGATATTTTCATTTCTATTTCGCATTGAACAGTGTGGTGTCGCGACGATTATTTTTGTTGAGTGTATACAGGTTTTTTGTAAATAATAATAAAAGAAACTTCGTTCCATCCGGGTGTCCCTTGACACCTCTCAAGTTTTTTTATTATATAATTAATTAGAGTTAGTTTTTTTTTGTTTTGATTAAATTGTACACTGTCTACTTGTTCCGTTTTAACATTGTATTTCACTGTCTTGGGTTAGTTCTAAGATATATCTTATTAGGGATAAGCTCGTATTTTGTACTGTTTTCGTTTGTTATTCTCTGTTATGTATTTTTTTGTACAATAAAGTGTTAAATAAATAAATAAACTTCTATCTATCTTTATTTTTAATCTTATCACAGAGTGAGAAAAATAAATAAATTCGAAAGCAGATTGTAGTTCCGATATCTAATACGATAGAGTGTTACAGGTTACAAGTTGTAAAGTTCTTGTTATAAGCAAGAGTCTCGCAATACGGAGCGTTTCCGTTTTCCGATAAACTGATAGTCAAACTAACTTTGTCTGATGTCAAATCTTTCACATATTCGCTGCAGAAAATATCGTTTCGTCTAGATAATATATTTTATATACCACAACGAGTATGAATTTTCTTTTGAGATATTTTCTGACGGATAATGATATCAAACTTAGATTAACTTATTTACCGCCGTAATAAATTACATAATACCTTTGCAAAAGTAAATCATCTAATCAAAAATAAATCAAGACGGTTTACTATCCATTTCATATAAAAAAATTATACTGCTCTTCAAACTGCAACGGAACATGAGAGTAAAAAAGTCACCAACACGAAAAAGTAGATACTCCTCCTCCATGGTATTCTGATCTCCCCTCTCCTCCCTTGAAGAATATACCATCTGCCAATTTACCAGGTAATTCGTAAAAGGCGAACGAGTAGCATAACGTTCCACTACCATCGTGATTATTAGATGGTAGAGTTCTGCAACGTCTTGCTCTGAGTGCTAAGTGTGAATTTTTCTTTTCGCATTCGATCGTGAGCGCGTTTGGAGTTTACTAGGAATTTGTATGTGATTTGTACAGCGCCACCCAGTGGTAAACTGGTTTCTCATGTTTACCACTAGGTGGCGCTGTACAAATCACATACAAATTCCTAGTAAACTCGAAACGCGCTCACGATCGAATGCGAAAAGAAAAACTTTTGTCTTATTATTGATGTCGCAGTAGCGTCAATGGTTGCCATTGTCGTGTTTCGGTTTGAAGGATAAGATAGCCAGTAAACTTATGCATGTGCTATGTTGTATTACCGTCCCGCGACATGGATAGCAACTTACCATTAACGACTTCAGCGTCTATCGACGATAGTAGTCTCTTGCCATCAGGATAGCTATCCGCTTATTACCTACCTTATGATATTAAAAATATAGGTTCAATAGCAGCAAAATTATATGCATAGCTTTCGCTCATATATTCATTGTTTATAAAATATATTTATTCAAAACAAAGTCACGTATCCCAAAGATTGCATATTTAATTAAAAATTCAATTAGTTTTACCAAAAATGTATCTAGGAACGTAGTTTTAAAATAAGCCAAGTTGTATGCAAACTTATTTAGTTTAATATAAAGGGGATGCAAATTAATTCTATTAAGATGAGCGTTGTACGCTTTCATAATTACAAATAACACGGACACAGTGTTAAGTAAAAACAGCACTGCTGAAGAAATCATTTCCATTCAACGAAAGTATGTTTTATGAAGTAACTACAATAATCGCATTTTATAGTGTTGCTGAAGATTTTTTAACAAGTTATAAATAATTTTAATTAAACGAAACTTACCGAGTGCCGATTTTTTTAGATGGTAGAGTTCTGCATTACCTTGCCCGGGTCTGGTACCATCGGCTTACCTATTCCTACCGCAATACCGTCAGTGCTTGTCATGTTCCGGTTTGGAGAGTGAAGTAGCCGGTAAACTTATGCATGTGGCATCAGACCTCGCCACAAGATAGCAACGCACCATTTACACCTTTGGTGTCTATAGGCGATGGTTGACTCTGTCCATCAGGAGACCCATCTGCTTGTTTGCTATCTTATGATACAAAAAAAAGTTTAACGACAGACTTTAGCCATAAAGCAAATAGTATACATGTGTATATATTACGTATGTGTATATATTACGTATGAATGTAGTGTTTGTAATGTTTATTTTTAATAATTTAATGTATTTCTAGTGCTTATTATTTAAAAATATATAGTACCTGCAGTCTTATGTAAACTTTAAGTATAGCAAATTACAAACACCTTCGTTCGCGTAATTGTCCTAAAAAGGGGTACAAAGTTTTTGCTTCACTATTTAATACTTGTATTAATATAAAGAAATATCGTTGATTAAATATACGGCTGTGTGTGACCCAAAACATTACTTTCTTTTGCTCAGTGAGGAAAAAACTAGTTTTTATCCTTCAACGTTATTATGACTACCATACACTACAAGAATTTTTCAAACCCGGAGACTAGCACCTTCAAACAAACAAAAACATCTGCTTTCTGATATTACTAACATTAGTATAGATACCAATGTATAATTTTGCCAGGTTGAAACAGTGTCTGGTGGCTATTTAATGGTATGATATCGTCTGCGGGTAGGACGGACGGATAGGTAACAGATTCAAATTCCCAGCCAGTGCACTGCAGTGTATAGATTTTTCATTGATAAACAATTCGATTTTATTGACAAAAAACTTGAAACATCCTATGTAATAGTTGTATAATTACGTTAACATTTATGATAACACTAGCTGTGCCTGCGACTTCGTTCACGTGGAAAAAATTCTAAAATAAAAACCCGTATAGTTCCCGTTCCCGTGGGATTTCCGGGATAGGAACTATGTCCTTTCTTGGGTCTCAAACTATATTTGTACCAAATTTTATCTAAATCGGTTCAGTGGTTTGGCCGTGAAAGCGTAACAGACAGACAGACAGACAGACAGACAGACAGAGTTACTTTCGCATTTATAATATTAGTATGGATTGTTTAGACCAGCATAGTTCCTATTAGATTGTTATTTAATGATACGGCGTTTATTAAATCGAATATACAGAAGGCGTGAAAATTATATTGAAAAAAAAAAAACAACCTGTAAAGCATGGAATTTCTTGAGTGAATTGTTTTTGGGCGAATCTAAAAAGACATTTCCAAGACACTGCGTAAATTAAGTAGATGCCGTTTTCAGTACTCTCTACACACTATATATATATATATATATATATATATATATATATATATATATATATATATATATATATATATATATATATATATATATATATATACCTATATATATTATATATATCAAATAAAGTATGAATGTTATTTATATCGCTTATTGGAAGTAATAATTTTATTGTAACAAGAAATTACTCTGATGAAAAAACTAATTGACAATTTTTTTTTCTTATTAACATTAATGGCTAATTTTAAGTTATTTTGAGTCAGCGCCAAACTAGCAAATTAGCATGACGTACCTACATAACACGTGTACCTACATATTGGAGGCAGTGGCAGACAATACGCTTTATTGCCGCTGATTGCTGAGCATTTTCGAAAATGTCTAAGGCCACTTACTGACTACTTTGTCTGGTAGCTACTAAGATACAGAGGGAAACATACGTACGTGTCGTCAAAAAGGCATAACACAAAAAAACACTTTTTATTATTCAAGAAATATAGAAAAGTAAAAACCTTTTTCAAAAGTGAAAAATAATTATGTATACAAACTCTCACCTTTATTTTTATTCAAATTGGATTGGAGTCCCGAGGTATTCGATTAAACGTCTTGAATACAGAATGGCACTGGAATGATTGGAGTGCTTTTTCTCTATTCACTTGGCGGCGCATAAATTAGTGGTTGGGCAAAGCCGCAATTCTACAAAAACTCCAATTGTGAGGGAAACTTTGGCGATTAAGCCGTGAGGCGTGGCGTGGCCAGGTCTGCTCGTGACAGTTAGTGCTGCCACTTGTTATAATCTACTAAACTTCCGACCCACGTCAAGGTATACTGAATTAATGGATAACCACCTCTAGTAATTTAGAGAGAACAAATTTTATTTGACTTTTTAACAGATTCAACACCTTAGTGAAATATAAAACTTATTGTATCTTGCCAGATTTCTAAAAAGAGTAGGATTTAATGATTAAAAATATGTATTAAAACAGTAGCGAATGAAAGCGGTCTTAACAAACTAAAACATTTATTTTATACGTGAATGAATGAATAAACACCACAACTGTCCATGAACTAGGTCAGTTAGTTATTAATATCTTAAAAAAAAAATTTAAAAGCATTTTTGATACAGCAAAAAAATTTTTTTCGCTTCTCCGAATCTCGAAACCCTTCGAATTTTCCTTTTTTTACCTTTCCATTCGAAAACTTGCAGCCCTGAGCACGTGCCTCGAATGTCCCTAATAAAAATCCTGACACACACTCACACACACACACACACACACACACACACACACACACACACACACACACACGTACACGCACACACACACGCACGCGTAGTAAATATAATTATATATTATATAATTGTTCAAGATAAAAATTCAAACAACGAAGAAAAAATTCTTCTAGAATTATAGCAGAAAAGATTTCAACCTGGCGAGTGCAATTCAAGTCACTGAGATAAAATGAAGATGTGTATCGTGTAAATTTTATTATCGAGACGTCCGCTTATAAAGTTGCGCGTCTGAATCGGATGTAATTATTATTTGGCATACCAACCATGATGAATATAATATATATCTATACAATATAAATACAGATAATACAGAGAAATATAAAACAAATAAGAATATAAAATATAAAGTTAAGTACCTTTACGCCTGTATCCCGAAGTAAGCAGAGGTACAAAGAGTGCACTCACGGTTACTGAAGATACTTAATCCTACGACGTGATAGTTGACAAGCCTATCGCTAACTTATTCAATTAGGGGCAACATTGTTTTTATCAGAAAACTGAAAAACACATTTTTGTTTGCCCGAGCCGGGAATCGAACTCAAAACCTCATGAGGTCAATACTGAGACCGAACCACTAGACCACAGAGGCGACTATAAAATATAAAAGAAAAAATTCCTTATCAACGACCATAATAATTATTCATAGTAAAAAAACAACAAAAAACGCTAGTTCGATATTCGAATACTTACCTATATGTGTATTCGATCACCTAACTAGCATTTTCTTTACTATTAATAGCACTTGCAAGTGGAGTATTTTCATAAAAGAAAAAAGTCAGTAGCAGCAATATGTCTGTTGTATAATCGGTAAGCAGTGTCATGGTAGGTTGGCGTCCATACCAAATGACAGTAATTTGATAAGATTATAAAATGTAAATATATGTAGGTTTACCTTCTGTCCCTGCCTTACTTAACCGAAATATCTAATGACGTTTAGTTCCTTCTGCCTACGTCGGAATGTCAACATCGTTATGATATTTTATTTAAATATAAATACGTACACAAGAACGTTAATTCGATAAAATAACACATTATTCAAACCCATTGATCACAGCCGCGGCGGAATACGAGGCCGCAGCTAGCGCGGCTGCAATATACAGGCTCAGGACTCCCCGCCACGTACATTCCTATCCTGATGACGATCATGACACACACACACACTTGATGATATAAAAAAAACAGTTGACACCATCGTCGCTGGTCATGACGACGAAGGCTCCTCTATTTTATCTATCCCGCGTTAGGCGAGAGGTGCAAAGCCATCGCCTCCACCCATCACGTTTAGTGCAAACGCCGCACTAAGCAGAGATTCGGTCTCTAAGGCGAAACCCTTATATGAGCCAGTTATGAACCCAAATTTAAATTTAAACTGGCTGAGCACTCTGCTGGCCCCATAAATTCAGTATTGCAATTGCGTCCGAAGTTATAATTTGTAATTTCAAAAAAAAAAAATGTCTTGTAGTAAGTACGTGAAAAATATAAAGGGTTGTGCAAGCTTAGGTTTACAATGCGAAAACTTTGAAACCATTTAATTATAATTTACTGTTAAATCCCTCAAAAAGAACATTTCTTAACCCAAGTTACTCACATCAAATATATTTGGGTGATTCCGTTCTAACTGAGATATAATCACAAAGTACTTTATAAATAGGCTCTAGAGACCTCAGCTGATCTTGTTTAAAGACGCCATCTCGTGGGTAAAGACAGAACTATACTCACGATATATTTACATACGGCCCTCTTGTATCTTTTTTTATTTTAAATTTACATTTTGTAAAATAAAACAAGTAGTAAATTCGTCAAACTTTATTTTGTAATTATCTTTATTATATCATGTAATATGAAGGTTAAATGAACACAACACTTTTTTTCTGAAGTCATTATAGAAATCGGAGTCCAATAAGATAAGTCCCTTTTCTAAGATCCAGGATAAAACACAGTTTAATAGAGTAGATAGCAATCCATAAAACGTAGTCAGGTCGCAAAATAAAATCACTATTTATTTGAAACAATCCAAAACGCATTCTTCACAAACACAAAAAGTAACAAATCGGCCATGTTTGACTCGAATAATAACATTAGTCGTTCCGTTCCTAGCATATCGTTGTTTTCGGAATAACAATATAAAATATTAATTTCTTTTGTAAATTTTAATTATTTTTCCATACACTTGTAGTATCATTAACTTATTTGTTAAATAGATATATTTTAAGTTAGAAATTTTATATATAAACATAATTTTTGATATTGCTTTTGGGAGATTATTATCTTCAAAGCGTAGAATGAAACGTATAACTGTATTGTGGTTAATCGAGGTTGCCTTTCTATTATTAAACAATATGTGAGATGTTTATTTTATTTTATTTAATTTAGTGGCAAAATACTATTATTTAAACTTAAGTAACATATAATTTATTTTAAAGTAAAAATAACAGCTCAAATAAATTTACAGTTGAATGAAGTGCCATCTATTGGCAAAAGATGAAACTACAGCATATAATAATTTTTCTATACAAACTAGGATTGTATGAAGCGATGAGCCCGTGGATATAATGTCAGTACCGTGTCATGTCCATTTCTAGAATTTATTTATAAATCGTTAGTTTTTTTTGTCGTAAACATTAGAATTTATGAGGTAATTAGTTTAAATCATTTATTACGACAAAAAACTAACAATTTATAAATAAATTCTAGAAATGGACATGACACGGTACTGACATTTAAGTGATATATTGTAAGTTTTCTGTAAGTGGCTAGTTATATTATATGAAAATAATGTTGAAATATGTTTATAATTTTCCAATAAGCACAAAAATTTCATAAATTAATTATTAATTAATGACCTGTGAGAACAAACAATACAGGACATTGAATATCACAGTTAGAACGGAATCACCCATTTATTAATTAAAAGTTTTAGGTCTTAGTGGTTAATAGAAACAAGTAAAAATGCGATTGTTGACTTTAAAACTAGGTAACTAATTTGTTACTATCGTATAAATTGCCCCCTTACGTTCTTAAACTAGACTGACTTGTGGTCTAGGGGTAGCATATTTGGCTCAGATCATAAGGACCCGGGCTCGATTTCCGGCAAAGGTGTTATTGAGGTTTTTTCGAGGGCTTGCTCAAAGACCTAAAATCTCAGAAGCAGTTCGGAGTCTGGAGGTGTGGAGTATTTTTACTACTCCCGTGCCTCGGATGAGCACGTAAAGCTGTCGGACCCGTTATTACTAGAAATAGTCGATATTCGTTAACATGTCGGTGAATACGGCGATGAGGATCATCATTTATCTCGCCAACCGACAAAGCGGTAAGTCGCGGTACAGCAGAAAGTCTATAGTCGTTCGGTTTACTCTTCTTACCCCGCAAGGGAACCGGGCTTGATAATACGTTCTTGAACGCGGATGTATGAAAAAGCTATTATCACTGTGAAAATAAAAAAATAATAACTATAATTATTAAGTACATCATTATTTTTTATGTTTTTAGTAATGATTTCGAAAATACGAAAATATTAAAATGGTCATTGATAATATCAATGAAAATGGTATTAAAAACTTCATAATACACGGCCATCTATGAACTTATATAAACACCACATTATATGACGGAGGCATGCTCGTCAATGCAGTGCGTGATATAATGCATAGATAGCGGCTTTAGCAATAGTAGAGAGCGCCATCTTTAGCATGGACGTTGTAATAGTTATCAAACGCTGGTGATACTATGTTCTCGAGGAGAAATTAAAAGATGGCACTACCAGCTTCTTTATTGCCAAAGAATAATTTAGCCCAATTTATGACGAAACGAAAAAACTGCAACAACCGATTTCTAATCTCGAAATCCAATATCTCAGGAATTCTGAATCACATATTTACTAAATTTATATGAGACCAAATAAAGTCTCCTAAATAAAAAAGAATTTTCAAAACCAATTTAATGAATTATCGACTTCTAAAATAAAAATAAAATACAGCTGTATCGATAACCTCCTCGTTTTTAGGAAGTCATCTCTTGGTCTCGGTGGTGATGATCTCGGGCTCCTTTGAAAAACAGGCCAACTATCGTTCTGCCAGCCATTCGTAAAAGGCGGCTGATTGGCTATGCGAGTCACTACCATCGTGGCTACTAGGTGGTAGAGTTCTTGCATTGTCTCACCCGGGTCTGGTACTACCGCATGTGGCATTTGACCTTGCCACAAGATAGCAATGCACCATTAAAATATTTGGTGTCTATAGGCGACGGTTGACACTTTCCATCAGGAGACCCATCTGCTTGTTTGCTATTTTATGATATAAAAAAAGTCAATTGATAAAATAGTAATGCGTTGTCAATAGAGGTCAAATACGATTGTTTTAGTCACAAATACTGAAAATGTAAACTAAAACATACCAATTATTTTGTATCAAGTTATGTATATATATGTTGGGTAAGTAATATTCTTGTTAGTCTTTTACGAGAGAGTTATCTTGAACAAACAACAACTTTTAACATAATGCATCTTATTATTAAATTAGTTCGACTGATGTATTATTGCCTGTAAACCCCGTAAATTAATGAATGAAAGCTCAGGTTATCGAAAAGTTAAACGTCTAGGGGTGACACTTGTCTCATAAATGTCATTTAAGTTTCAAATAAAAAGTCAGAATAAGGTACAATCCGCATAATTCGTGCTTCTTCATCTTGCTACAAAATGTCACTTTATAAAACTGTAATCAGACTAGTGATAGGGTATAGTAAGTACCTACAGTAGCGAGGCTATCGCCCACACACATTCCTTAACACCTGGACCAGATACAGGCGGCACAGAATAAACTTATGCGCGCAGCTACCGACTGCCCGTGATTCGTATGCGATATAGACCTCCAAAGAGATCTAGAACCGCCGGCACTAGAAAAATTACAAAAATCGTCGTCGTGATGCCACTATGAGATATATTTAAACATTTTTTTAATTCTAAACCTATTGACAATGTCCTAGCCAATTGTTCACAGTCGATAGAAAATTTCACCATCGTCAACAATTTTCAAAGATGATGAAATTTGCTACCATTTAAAACTAAATTTGAACAAAATTTAAAAAATGAGTCATTATTTTTCAATTTTGGTTGTTGTTGTTAGACCCGTTTTTATTTAAATTATTAGTGCGAATACCAGTAATAATTTTAAGTTTATTTGTTAAAACAACCTAAGCAAATAAGAAGAAAAAAAAAATTAAGAGCCCGGTTTTTATGTAGATCTTAATAACAAAAAAAGCAAAAACTAAATACCAAGATTTTGATATTTAAACTAAAGGTTTTAAGTTATTATTTTCTGTAAGTTTTTATCAAATTCTGTTTCAAAATAATAGCTCATTTTATTATCTTTAAAATAAGGTAACTTATTTGAAAGTTAAAAAAGTTATGTGGATGACATAAAATCATAAAAAAACAGTTTTAATTAACTCGTAATAATGCGAGAAATGAAATTTTAAAAATGGCTTCATTTCTTTCATTTTCAGAGGGGTGACGGGTGCGATCCAGCTTTGCATGGTTTTTTGTCGATAAAATTAGAAGTAAAATACTTGGGTAAAATATCGGAAATCCGCTCCCTAACACACTGTATATACATACTTTAATTTAAAACCTATTTATATAAAATTTGTATATTAATACTTGCATGAAAAATTTTGGACCCGTTTTTAAGGCAATTGTGAGGAAGGTAGTTTAGTTGGCAGATCTCTTATAGTTTCGGGAAGATTATTGTGAATGCGTATACATCTATATACATATAATAAAATCGTAGGAAAGTCAAAACTGTAAATTGAATATTTTTTTAAAAGAATACTTGGGGCGTGATCTATAATCGATATCGAAGCCAAAAATATAGTTTTTAGAATTTTTGTCTGTTTGTCTGTATGTATGTCCGGGGTAAACTCAAAAAGTATTGCATGGATTTACTTCAAATTTTGCATGAATATTACTAACAGATCGGGTCAATATATAGGCATATTATCACGCTATCACCTACGGGGGAGGTGCTGTGCGGAGTAAACGAAGTCCGCGCGGACGAAGTCGCTGGCAACAGCTAGTTGACCAATAAAAGAGTTACTCATTCTGTGGAGACGAGATGCATGCACAACAAGATTATTTTCGTTCCTTGTATTTAGTAAGTGCATCTTAAAGTAAAATAAATTTAATCAGTAAATCTAAAAATAATTCTATTATAATAATAATTTTCGCCGTATTGGTCGGGGCTCCTTTGAAGAATAGACCAACTGCCGTTCTGCCAAGCAGGTCGTAAAAGGCGACCGATTAGCTATGCGAGTCACTATCATCGTGGCTACTAGGTGGTTGAATTCTGCATTGTCTCGCCCGGGTCTGGTACCACCGCCTAACCTGTTCCTGCCGCAATAGTTCCCGCAATAGTGTCAGTGCTTGTCACTTGTCGTATTGTCGTATTCACGTTTGGAGGATAAGGTAGCCGGTAAACTTATCTATGTGGCATTAGACCTCGCCATAAGATAGCAACACACCATTACCGTCTTTGGTGACTTTGGCAATGGTTGGCTCTTTTCATCAGGAGAAATATCTGCTTGTTTGCTATCTTATAATATAAAAAAAAGAATCTGAGACCTCGTGGTCCGAACCAAATAAAGTAACCATTAGAAATAGAGAAAAGTTAGTTTTAAAAATATCTATAAATAATATGTCCCGCCGAATACACGTCCCTCGCGTGTCCGCTATGTTGAGTATCTACTCGTATATTTTAATACGTCAAGCAAAAACTTTGTACCATTTTTTTCAATAATTACGCAGACGTATCGCAAAATTTTGCAAAGTTAAAATTTACAATGCTATATTATCTTTGTTACGCTTTAGTTACTGTTTTGTTTACCGTTTAGCTACTATTAAGCATTGCTGTACTAGTACTGAAGAAACCGCATATTTTTAATTAACATGCATTAGAAATACCTTAGTATCTTCACGTCCGTATCCCCGACGCGGTAGGCAGAGGTGCAACCAGTGCACCTACAATTAGCTGAAGATACTTAGTCCCGCAATGTGATAGGTGGCAAGCCTATCGCCAAACGTGCACTTATCCAATACCGGACAACATTGTTTTATCAAAAAACTGAAAAAAAAACATGTTTTTAACTATCCCGACCCGAGGAATCGAACCCGAGAGGGGTTGATTCCTCCTCCTCTCATGTGGTCAACACCGACACCGTACCACTAGACCACAGAGGCGATAGAGGCGAGAAATACATTAAATTAATAAAAATAAACATCACACACACCACATTCATGTGACATACCTACATGATAATTTACACACTTGTATGCTATTTTCTTTACGGCTGTCTGTTGTCAAACTTAAAAGAGATTTAATTGTTTAGTCTATGGTCGGATTTCGGCGAGCGTGCGATCGCTAGTCCCAATAAAACAACCAAACAAAGAGTTACCCAACTCCATTCAAGCTCAGTGAGCAGAACCGTAACTTAAGATCGCACACAAAAGTGAGCAACGCGTGACAACTGACAACGTGACTCCTAATTGTTCTTGGAAATCTGAAAATTGATTTTTGTTTGAAATATTGACACGAGTGATAGAAACGTCGACACTTTCGATATTTGAACGTAAGAAAGTGTCGACATGAATGTATATCTTTAGTAAAACATCCCTAGTGATGCTTTAATTCACGAAACCAAATGAATAAAAAGATCACAGTATATATTATTTGACAGTTTGATGTATACAAAAAAGGAGGACAAGAGTTGGAGAAGGTATTTGTGTTTTGGGTATACTGATCGACTCTAAGCTTCGGTTTGACACTCATATTAATCAATATGTAAAAAAGACTATCAGATGCTTGTATTTATATTGCGCAACTGCAGTGAATTCAAGAGTCACTTACTAAATCACTATTCAACTCTCTAGTCCACAGTAAGCTAGAATATTGCAGTGTGGCTTGGAATCCATATTACAAAGTTCAGAGAGATAATTGAGAAGGTCAAAAAACGTTTTATTAGACAGCACACTTCTCGCAGTTTATGTCTAAAACTTTATATTTTAAAACATTAGCTTTATCAGATAGAAGGTGGTGTGTGAGAAGAATGTGGTGGTGGTACCGATGTACTTTTCATCGACACACTTTTATGAGGTCCAATTGATAGACCTGATTTTCTTTCTGGCATTATTATTTCAGTTCCAACGCGAATACCACGCCATGAAAAAAACAATATGTTTAATCTAAAACAAATTTGGGTAAATATTCACCTTCGTAATAGAATTAACGACTCTCAAAATGAAAATGTAAGAATACATAAAGTGGACATATTCAAAAGGAGCTTTTGGTTTGTGGGGTAAAGTGAGGACACCACTATAATTAATATTTGAAAGTAAATATATTATATATATTTTATTTCAACTATGTACATATTTCGATTTTAAACATCCATTTATATTATTGTAAATTTTGATTTATTTTAATTTTTCATATATTTATTTTAGTTATCTTATTCAATCTATGACTGTTTTCTTTTAATTATTGATTACTATTTCTATTGATGTATCATTACCATATTATTTAAAAAATAATTTAAAAAATGTCGTTATTGGCTTTAATTGAAGCAGTATTTAACTTGCGATATTATATTAGATATAATAATATTGTATTAATATTTGTAATGCATACTTTGTTAGCAATACTTTAAATAAATACATTAAATATATATGTGTTTTAGCACTTATCTCGTGCTTGAGAAACCTATAACAAAGAAAAAATCAACACCACAGGATTTGAACCTGCATTCTTACTTCTACCCGGCCCGCTCTAACCAACTGAACAACTGTCAAGTGGTTCAATGTGGCGGAATTCTTCTTTGCTTTGTGATTGATTCCGTCGATAGAAGCAAGACCACAAGTTTAAATTCTGTCATGCCAAAATTTTTCTTTATAAAATTTTTAAGATTGATTGTGTTTGTTAAAATAAAATTTGTTAAATATTAATTAGAAAAATCTGTTTTTTTTATAGCATTAGTTAGCAAACAAGTAGATGGGTCTCCTGATGGAAAGAGTCAACGCCTATAGACACCAAAGATGTTAATGGTGCGTTGCTATTTAGTGGCGTAGTCGAATGCCACATACATAAGTTTATCGGCTAGCTTACCATACAAACCGGAACACGACAGCAACAAGCACTGACGCTATTGCACCAGGAAAAGGTAAGGCAGAACTCTACCACCTAGTAGCCACGATGGTAGTGACTCGCATAGCCAATCGGTCGCCGTTTACGACTTATCTGGCAGAACGGCAGTGGGCCTATTCTTCAAAGGAGCCTGAGAACAACACGGGGAAATTGTGATGGTAACTCGCTAAATATAAAGGGAAAAAAATGATGACCTAAGCAACACGTATCCACAGAATAAGTAATATAATTCTTTTAAGAGGCAATGCAGACGCTGTTAGTTCTTGATCAGAAATCAGAAGAACTTTATTCAATAAAACTTTTTACAAGTTATTTTGACACGTCAACACTCTTCAAAACTACCACCGGATCGGAACGCGGCCACCATCTCGCTTCACATAATATAATTAGTAGTGTTTAAATTGATAGCATCTTAACACCCTGACGAAAGAATTGACGTGATAATATTTATTATATTTAACTTATGCTCCTTTTGGGATTAGTTCTTGGAATATGAGATCAAATGTGTCAATTCAAACAAGCAATCCACAGTTTCTCACAGTTTAACCATTTAAAATAGCGTTAGGAAAGTACAATCACGCTTTATCATTGTAAACATTGCTAGGAGGGATATGTTCAACATCAGTCGCCCTCGGCAGCAAACGGGATTTCATATGCAAAATGCTTTACTCAGACAAATTACCCTATTACTTAAAGATTTGACGCGAAAGATAGGGATTTTTGCCGTTATCGCGGATTTCATAACAGCCCATATGAATTGCCTTCAATTTATTTAAGTACTGGATAACATGGGTTCAACTCTTTAGTATTTAAAAGTCGTTTTATAAAAGTATTCAAAAATCAAAAATTTAAACTTAAATGGTGTTTTTATTTTAAGGCAGCTATATAATGATAGATGTTGTGTTTCTTTGTATATCTGACTTTAGTGTTATACTTCCTAAATGGTGAACTTATCGCGATTTACCTTTAGATTTTTGCCGTCTTATGTTGTTTTTAATTTATTAAAATACTAGGTAATATGCGTTCAACTTGGGTATTTAAAAACTTGTTTAACAAATCAAACCTAAAATCATAATTCATCGTGTTAGTACAATTTGAATATTTTGCACCTATCTGCACTCAACTAGCGGTAGGTATCGTAAATTTTAGACGTATGTATGTACCAATTTTTATTCATCCGCAATAATGGATTTAGTTTTTCACTAGCTGCAAAGTGCGGCCGTTGCATTATAAATGTTGGTGAATCCCGCGAGAATAACGCATTTTTCCGGGATAAAAAGTAGTCTATGTGCAGTAGTATATGTAGATTAGACGAAAAAGATAGGGATTTTATGACTTTCCAGGTCATCACCTACACGTGTACCAAATTTCATCTAAATCAGTTCTGCCGTTTTTGCGTGATTGAGTAATGTTAGAGCCAAACTTGCGTCTATCGCCCCGAAGTTATGTGCACGCTAAGGCACACCCAGTCCGGAATGTATGCGAAAATAGCCGATAATAGCCGGTCATATCTGCATTTATCCTGTCATTGCATGAAGCTTTGTGACGGTAGAAGCAAATGCGGCTTCAGCAAAACAAATGTAGATTACAGCCCATATTAATTATCTTCAGTTTATAGATTCAGAACTTTTATTATCATCAGCTGAACCCCATAAAACTTATGGGGTTCAGCTTTAAAAACATGTGAACAAGTATGTGTAAGAAAATGTTATATTAGAATTATCATCTCGTTATTTTGTGTTGGTCCGGACCCCCTTTAAAGTATAAACCATTTGGCATTCTGCCAGGTAATTCATAAGAGGCAAACGATTGACTATACTTGTAACCATAGAATAATAACGCAAATAACGCATAGAAACCAAGTCGACCCGCCAAAGCCATTTCAAAGAAGCCTGAAAAGGCTTCTTACGTTCGCCAGCCGCTCAGATATGTGTCACGTGCTACACAGAGTACAGCTCTCGCAATTTCAAAAAATGTGAGTTACTGTGAGGTGAAAGGTTGTCACCGTGCTTCACAAAAGCGTATTTAGGGCTTGAAGATCACATTTCAGAGATAAGAACTACTTGCATCGGATATATTTGTATAAATTCCAAACAAATAAATCGTAAATATCTAAGTTGAATGATATTCAAAATGTTGCCAGCCAAGAGGAAAATATTCTACCACGTATTTTTTTTTTACCTATTTTCATTATAATTAATAACGTGTGTATTACTATTTTATGTGCGATATTACATAGCTTGTACTTTGCTTTTGCACAAAAAATATTTTAAGTGTTGGGACTTACCATTATACTGGCACAAATATTACAAAACCGTTTGTCAAACTAATATTACAAAGCTTATATTCGTGTATAATGAGGACTTTTAGAAGGCAAAAAAATTGTTCCAACTAGCATTCTAGATGTCGCAGTGATCACCAGAAAAATACTGTTACTGCTAAAAAGACATTTTTTTTTAAATTTTTCTTATGTAATAATATGCCGTGGTACATCATTATTTCGTGTTTTCCTAAGTGTCAAGTAGTTTTACTGGCGACATTTTCGAGTTTTATCGACGAAATAATGTAGGGTAACGTACCCTAAAATCGGTCTGCGCCAAATGTTGGCCTCCTAATATGTTTATGCTGATAATTAAGTTTCAATTCTACATAGCTTGAAATTTATATTGCGAATGACGATATTGCTCATACACGACATAATTAATTTATGCCGTATACTCTAATGCATATATTATAGCACGTAGAAGCCAAAGAGTCGCCACAAAGAGCTGTATTGTTTCCGATTCAGCAAAAAACGTTACAGGAGATTACGCACAGGGATTACGTTTTTTTTATATTCTAAGATCTGAACCAAAGCAGTTGCGCACGATAGCTGGTGCTCAAGTAGTGCACAGAGCCAATAGTAGCTTGACTCAATATAGTAGTCAGAAATACTATGTTTAGCTTAAAACATTTTAACTTTTTAAACTGATTTAAATAAATAATTTGATTAATAAGCATACCTATGCTATTACTTTTTATCTCAAAGTGCTTGTAAATATTGTTTCTGCTTGCCCGCCCATCTGCTAACATTCAAGCTAGTTTAGCTTTCACCAAATATATACATATACACACATACACGCACACAGACATACACATAAAGACATACAAGCATTCGTCAAGCAATGTACAAATTTGTAATAACATTTGTATTGTACAATTATATTTTAGTAGATATATTTCAATATTTTTTTTTAAAGAATTACTTCAATAATGTAAACTTGTATTGGCCATATTTTTTATTTACGGTTGGTGCTGGTTGGTTACCGCTGTTTGATTACTGATGTATAAAAAAATATATATCTTGACTTTTTAACATTTCCCTGTAATTCTACTCATTTTACCTCACCGGCATAGATATAAAATACCCAAGATACACAGTTCCGAACAAAACTGACATTCAAAACTGTCGCTAATTAAGTCTAAAAAGTTTATAGTTGTGGCACAAACGTGTTTTTTCATATTCAACCTTAAGCGTAAGATTTAAAGTTGTTTTAAAAAAGCAATGTAAAAAAAAGCAATAAAATTTTTGACTTAAGTTAACCGGTAGGACACGGTATCGGTGGAGTCGAATATAAATATTTTTATGCATTGACTTAGGTAGTATTTTATGGGTTTGTAAATTTTACATAAAAAAAATCTGACCGAAAATCTGTTTTGCGTAGAACATTTATATATCAATAAAGCAAATAATGACCATTAAAATAATTTATTTATATTTCAAACATTGTAGATTATTGGTCCTATTACACAGAATCTAAACATATCGGCAAACTGTGGGTGTATAGCCATGTAGTATTTGACGTTTGATATTAATATATTTAGTTTGCATAGTCTAATAGATTTAGAATATATTGAAAAAGAAATTTACTGCAATGGTGACTATGACTACGTTATTAAGTTCATAGATTCTTACATTTTTCTTCAGACTTATTATATTATGTATCGACAACACAGTAGGAAACGCATTAATTCCCTAGAACTAACTTTAGCTTTTCGTAGAATTATTTTTTTGAATTAGATTTCAGTTTTTCTGTCGGTTATTTTTTGCAGTATTATGTTAACGAACATTTATTTAGTTATAGTATTTGCAGGCGTACGAGCGAATATTGCCCATAGTCATTTGCAATACGAAAGGTTAGTTGCCGGCTTTTGAAAATTTTATTGATCCTCCTGTTAAAAATTCCAATATCAAGGCTGGTCGGAAAAACTGAGTGAGGTAAGCTGATCCAGAGTTTGTCTGTTTGTATAAAGAAGGTACAAGCAAATTAAACTGGATGTAATCTCTCACTACGGCGTAAGCCAAATTCGGCAAAAAAGTACGGCAAAAATAATGACTTACCTACGTATTTCTGTGTTTTCCAAAATACAACCTCTTAGAGGGTAAAATAGGGGATGAATGTTTTATATAATTTCACAAATAAAACGCTTAGGGCTAGAAAATTAAAATTTCGCAAACGTATTCTTATGATGTAGGGATCCACTAAGGAATGATTTTTCAAAATTCAATTCCGATGGGCATTAAATAGGGTATAAAATTTGTATGAAAATTTTTATTCCTTGGACATATTTGCATGAAATTTCCCACGAATTGACAAAAAATTAAAAAGTGTTTTTCCGACATAACTTATCATTTTTCGGCTTTCAACAATATTTAAATCAAAATTACACTGTTATAAATTATTTCGTATTTTAAAATAACTTTGTACCGATATATTTTAAAATCTTATCACCTAGCTCCTCTGCTTAAAATACTGCGTCAAATAATGCAAATCGGATTAAAATCAGTTGTTTCGTTCGGGATTTATCAATAACGGAAAATTCTGAAAAAAGCTTTTTTTACATGTTTTCAACATTTTTAACATAATAAAACAATTTAGAGCTAAAAAATTGAGTTGAATGTTATTCGGAAGATCAAACTCGTTATTTGTTTTAAAATAATATACATCTTTTCAAATATTGAACAAAGTATCATTTAAAAAACTTTGGATTTTTGAACTTTTCGGACTCAAAAGTCTATTCTTAGGCATAGTTTTTTTCTTTGAGCTTAAAATACCTCATTTTAGCGGGAAGTTTCAGGTGAACTTTAGGGTCAACCAGCTTACAGACTTTTTTAACATAGATACATTAGTTGGTTACATAGGTGTATAATATACATAGCAATCGTAGTAGATAGGTAGGTATATTTAGTTTGGAGTATAGTTTAGTACATATAATATTATTGCCAAAGGTAATTTTAGTTTAGATATTTCCTGTTAATTATAAATTTCTTTTATAATTATTAGGTTAGTTTGTTCGAGTGGTGTGTTACCAATAGGTATTTTTAAATTGAGATATAGTTAGTTATGATATTAGGTATAGAAAATTTAGAAGTTATAGGAAGTTCAGGTCGTAAGTTTTTTACTTAAATTTTAATAACAAAAATGTCGTATATAAATGATTAAGATGGATATGTAAATATTATTTTTTTACAGTACTAGCAGCCCACCTGCCCACCGAGAGTTTTTTAATAAAATAAAGAAAGGTTAAATAAGTTCTAAAGTAAATATGCGCGAGCAAAGCCGCGGGTAACAGCTAGTATGCAAATAAAACAACTCGTATATATAAACAGTCACTTAAAATTTATTCGAGACTAGCTGCAGACCTCTGCATTAGGACAAAAGAATTCTTTGTGCTATTCCAGTTCATCTTATATCCGAGTCCAAATCCAAATTGGTACAGCCATTTTTTACGCGATTGATTATCAAACATCCAAACATACAAACTTTAACATTTATAATATGTATAGTATAAGATATCCGCAATCAAAAACAACATTTTATTAAAATTAAATTATTAAATTAAAAAAACATTCTTAACGCAACCTGTTCCTACCACTTAAGAAAGCTTTATCAACAACACGTGTAAACAGAACCAAATTCGATGCTACTTATGATTTCCTATTGTTATATTAAAAGTTTCGTAATATATCTCCAAGGTTTCATATTCCAAATAATTGTGATTCTTACTATGAATCACAATTATATATTGTTATTTTATATTCGTACAAGTGGAATAAAAAGAATCACCTAACTTGGTCCTCACAATTAGTAATCAATATAATCAAACATTTTAAAATCGTCAAATTGATGTCCTCTTCTCTTTTGGCAGTTGGTTAACAACTATAAAAGGTATTCAAAATTATTAATGAAAAAAATTAATCTTCTTAATAAAAAAATTAACTTATTAATGAAAAAGAATAGACTCCACTAATAATAACAGGATCAATTTGTATTATTCGACTAAATTAAAAGGAGGTTGTAATGCATTGTCCTTTTGCTAAAAAAGTGGCCACTGAAATTTTGTCGTATTATATTTGGAGCGTCGAGTAAATTTTTAAGACAAATAAAATAAAAAACCTACATTACACCCTATATTTAGTCACATAAACAACAAACATATATTGATAAACTCTTATCCTTACCGAAAATACAATATCTTATATTTTTTAACGTTCATGATGTTGTATTTTACAATTTATCAGAGAATTCTGTATTTTTGACGTGCGGGCAATGACGTGGGTGACGGGATTCTATTTGAAGTGAGTGCACAATTTTAAATTGTGCACTCATTCTTAGAGGAAGTTTTTGAGACACTGATTGTGTATCTTGGGTTTTTATATATCAATGCTCACCGGAATAAAAAATGTAAGTTTTAAGTTTTTTATATGTCTAATAATACTATTGGAAAGAAAGACAATCTTTATTTTAATGAGGTAAAAATATTTTAAATTACAAATGAAAGCACAAAAACTAAAAAAAATATAAGGTTAAATGGCTTTGGAATATCACCTTGAGAACATCTAGAATATTTCTTGGCATTTAAAATATTTTACGTAACCAAATAAAAGTATACGTTTCAAGTTTATACTAAATGACTATTAATGTTATAATATGAAAGACTATTTGTAAGGTAGACCTATTTTAAACACCGTTTTGGGAAAATATTTATTTGCTTGCAACATTATTCACGCAATAATTTGTCTTTGTGTGCGTGTCAACGCAAGTAATTACACGAAGGGTGATGAAGGTCATGCACACATCGATACGGTTTTGGCTTAAAATATGAACGGAACGTTGAATGCAATTATCACTCTAAGCGTTATTACTCTAAGCTTGTAACTACCACCGTGACTACTAGATGGTAGAGTTACACAACGTGACGCCCAGTTATACATGGGGCACACTAAAAGTTTTGCACTTCTAGCTAAACGGAACTATTTGAATTTCGAATGTTATATTTTTAAAACGTTGCAACCTTCTTAGTAATAAAAAAGAACAATTGGCGGGAAATGATTTGTAAATTGTTTTTTATCACACATCAAAGTTTTACGTACGCAACGAAAATGGAATTAAGTCGAAAAGAGTTTAGAGCGATGATTTTTTATGATTTTAAAAGTTCTCTTTTTTCGCAAGACTGTGCCGCTCGTCTTCAAAACGATTTGGGAGAGAATCACCTTGTTTGAGCACCGTGAGGCGATGGTTTGCTGAATTTGAGAGAGGTCGAGTTTCTTTACATGACGAATTTCGTGAAGGGCGGCCTTCAACTGCCGTCAACGAAAATAATGTGGCTACTGTTAATTGAAAAAACCCCCGGATTACCTATAAGACAATTCGAAGACTATTGGGGATTGGTATGAGTCAAATTCAGAAAATTTTACATGAAGTAATGAAATGAAAAAAATGAAAGTTCGGAAACTTTGTTGTCGTTGGATCCCTCGTGAACTGACAGTGAAGCAGAGGCGGGCTCGCGTGGAATGGTGCTCACAGATGCTACTGAAGTACGACCACGGACATTCTAATGCTGCTTATGACATTGTCACAGGAGACGTAACGTGAATTTATTGTTTTGAACCCGAAAAACAACAGCAATCTTGTGAATGGGTGTTTAAAAATGAGAACAGGCCAAGAAAAGTGAGACAGGCGAGAAACGTTGGTAAAGAAATGATCGCGTATTTTCTCTCAGCTACGGGTCCCATCTGTACAATTCCGCTTGAAGATCAAAAGAGTGTTAATGCCGAGTGGTATTGTACCATTTGTTTACCCAGGGTGTTAGAAAAAGAAAGATGACCCAGAGAGATCCGAAGAGGCAGTGATAGCGTTAAATCAGCACGTAGAAAACATGCCTTCAGGTCTGTGGTCCTCCTGTTTTAAAAAATGGTTTTATCGCGCGAAAAAATGTTTAAAATGTAAAGGAGATTATTTTGAAAAGCAATTAACATAATATTTTGATTATAACATGCTATTTTTTTAAGTTACGCAAAAATTATAGTGTGACCTACGTATGATACCGACGCTTTGCCTATTCCTGCCGCAATAGCGTTAATGCTTGCATTGTTCTGTTTTAGAGGGAAAGGTCAACAGTAAACAGCTACCTTATTAAAAAGAAAGATGACCCAGAGAGATCCGAAGAGGCAGTGATAGCGTTAAATCAGCACGTAGAAAACATGCCTTCAGGTCTGTGGTCCTCCTGTTTTAAAAAATGGTTTTATCGCGCGAAAAAATGTTTAAAATGTAAAGGAGATTATTTTGAAAAGCAATTAACATAATATTTTGATTATAACATGCTATTTTTTTAAGTTACGCAAAAATTATAGTGTGACCTACGTATGATACCGACGCTTTGCCTATTCCTGCCACAATAGCGTTAATGCTTGCATTGTTCTGTTTTAGAGGGAAAGGTCAACAGTAAACAGCTACCTTATCCTTCAAACCAGAATAAACAATTAAAAATATTATGACTGCTTATTATGTTACATATTCTTAAGTTTTAAATAACGCATATGTTGCGGCTTTATCTCCGAAGTAATAAGCAGAGGTGCAAGGAATGTATCTAACATTACCTAACGATATTACTTCACAATTCACATGTTATGACGTGAATAGCATAAGGAGAAATTAGCACAAGTCTTATCCTACCCAAGCAAGATTTTTTGTAAAATCCAAGAAGAATTTAATTTACATTAATTCACCTGGTTTATATATATTTTGTGCGTTTTATTTTTTCATTTATATTTGATACTAGCTGTTGCCTGCGACTTCGTCCGCGCGGACTTCGTTTACTCCGCACTGCTCCTCCCCTGTAGGTGATAGCGTGATAATATGTAGCCTATATGTTGACCCGACCTGTTAGTAATATTCATGCAAAATTTGAAGTAAATCCATGCAGTACTTTTTGAGTTTACCCCGGACATACATACAACAACAACAAACAGACAAAAATTCTACAACAGACAAAAATTCTGACAAAAGTACAGTTTTGACTTTCCTACGATTTTATTATATGTATAGATATACAGATTCTTTAAAAGTGGTTTTTCATTTATATTTGATACTTTTAGCCTCACTTGTTCCATTAAGAAAAACAATGGAACTACTAGAATACAAAATTTCCATTTCCCACTAGTTCCACGGAACAACAACGGGGGAACTATCGTGTATAACGTGAAGCAAAAATTTTGGATCCCTTTTTAAGACAATTGCGCGAACGTCGGAGTATAAAAATTAGCACAATTAAAGTTTGCATTGCGGAGGACTGAAGAAACCTAATATTTTTTAATTATATGCATTAGAAAGACATTAAATTAAAAAAAATAAAAGCTATACACACTACATTCATATAACATAATATATGATACTAGCTGTTGCCAGCGACTTCGTCCGCGCGGACTTCTTTTACTCCGCACTCCTCCTCCCCCGTAGGTGACAGCGTAATAATATGTAGGTATTATGTTGACCCGACCTATCAGTAATATTCACGCAAAATTTGAAGTAAATCCATGTAGTACTTTTTAAGTTTTCCCCGGACATACATACCCCAGACAAACAAACAAACAGACAAAAATTCTAAAAACTATATTTTTGGTTTCGTTATCGATTGTAAATCTTCAATTTACTGTCTAAAAAAATATTCAATTAACAGTTTTGATATTTCTACGATTTTATTATATGTATAGATATTATGTGTCACGATTACGCTCAAAACACTTAAGGCTGCGCCGAGCTAATTTCAAAATAAATGCGTTCGGTAGATCCCTTGCTATATCATGCAGTACTTTTTGAGTTTACCCCGGACATACATACAGACAAACAGACAAACAGACAAACAGATAGACAAACAGACAAACAAACAGACAAACAGACAAATAGACAAAAATTCTAAAAACTATATTTTTGGCTTCGATATCGATTGTAGATCACGCCCTAAGTATTCTTTTTATTTTAAGTATATATAAGTATATAACTACTGGGCATAATAATCTAAGTCAATAAAATGACAGATTACTATGCCCAAGCATGTAAAATCATGCTTGGGCATAATAATCTAAGTCATTTTATTTCATAGGACTAACACAAAATAAACCACATGAGATTTTTAATTTGAGTCTAAAAATAAATTATTTTTATTTATATTCAGAGATAAAAATAATCTTGGATAAAATAAACCGCAAGAGTTTTTTAATTTGATTCAAAAAATAAATTACTTTTATTTATATTCAGAAACAAAAATAAACTCTTATAAAATAAACCACTAAAGATTTTTAATTTGATTCTAAAAATAATATATTTTTGTCTCTATCCAGGGACGAAAATTTTGCAGCATTTTAGATTTTATACCTTGAGTAATTAAAATAATTCTGACCGACTTTATTTAATAGTTGGCAAATTATAGTTTCTATTAAACTAAGACTAAGGTTGTTATATAGAAATCGTTTCAGTAGAAGTGGAGCTATTATATCTAATTATCGTCAAAACGCAATCGAGCAACGCACCCGCAATAACGGGGTATTAATAAAGAAGCGAGCAAAATCTTAAACATGTCATTTACCAAAGCATGTTGGTTTAATATATCTTATAAATAAATTTCATCACGCCAGTTTGGTTAAAGGCATGCAGAGTGAACCAAATCTTCAAAGACTGTTTTGATAGAACTTTATTTACTACTAGCTGTTGCCAGCGACTTCGTCCGCGCGGACTTCGTTTACTCCGCACTGCCCCTCTCCCGTAGGTGATAGCGTGATAATATGTAGCCTATATGTTGACCCGACCTATTAGTAATATTCATGCAAAATTTGAAGTAAATCCATGCAGTATTTTTTGAGTTTACCCCGGACATACATACAGACAAACAGACAAACAGATAAACAGACAAACAGACAAAAATTCTAAAAACTATATTTTTGGCTTCGATATCGATTGTAGATCACGCCCCAAGTATTCTTTTAAAAAAAATATTCAATGTACAGTTTTGACTTTCCTGCGATTTTATTATATGTATAGATTACTAGAGTGAAGTGTGGAGTAACCCTCATCGCCGCAATATAAAGCCCAGAAACACATACAAAAATGTTGATCGTTTAAGATCAACTTTTTTGTATGTATTTCTGGGCTTATTATTCGCTCTGAACTTCGTTCTAAGTCGTTTCTAAGACTTTTTGAACTTCGTTCTAAGACGTTTCTAAGAACTATTGACATTTTAGTACCTAATGCTAGAATACAGGAGGAGAGAAAGCAGGACGAACTGGGGTGATTTCATGTAGCTAAAAGCCACCTATAAGACCCAACTCTTAGTGATAACGCATAAACTAAATTTCAATCTACTGAACACCAGGTTTTTTTTTATATCACAAGCAGATGACTCTTCTGATAGAAAAAGACAACCATCGCTTATAAAGATATTGATGATGGGTTTTTATCCTTGTGGTGAAATGACTATGCCACTTTCCTTGAACTTGAACTCAACCGCTTTTGCGGCAGGAATTAGTAAGGCGGTGGTACCATACCTAGGCAAGACGTTGCAGTATTCTAACACCTAGCATTCAACATAGGAGTGACACCTATAGCCAATCGTTCGCCTCTTATAAACTGCCTGGCAGAACGGTAAATGATGTATTCTACAAAGAGGTACCGGACCAACATGGGGATGAGAAACAAAAAATTTAATAATCAAATCAAGTTTCTCGAGCTATCGATACAAAGAAAGTTAGCTATCTACTACTACCTAGACAACGTAGTTGAAAATCGAATGATGAAATGATAAATATTTATTTATTTTATTTATTTATTTATTTATTTCTTATTCATTTACAATATTATTACAGTTGCCCAAGTCGACATTGCAAGTAAACTATAACTTAAAAACTATTCCTTTCAATATATATTTTAGCACATTCCGTGACATCCGAAAGTCTACTATGATAAAAAAAACAGTAGCAGTCGTGGGACTGCCGATATAAGTGAAAACGGAACTATTAAGTTGAGAGTAATTAAAACTATATGCAAAACATAGCTATAGATATACTATTATCTTTAGCATGTCGGTGACGCGAACCGAGGATTTTACCCTCTACCAAAACGCTCAACGCGCCTAAAGAAGTTTTCACTTCAATATCTATTTTCAGTGATATAAAATTAATTAACCGAATGGCACGCGACACAGACACAAACTTCAGCAGGTTAGTCCTTGTTCTAGGGACGCTCAGTAATGGGGGGCGGCGACGCGCGCCGACGTAGCCGTCAGGGACGTACAGTCGCAATTCCGCCAGGACCGTAGGGTGGTGCAATTGCCCGCGCAGGACGCGTACCATATAGCATACCAGCGATACGTCACGCCGGACGCTAAGGCGATTATATCCTACAATACCTAACACAAATAAACTAGGATACATTAGCTGATACATAGGGTACACACCGTATTCTTTAAAATATAAAAATCGAGTAAACTTATTTTGAATTTTTGCCTCTTGGGGATTCCAAATAATAGCCGTTGACTCAAGGTGACTCCGAACGAGTGCGTTATACAGCATTTTTATGACTAACATATTGCTAAAGTCTTTGCAATTTCTTAAAATAAACCCTAAATTTTGGAACGATATTAATTTCATTTCACTGCTATCATTTTTACTATTTTGAAATTTTTTGTGTGTCTGTCTGTATGTTCCGTTATAACTCAAGAACGGCTGGATCGATCTTGATAAAAATTGATATACAATGAGGACACTTAATTGCACAAATGATGACTACTTAAGTACCTCGCTGACGAAGTCACAAGAGGCAACTAGTTTATTAAAATAATAGTTACTTTAAGTGCATCTGACTAAAAAGATCCAGTCTTATCTGTTTTGATACGGTCAAATTATAGTTTCTTACATCTGCCCCAAAAAACTACACCTTATGCAGTATCTGTCCGTAACATCGAAGTGAAGCATGACGCTTAACCCTCTCATAGGTGCCGGCTAACCGTTAAAATGAATAATGACACGGTCAAAGCAGATGTCGTCAACCTGTTGAGCGATTTTAAATAATATTGAAAGTCATTGACTTCAGGTCTAAAAGTACTCAAAAATTTAAGCTACTTATTAGGTTAGTAAGTATAAAAATTATATAGTTATAAAAATAATACTGTAAGAAAAATATATTACGTTTCTTGTTCTACGTTTGCTCATGACCAAAACAGTTCTTAAATAGTTTTATAATATAGAATTTAAATGCGTTATATATATTATACGAATATTTACAAAATCTAGTTGTCTGTTTATAAATTAAAAAGTATATATTGCGTTGTTCTACTAATATAATAGCTCCAGTGCTTGTTATACTAACGTCTCAATATGGAGGTTAAGGTAGCCAGTAAACTTGTTCATGTGGCATCATCATCTTGTTACATGAGTAGCAAGGCACCATTAACATCTTTGGTGTCTATAGTTGATTGTTATCTTTTTATCACGGGAGCCATCTGAGTGCTAAGTGTGAGTTTTTCTTTTCGCATTCGATGGTTGAAACTGGTTTCTCACGTTTACCACTAGGTGGCGCTGTACAAATCACATACAAATTCCTAGTAAACTCCAAACGCGCTCACGATCGAATGCGAAAAGAAAAACTCACACTTAGCACTCTGCTTGTTTGCTTTCCTATGATTTAAAAAATCCCGAAAAGGCTACAACTACAACATTCACAAACATTGTGTGTACAATTACAGTTTACATTGATAACCTCTGCTTTTCTAACTTAAACGCGCTTATTAAAAATCTTAAAATAAATAAAAAATTTGATTATCATTTAATTTCATAGTTGGGAAACGCTCATTGATAGCGCGTGCGGCCGCCACCTGCTTCCGTCGCTGATGGGGTTAAGTCAATATTTGGATTACATATTCAGTATTTTTGTCTTTTTTCGGATTAAGAACCATCAATCAATAAGACGACAATCTCCGTCTTTGAGTTAATGCGTGTTCAATTGTTTTTTTTTTTTTGTTTAATTGGTGTTCGTTAGTCTCGCTAAAACTCGAGAACGGCTGAACCGATTTGGCTAATTTTGGTTTTGAGTTAATTGTTGAAGTCCAGGGAAGGTTTAAAAGGTGAGAAAACATAGAAAAAAATAAGAGTAGTTAAAATGGCCGGTTCAGCTAGTCTAATTATAAATTTGGAAAGTTTTGAACCAAGTTGAAGAAACAACCTGAAGTTTTGTACCATCTCGCTTTACTGATAACAACGCACTTTTAACGCTTTAAGGGGCTACTGGCGATGGTTGTTTTTCCATCAGGAGAGCCATCTGCTTGCTTGTTATCCTATGCTATAAAAAATCAATACACTTCTTTCCTATAACTTTCTTAATTCATTGCTTTATAATGTTAAAAATAACATTGTTTTTTTAACATTATAAAGTTTTTCTGCCAAAATTTTAAAGAAATATTATATGTTCTAAAAGAGCAACGAAAAGTTGTGTAGCACAGTATATTGTTAAAATATTGAAACTTGTGTCAGGCATTTTTAACTAAAGATTTAATATGTCTAAAATTCACGTTTAATGCGTGACGGGACGCAACCGCGAATTCCTTCTACTTACCCTGATGAAGGAACTCATATGGGTCAGGAAAAAATCGGGATGACCCGGAACTGAGAATGTTCGCCGAGCATTGCACGTGCAATATCAGTGTCATTGACACGTGGATATTCACTGGCTGCTAGCGCCAACGGAACACTAACCTAACAGTAAAATGCGGCTTCAGTCCAAACAAAATCAGTCTGTAGTAAGTGACCACAGTAAGAGTGATAGATATAGTTATTTTTACACGTCTGTGGAAGAGTTATGTTTTTCAAATGTATCTAATTATGTATGTAAATTTCTTTGGTACGCTCTATAGCCTATTTGCCTTGTGTTAGTCCGAATCCCTTTGAGGAATTGACCTCTGCCGTTCTGCCAGGCAGTTCGTAAGAGGCAAACGTTTCTCTATGCCATTCACTAACATTGTGGCTACTAAGTGCTAGAGTTTGCATTGTCTCGCCCGGGTATGTTACCACCGTCTACCTGTTCCAATAGCGTCAGTGCTTGTTACTGATCTTTTCCGATTTGGAGATAATGGTAGCTGTAAACTTATATTTATTGCATTGAGGATAACAACGCACCATTAACATCTTTAGTGTCTATAGGCGAAGGATTTCTCTTTCCATCAGAAGAGTCGTCTGCTTGCTAGCTATCTTATTAATATTTAAACAAGTCCTGACGGATTTCAGCTTGACAGGTTAGGTTCGTCTTGATTCCCACTGAGAATATTGTGGGAGTGACTTTCTGTAAGTAAAAATGTTGGATTAGCCTTGTTTATTTTTACATTACAGTTAATTATATGTTGTTGCTGTTGGGTTTTTGTTTTCATCTATATATTAATCGTGAAGGAAAAAATTTGAATCTCTTTCTCTCTTTTTAACGCCTCTGTGGTGTAGTGGTCCAGCGTTGGCGTTGACCACATGAGGTTCCGGGTTCGATTCCCGGGTCGGGCACATAAGAAAATTGTTTTTTCAATTTTCTGATAAACATAAAGTTGCCCGGGATTGGAAAGTGCCCGGTTGGCGATAGGCTTGCCACCTATCACATTTGTGGGCCTAAGTATCTTCGGCTAACCGTGGGTACACTTGTGGTACCTCTGCCTACCCCTTCGGGGATACGGATGTGAAGATACTGTTTTTTTCTTTTTAAGACAATTAATGAACGATGGAGTATAAAATTTGGCACAGACAAAGGTTACATTGCGAAGGACTGCAGAAACATAATATTTTTAAATAATATGCATTACAAGTTATTAAAATTATAAAAATAAACATTTCCCACACTACATTTATGTGGCATACGTGATATTTTACACACATGTCTAACATTTTCAGTTGTCAAAGAAAAAGCAGTTGTCAAAGTTAAAAGATATTTTATTGTTTAGTCTATGGTCGAATTTCGGCCACAGGCGATCGCTAGTAATAATAATCACTTATTCACTGCAGCCAACTATACGAATTTTCCAAACTGCTCAAGCCAGAAAAAATATTCTGCTTAATCGTAAGTAATGTATTTCACACTTTCGCATAAACAAATTTAAATTAAAACATGTTTTTCGTATTATTACACTGCTTATAAAATTTGCGATTCGTATTTTATTAAGTCCTTTTCATATTAGAGAATTTGAATTAAAATTTATAAAGCGAATGTAAATGAAAATTATCCATGTGGTGGGACGGCAATGCCACATGTATTAAGTCTATCGTCTAACCTCCGAACCGGAACACGACAGTGACACACAATGACGCTATTGGGATAGGAATAGGTAAGACGTTGGTACAAGACCCAGGTGAGATATTGCGGATTTCTACCACCTAGTAATCACGATGGTAGTGACACCTATAGCCAATCGGTAGCCTCTTACGACCCGCCTGTCAGAACGTTAGTTGGTCTATTTTTTAAAGGAGCCCGGACCAACAAGGGGGAGGAGCCCAGACCAACACGGGTGTCTATTCTTCTATTTCTCAAAACATACACTTTTGAAAACCCTTCAATATAGTTTCAACATAAAAAGCCAAACCTATTAAAAAGCTGACCGATTGCTTTGTTGTCTAGTGGTTAGCTTTTAAGAGTATTCTTTTTATACGGATTTGTACATAAAATATAATATGTAACATTAAATTTATTTAGCACATATATTTACAACAAAATATCGCGTACGAAATATGAAGGGTCATGTTTCCTCTTCAACATCTACATACATATACAGACCGGTCGGTCCCGAAGAGTCTCGACACCAACTTTAAAATAGAACCTGATTTCGATGATAAAAATTGTCATATCTATATATCAATTGAAGGAAAAACTTTAAGCCTCTTTTAAAAACAATTGTTTTAAAAACTTTACTGTACCAAATTTCATACTGCAGTACCTATTAAATTTGGCACAGTAAAGTTTACATTGCGGAGGACTACATAAACCTAATATTTTTAAATAAATTGCAGGAGAAAAATATCACTACATAGTATAAAACAAAGTCGTTTGCTTAGATCTTTAAAACTACGCAACGGATTTTGATGCGGTTTTTTTAATAGATGGAGTGATTCAAGAGAAAGATTTATATCTAATACCTTTAAACGAGTAATTCTTGTATATATATATATATATATATATATATATATATATATATATATATATATATATATATATATATATATATATATATATATATATATATATATATATATATATATATATATATATATATAATTGGAATCTCGGAATCGGCTCCAACGATTTTCATGAAAGTCACAAATTAGGGGTTTTTCGGGTCAAGGAATCGATTTATCAAGGTCCAAGAAGAGCTCGGTTTCCAAGATATGGGTATGTGAAAAACCGAGCAAAGCTTTGTCAACCAGGTACAGAAAAAAAATTATATATTCTATAGGAATCGATTTATCAAGGTTCAAGGTCCAAGAAAAGATCGGTTCCAAAAATATGTGAAAAACCGAGCAAAGCTCAGTCAACCAGATATTGTATAATAATGTATACAGCAAAACAACATTTGCCGGGTCAGCTGGTTAAATTAATAAAAGTAAACATTATACACACTACATTCATGTGACATACATGGCAATATTTACACATGTATACGTACTATATATTTACGGCTAAAATCTGTCGTTAAACTTAAAATAATTTTTATTATTTAGTCTATGGTCGAATTTTGACCACAGCTGATCGCTAGTTATAGTAAATACTGTATGTAATAACATACATATAAAACTTTACACTAATAGTCTTATGGTGTTGATAAAAAGATAGGAGTGCGAGATTACTTCGCGGTTCGAGCAGACTTGACTTGCTTGCTTTCTCCAAACTGGCGTGCTTGTATGAAGAAATATGAAAAATTTTTTTTACGCATTACTTAATACTTAACATCGTCTTCGGACAGTATTAATATATATTATAAGGACCATGACGAGCATAGACAAACTTACTACACCTAAATTATTACTGTCATTAGGGAAATAGGTATGTTGTTTTTCTATAGAAAAAGAAGGCAAACGGACAGGAGGCTCATTTTATGGTAAGTAATCACCGCCGCCCATGGACAACCGCCTTTTAAGAAAGAGTAGGCTCTTTTCTTGAAGGTCTCTAAGAAGTAACCGCTTACATGTTTACAGATTACAGAAGTAGATCAATAATTGTATACGCATACCATCAGATTATTTTAGGTCAGCATGTCAATCAGTTCGTAAACTAGAAAAAACCTAAAACACAATCTCGATCTATTTTCTCACGGATTATAATCAATGATCAGAATAACAAAGCAGGATCAATGATAAAAGAAGGGACGACAAAAAGTCAATAAAAGAAATTTTTATCTGAGATTGATTGGTTCAGTCTGACCCTTTACCGATGCGCCTGAGTTTTTATGGACTTTCACAAAAAACTAAATGTATCAGTGTTTATTTGTGACAATTTGCTTTGTCGGTTTGAAGCGATTTACATTTGAAAGAAGTTTTTTTGGGTACAACGAAGCGACCTGTAACAACACGGTGAATGACACAGGTAGTAGGTCGAATAGGGTACAGATAATCTTGAAACTTGCATTATCTTACTCGTGATTGGATGTAGACATTTTTTTATAAATAATTATGGTTGGGATAGTTTATATCATGAAGTACCAGTTAGGAATCCCAGTTTAGGGAAAAAATGTTTTTTTTTCTATTTAGAAAAATCTCAGTACCAGCCCTGAGTCTAGTAGTGTCAATAATCCGTAAAATAAGCAATTGAGGAGCGTTTTCACAAAACAATACATCAAACAAAAAATCAAAATTGTTTTTTTTGTCATTTCGTACTCAATCCCCACAGGGCTACACCGTGGTCTTTACGAATTTTCTGTAAATGATACATAAATCATTCAAAAAGTACAGCGAAGTGCTTTAGTTTTTTGAAAGTGATACATCTACAATAAACGAATTTTTTCAAAACGATACATCAAACGCTGTTATTGTTGTTGTCTCTTTTTTACAAAAATAAATAATTATTGTCTCTTCTTTCACATTAGTTTGATTGTTTACGTCATAGGGAGTGCACTCACTTTTTGTTTAAGGTTATAAATTATTATCGTATGCAATAATTATAATGGATAGCGGAGAATATAACACGCCAGTTAATGAAGTTGAAAGAGGTCGAAAATCTAGACGTTGTCGCCGCACTCCGAAGACGTCTAGATACACTGAAGACGAAAAAAGTGGTCCAGATATAGATTGTATCCACCATTTAGACAAAACAGTAACAGGCATCAAGAAAAGGTCTTTATGCCAGGCAATCCGACTAAGTTATAATGATATGAAAGGTAAGAATTGTTCAGTACCTACATATTTAGTTTTTGTTAAACACGAGCGGTAGCCGGCCTTGATTCGAGATAAAAAATGTAGACTATGTGTTATTCTGATGCATAAAAATGTTATGCACGTGACTATATGTATACTTGCCTACATTTCTTTTTTAACTTGTTACAGAATTTAGAAGAAAACTGTACCTGAACGATACGAAAATCGAACAAGATAAGTTTTTGTTAAAATATATGCGTATATCTGTTCCAAAAAGGCGATCTAAAGTCATAACATCTGTGAATTTCCGCAAGATGTCTGTCGCTTATTTTGTACCAATAGGACAAAGTGAAATCCAGGTCTGTTCTAAAACTTTTCAGAAAATAACTGGTACACAACGAATGTGTCTTCTTCGTGTAGCTAATACATTTCTGGCTACTGGTGCGCAGCCTAAGGAACGACGAGGTGGTAAGAGTGTCAAACAACTTGAAGCTATAGCTGAAATGGGAGACCTGATAAAAATGATATTTTAAAGTATAAATGTAGAGAGAGCCACTATTCTAGGAACAAGTGTTCAAGATCTTATTTGCCCCCCGAACTAAATTTAAAGATTATGTACGAAAAATTCATTGAAAACCAACGGTCAATTTCTGGAAAAACTTGTTCTCTGTCGAAATATAAGTTAGTATTTTACAAACAATTTAACCTAGGATTTGGAAATCCTCATGAAGATACTTGTTCAGCTTGTAAGGAGTTTTTAATAAAAATTAAGAATGAAAAGGACTTAGATTTAAAAAACAACATTCGCATTGAATATCGTTTGCACAAGCTAAGGGCAAAAAAGTTCTTTAGTCTACTCAATGACACTCAAGATGAGGATAATGTAATTAAAATTAGTTTTGACTGCCAACAGAACCAACCTCTTCCAAAATTAAGTGTTGGAGAGGTATTTTACTCACGTCAAGCCTGGTTATATAATCTTTGTATAATGCAACATAAACCTAATATGAAACAAAACAAAAAAGATATAGAGTTTTATGTTTGGTTAGAAAATCAAAGTGGACGGGGTGCTAATGAAATTTCGTCGGCACTTCAACACTATTTGAAAAAGATAAAAGAAAAATGCCTCAAAGAAGGCAAGAAGAAAATGAAACTTGAACTGTATTCCGATTCTTGCAGTAGTCAAAATAAAAATTTCATTATGTTAGCCATGCTGGCAAATTTCATGGCTACTAGTAAAGTGTTTTATAAGCTGTCCCACTTTTTCCCCATTCGAGGCCACAGTTTTATGCCTCCTGATAGAGTGTTTGGGAGGGTTGAAAAGGACTACCGCCGGCGTGAAGTTATTGTATCGCCAAATGAGTACTATTCCATTCTCAATAAACATGGCCACATCAACGAATGGGGTAAAGATTGGTTTAGTTATGACATGAAAGCTAAGGCCAAAAATATGATTAAGGCAAAACTTCCATTTAAAATAAGCTAAACCCGGATACTACATTATACAGTAGTTGGATCCCGTGCTTTAAAAAATATTGAAATTAGTGTTCAGGAAGTTTATTCTGCTGCGCCAGTGACAGTTGATGTTAAGAAGAAAAATGTAAAATCTTTCTTACGATTCGATTGTGCTCAGTTGCCTAAAACTAACATGGTTTCTTCAAAAAAAAGGCAGATGTTGAAAATTGATTACAAATTCTGTGATATATCTGATGATCCCGATGCTCAGGCATTTTATGCAGATGTTCTCCAGGGTTCAGCTCTCAATAACGACAATGTACGCCGAAACTATGACGATGAAGAACCCGTAATATAGTCCACTAATAATATCAAGGTGAAATCCTGTATTTGTGCAGCAGATTCGAACTAAATGTATCGGGTTTTTATCAAAACGTGACATCAACAGTAGATGTATCAAAGTTGAAAAAACTCAATGTTTTTCATGTCATTTTGTTGATATGTTTATGTGTACATTTTTTCATTGTATAAGTAAAAAGTATCAGATTAAACTAGTTAATAAATTAATAAGCAATTTCATTTAATTTATTTTATGGAAACCCTTGTAATTAAATAAATCACGTTATTGAAAAAAATTTCATTTTACGATGTATCGTTTTGAAAAAACGCTCCTCAATTACGGTGATGAGAATCATCAGTCATCACACACATTGCAAAATAACAACATGGTAAATTGTGAATTTATTAAATTATTTTTTGTTTTCCTTACTAAATCTTAAAGAGCACCAGCGTGAGAATATTTTTGTTATACGGTAGCAGTGAAACGTTAAGCCTTTGCTTGTTTCATAAAATATGCGTGTAATGAAAGCAAGGTAACTTATTATTATTGCTTTACAAAAATATTTTTATTTGAGCTGCCACGGTATATACGTGATACACTTAATATCCAAGTAGCACTGAAATCTACGCGTGTGATGTACCTATATTATTCCGATTCCACACTACTGAGCGTACTAAATTATTCAAGTATAATGTTCTTAATGTGAAAGTTCACGTGTGTATTTATAAGGACGTCTAAAAGTGTGTGTTAACGTATTCGTCAACTCTTCACGCTGAAACATCTGGTTGGATTTTGATAAAATTTTGTTGGGAAAAACAAATTTTGAAACTTTCCGCCGTGTTGGTACCGACCTCCTTTGAAGAATAGACCAACTGCCGTTCTGCCAGGCAGGTCGTAAAAGGCGACCGATTGGCTATCGAGTCACTACCGTCGTGGCTACTAGGTGGTAGAGTTCTGCATTGTCTCGCCCGGGTCTAGTACCACCGCCTTACCTATTCCTGCCGCAATAGCGTCAGTACTTGTCGCTGTCGTGTTCCGGTTTGGAGGGTAAGGTAGCCGGTAAACTTATGCATGTGGCATTAGACCTCGCCACAAGATAGCACCGCACCATTAACACCTTTGGTGTCTATAGGTGATGGTTGACTCTTTCCATCAGAAGATCCATCTGTTTGTTTGCTATCTTATGATATAAAAAAAACTGAACACGTAGGTTTTTATTTACTTTTTATTCCGGAAAATGTCTCGTGAATTTTACAAAAACACTTTAATAACGCAACGTTCTACGTTTTAGATCGCTAGTGCCTAATAAATTATAGTAATATAACAACTATGTCATATGACAATCATGTCCACCCATTAAATGTTGAATAAAGATGGTTTAATGATCATACTACTGTCAACAAAACTTAAGCTCTGTTGATCGACTAGTTAACACCGAGTAAAATAGCAGCTTTAATAACTTTATTAATATTTATTTTATTTTTTATGCCATTTTTTAAGTCATCTAGTATCAAGATTGATGTTATTGAGTACATGTCGCAGAATCAGATTCGTCGCGCTGGGGACGATCGGGAGTTGGTTCAGGGATGAAGACATAATCATCCATCAATCGTGGCTCGTCACTGCCGAGCTAAGACCGCACACTGCACCATTTGGAAGTTCGCTGAAGTTTTTAAAGACTGAAATAGTTAAGTTGGATACATTAATACGCAATATATTAGAATATCTTATTAACTTATTAAGTATATTATCTTATTAGGTTATTTTTGAACGCCCATTGCTTAGGTGGTTAGTAAACCTACTACTACGAATCAATAGGGCCCGGGTTCGATTTCCGCCAGGGACAAGTATTTGTGTGATGAGTATAGATGTTTCTATTGCTGGGTTTGTGTTTATTATACATTTTTGAGTATTATAAATATGTATTTCGGTATATAAGCATCGTTGACTGACACCCATACAACACGCAAATAATTTATGCATGTGGCATGGGGGCTAGATAAATTGTAATTGATCTAACCCCAACGTAATATCCTCCTTTATCGGACTACTAGACGCAGGCAGAAGTTCCATCCGTACGTTGTTGATATACCAAAAAATCGAACAAAACGGTTTGACAACTCTTTTTTGACTCGAGTCGCCAAGACTTGGAACGAACAGTCTGCGTCTATTTTTCCTGAGAAAAATAGTCTTGGAACCTTTAAGAGTAGAGTCAATAGGTGTTTTTTGAGTAGGCGTGTACCACCTTCGTCTTCATCGACACTTTTCACCAGGTGCGATGGAAAACAAACGCATTTTCCAATTAAGTCCTAAAAAATATCGCTGGATATATAGTGTAATTTATTCAGTCATATTTATTTGTTATATATTATTAAAAATTGCATTTTCACTTCTGTTGATACGAGTATGGAGTGACATTAGTCATTTGCTACGAGTGTCACTTTCTAAACAAATGTAAATGTCAATAATATATTATTGTAATTATTTATTTTGTTATTTAAATAAAAAAAGAAAACAGATTTATTTAATTATAACTACCGCAACCCTAAAATCAGTTGCCACCAATATGCTACATAGATAACAAGGTTTACTGATCACTAATTTACTGCTAGCCATCAGCTAATAGAATAATGGCTTAAAAGACCTTTATGAGCCAACGGAGATGCTTTAGACTTCTTTAGAAGAGCAATCTACCAACCTTTCAGCCAAAGAACCCGTAAGAGCAAACGAAGACAATATATCGCTACCATCGCAAACATTAATATCTTCGTATCTATTTAGACGATGATTTTTTGCTATCCTATGATTTAAATTTATACTAATATTATAAAATTGTAGAGTTTGTTTGTTTGTTTGGTTGGTTGTACGCGGTAATCTCGAAAACTACTGAACCGATTTGAATAATTATTTTTGAGTTGGATAGCCTGTTTATCGAGGAAGGTTATAAACTATATAACATCTTGCTACTACCAGTAGGAGAGGAGTAAACGAAGTCCGCGCGGACGAAGTCGCGGGCAACAGCTGGTAATAATAAAATAACAATATATCGAAATTGTGGCTTGTCATTTCACTTTCATTCTAACAAAAAATAACCTTTGAATGATAATGGCTTAGTGAAAATAAACATAATAACTACGTGTTAGTTTTTAGAGTTCCGTACCAAAAGGGTAAAATGGGACCCTATTACTAAGACTACTCTCCGTCAGTCTGTCTGTCTGGCAGTCTGTCATCAGGCCTAAGATGAAGGAAAGTCTCATGTGATAGGTAGGCAGTTGAAATTTTCACAGATGATGTATTTCTGTTACTTCTATAGCAACAAATATTAAAAACAGAATAAAATAAATACTTAAGGTGGGCTCCCATACAACAAACGTGATTTTTTTTTATTTTTTTTTTTCGATCTTAATAACGACAACTGGTAGACTCTTGAAATATTCATACTATTTAGTTAAATATTTATTTTAAAAATAATTAAATTAAAATAAAATAAATATTTAAGGGGGTATTCCATAAAACAAACGCGATTTATTTTATTATTATTTATATATTATAAAAAAGATTATAAGTTTGAACCACTGAGATACTACTAAAAATTTAAATTTGCTTCCTCAACTAGAAAATAACAAAGAAAGAAATTATTTGATTCAGCACACATAAATAAATCAAAACTGAGATATAACATTATAGAGCATGCATAAAACTTGAAATCGGATTATTGCGCTCTATCATTGAAGGAATAATGCGCACGCGCAGCTACTGTTGTACTTGCACCGCACACAATATGGAGTAATCAACGGCTTGTCCAATATTTTATAAGAAAATAGATTTATGCGTAAGGCTTTATTATATTTACATTACCTTAAATGCGAACTTAATATACTAAAGGTATTCGAAAGACAACTTTTGCAAGACAGATAAATACGTTATTACGAATACTTGCGATCGCCCTGTGGTCAAAATTCGACCATAGATTTTGACCGCCCCGTTGGTCTAGTGGTTAGCGAACCTGACTACGCAATCGGTAGGGCTTGGGTTCGATTGGGCTTGGGACAAGCATTTGTGTGATGAACATAAATGTTTATATTTCCAGGTTTGGGTGTTTATTAAATGTATTGCAGTATTTATATATGTATTTCTATATATTAGTATCGTTGACTAACACCCATATATATATATATATATATATATATATATATATATATATATATATATATATATATATATATATATATATATATATATATATATATATATATATATATATATATATATATATATATATATATATATATATATATATATATAACACCTCGATAATCTAGTAATTAACACACTTGGTCCTCAATTTTAATTGAAATCCTAGCTTGAGTGAAAATTGTGTGGTGTATTAATACCTCCATTATCATTTCTACCTCGGTTTTTTGATAGTTTAGCAAATGAGACGGTTGTGTAAATCACTGTAAAGTTAAATTTACAAACCAACTCCTATATGACGTAGCGTTATAATATATAACAATCTAACTAGTTTATTTGTTCCTTTGGTTAAAACTATCTTCAAGCGTTCTCAATAAATGATAACAATCATCGAGAAACTTTTGAATCAATACAATCCAGATAATTCGAGACGTGTCATTTAATCTAATAAGGTGATTTAGAGTACATTGCCATAGCAGTAATAAATGCAATAAATGTGTACAGAGACATAATTCTTTTGGCCGCCATCGCACAAGCGCGAAGTGGTAAGACTCCTCGTAAAGCAATAAATCTACTGGGATGCTGGATAGCGCCCACGCCGCGCATCTCAGAAGCTATAGATAAACATTGTAGATATGAAACTGCAGCACTATACTGCTTTTCCGTATTTATGCTTAATTTGACGTTGAAATGGTAGAGATATTGTACCTTATTATATTTATAATCACCAGTGTTTATTACTTAATACAGGCTCATCACTTGCAACTTTAGTATGCGTTAGTATAGCAAAATATAGAGTAATACAGACAGACAAAATACAGACTTCTTCCCTTTGATCACATACAGCTTTTAGAGAAGCTTGAATCTTCGATTACAGGCCAATCCTCATATTCTTGATCCTTTAACGCTATGTAGATATTGGATATTTCAGAAATTTCTATCGTATGATACGGCGTATTCCAAGGAAACGTTCATCAACCGACTACTATCTCGAGTGAATGATATCCAAAATCATCTTATTCTCGAAGCATTTTTGCCCGTACTATGTACCTCTAGAGAATCAATTACCAGCGTGTTTGTTTCTGAACGTAGGCGACTAATTAAAAGACATAAAAGACACGAACTTACTCATTCTAATAAGAACGGTAATCTGCAGGATTATAGTTACTCGTATCTTTGGGTGGAGATGATAGCTTAACATACATGTGAACCTTTGATAAATATACCAACTTTCCTGTAAAAAATTATGAACTTCAGTAAAATAAACTTAAATTTGTCCTCATTGGGTAATAAAAAATAAAAAAATTCTCAAGGCTACATATCAGTCAGTTCTTTGGATAATTTCTGGTGCTTAATTTCACTATCTGACATCCTGACCTTTATTATCTCGATATCTGTAAATTCATGATTAAACTATTCTCAGCAATTTTATCATGCACTATCTATTGCAACAAATTTTTGAAGTTTTATAACCAGTTGGTTACCAGGATATTTCTGAACGAAGATATTATATGACTTGGGAATCTCCGAGAAAAGGCATACACATACTTAAAAGTTTAGTTATACAACAGCGACGCCTCTGGTGCTCCTTTCCTAAACGTACAGATTTTTTTAACTATGCGTTGTCATCTGTTTGTTAAAACTAAAAATGTCTTTTTATGATAATTATTCTCTAACTATTTGTATTCTCCCTGTTTTAACAAACAAGCAGATGATTCTCGATAACCGACTAAAACCAGGAACGGTACGTCACGCAAAGTGCGGGGAAAAATTGGGAACATCAAAGAAAGAAAGATTTTAAAAAACTTTTGTAAACCTGTTTAAAGATTCAAAATTCTTATTGTTTTGCTTTGTAAGGTAACCAGTATTTTTGAGGTTAAGGTAGAGCCAAACTTTAACAAAACGCTACTTATGTTCTTGCGCTAATTTAGGTATAAAATTAACCGGTTACCCTGACAGTTACTTTGGTAATAACTCGTTTAGCCAATCGTTCAATTTACTGTTGACTAGAAGACAGACTGTCTATTATTTGAAAAACTTATGTGCTAGAGCTTTGAAGTATCTTTTATTTGTATAAATAATCACTTCAGTCATTGATTTTATTTATATTAACTAACCGTAATAACGTATAATAAATTAAAAAGTGTTTGTGATTAAGATAAGTTAATAAATTATAATAAGATGTTGGTAATATTAAAATTAAAATTACAAAAACATTTGGTTACAGTTTCATTAAAAGATTAATTTAAAAATTGTTACTGTAGAAAATATGAGAATTACCGCTGTTTAAAATTTACAGCACGAAACGGCAGACTACTGTACATATTATAAACATTCCAGAACACTGTTGTAGCTATTTTTATTTATAATGAAAAATTAAAATACTTTCACTTCTAAAAGTGGAAGCGAACTTCTAAAACCAAACTTGTAAAATAGACTCAGGCGGTGTTCCTAAAAAAATTCAAATAAAATCTACCGTTTAGAGTACGACCATGTTAAATAGAATGATAAATAATTTGATCATTTTTTATTGTAAAAGTGAAAATACACTCCCAATATCTTTTGTCCCACACACTCAGAAAAAGTTTCATATTATAATAGTTCTTAAAATTTTCCAGTACGATTTTTAAATAACAACATACTTTCACACAAACTTTGCCCTAACTATAATACAATAAAAAATCCTATTTGTCAATTTGTTGCATTAATTATTATTATTTCGTGCAATTTGGTGCATTTATTCGGTAGTTATGCGCGTACAAACATTTCGGCGATTTATTTTTATTTATATAGATTTTCACGCTACAATTGCTTTCTTTGCTGTCACGGGCAAGGAACTTATATACGATATCTAACTTCCTTGGTCACGGGTAAGACAGGTGCAGTTCACAGTCGTATATCTGAATCTTAGAAATATCCCTCGGATACAGATTACAAGTGTTTTTTTTTTGAAAAAATAAATCAATAGAAATAAAGCCCGAAGTCCACAGACAGTAGAATATCGTTATTTACACTCCGCTTACACAGCTTCGGTGTATAAGAACAATTAAGGAAAAATAATATAAGTAAATTATGAATTTTTCTAGGTTCTTACAGCACCTAATTCTTGTTTTTGTCTAATTCCAAGTTTATTCGAACGTTAATCAATTACGACATAATATAACTAAAATTATAATTGACCGCCCGAGTTTTAAGTGACAAATTCCAAAATTGGAGAGCTTAAATTTTATCCCGAAAAAATATTTTGTATTCATGGGATTCACCAAAAAAACGTATAATTTAGCGGCTGCAGGGTACGGCTAGTAAAGCTTATAACAAAGTCGTGAAGCCTTATATCAGAGTAGACTAATATGTAAATAATGTGTATTAACTTATCCAGTATTATTTATATTTCATAACATGCGAAATAAACCATCGCATTCTCATACTTAAATTATTATATTTTATAAAAACAACATAGCAAATTACAATGTACTCTCCTCCTGTGTTTTCTTTATTAGCCTGATAAAAAAACCCAGCCAAATGCGAGTCGGACTTGTGCACGAAATGCACGAAAAGTTATGACGATTTATGTCGCATAATTTGCGATTTCACAAGAGAATCAAAACCTGCAGAATACTTCCCGTTAATCTTGGATCCTGAAATATATGTAACTAAGGTTACCTAGTTTGTACGAAACCCTCGGCATGCGAGTCCAACTCGCGCTTGACAGGTTTTTAGTGCAGGTACATATGAATGATTTTACTTTAATTTAATTATTTTAATCTAATTATTTAAAGTGAATAAAAATCTAAATATTTTGTGAATATTTAAAGCGTCTACCAGTTGTCGTTATTAGGATTGAGTAAAAAATATTTATTTTGTTCTATTGTTAGTATTTTTGTTATATCGGCACCTACAGATGATGTATTTCTGTACATCATTTGTGACAATTTAATTTGGATAACTATCACGGTTGATCTGATACAGCCTGGTGACAGACAGACAGTCACACGAACGGAAAGCGGAGTCTTAGTAATAGGATCCCGTAGGCGTATCATCTAACGTTTGCAATTCGCCAGCGATCAGCGATGACTCTTAAACGTAATGAAAAAAATCATCAAAAACGTCGCCAATTGCTTGCTGGTCACTAGATGCACTTTTTGCAATGTCACACCATCAAAACTAATCAAGCGGCAACGACTACCACTAATGTACAAGGCAATGTGTCTTGCAATAACTAAACAATCACGATAATTTCGCATTGCGAGTTACGTGATCACCCCGCCGTTTTCTCTTTGGGTGCTGAACCCTAAAATGTGGAATATCACTTACGCCTTGAAGACTTTCTACAATTACCAGATTTTATAAATAACAATCACAACAAAGAAAATGAAAGTTTTTGACAAAAATAAGACATGTACTATTGTGTTTAACCACAGAGACAGAACCCCTATTATTAGAAATTCAGAATGCACCTGTTACATATTATGAGCCTGATCCTACCTTTCACAAATTTACATATCGCTCAGCTCTTTGTTGATACTAACGAGGGTTATTATTTCAACCACAAAATGTAGACTTAACCTGTTCTGATTGATAAAGGTATAAAACATACATAATTGTCTTAAAGCTTGGTTTAGTTTTTTACTCTTTTGAATGTAGGATGTAATATTACCAATATATTATAGTATTGTTTATTTTTCTGGATTTGGGTGTGTATTAAATATATTTTAGTAATTTATATGTACTCGCATTTCTTTCTTTATATTGGTGGCGTTGACTAATAAATATATTCACTTAAGAAATAAATTATAAAGTTAGATCAATTTGTGTAATTTGTCATGCGATATTTATTTGTTATTAAAATTGTATAATTGGTTCAAGAGTTTTCTGGTAAATATATCAAGAAATTATAAACAATTTAAATATAAAAAGGGAATGCTTAGTAGTTCTTTAGTCAGACCAAGAAATATTATCTATTAAAATTTGACAATGTCGAAAATCTCTACCACGTAATAGCCCTGATTGTTGTACTCGAATAGCCAATCGTTCGCCTATTGCAAACTGCCTGGCGGAACTGTTAATAGTCTATTCTTTAAAGGGGATCTGGACCACACACCAAAACCAACACCATGAATGCCTATAATTAAATAAACTTAAATAAATTAAATTTATTTAATTATAGGCATTCATAAATAACTTCAATAAAAAAATTAGATATCTTAAATAGCATAGTTATGTCCTAAGGAACTTTAGGTGCTTTATCTATCATACTGCAACACCTACATTAATTATATTTTCTACCCAACCATATTTACTGAAGGGCAAAAGAAGGTCAGCGTTATCGTGGTGAAAACTTTACCCTGTCTATTATTTTTTTCGCTTAAGTCTTGTCAGCTGCAATTTAAATAAAACAAATCTACGGCTTTGCCCGGCAGTAAACAGTTCGTAATGAAAAACAGCCTTCTATACACACAGCATTACCACATTGCGAGTAAATTTGGGTTTCGTTATTGTTTGCGGAGTTTAACTGCTCTTTTAGCATGTTTTTTTTTCACGTTGTTATTATAAGTAATCCACTTTTCACCAGTAATCAATCACAAAACAAAAATGAATCACAAATGAGTACACTATTCATTCGATTTCTTCCAGTAAGTTCGTGTTGGACTTAAAGTTTTATTTTGTATATTTTCCGACTTTTTCAAATCAAACTCTTTTATGGTCAAAAAATTTAGGGTCAAAACTGTTTTATGGTCCTTACTTCATTAGCTATATTGTTTCTATTAATATGCTAATTTTGTTTAATTTTTTCAATGTCGTTGACTTTATCCGTAACAGATTGACTCTAGTCTAGCTTCATACTCCTCATTAAAATTCTGTAACTGAAAATGCTTGAATCGATTTTATGTTACTGACACCTGAATTTATAAAAGATATAAATGTTTTTTATGGAAGAAATTATGGTATTTAATTTGCAAATTTCCGTGAAATGTTACATGGAACTGCCGTGATGCAACAGAAATGAAAGGTAGGTAAGGGCAAACTTATCCAAAATCTGAAATTATGGAAGACCACAGCGGCACAATAATCCACCCACTTCCACGACACTTTCTTCCACGTCAGAAGCAAATGCAGTAACACACAAGTTATGTACTCAACGCACGTTTCACTTCGCAACCGAAGCATCTTCAGGAGAGTCGAAAAGCACTTCACTCTATGAAGGGTGAAGCATTAAATTTACAATTAATACTTCAATCTATGAAGGGTGGAGCATTAAATTTACAATTAATACACGTCAGAAGCGTGGAAGAAAGTGTCGTGGAAGTGGGTGGATTATTGTGCAGCTGTGGTTTTTTATAATTTCAGACTTTGGATAAGTTTGCCCTATTCCTTACACTACCTTTCATTTCTGTTGCATCACAGCAGTTCCATATAACATTTCGCGGAAATTTGCAATTGAATACCACAATTTCTTCTTTAAATTATGGATTTCCTCAAAGCAACGCCTGAATCTATTAAATGTTTTGTATTGCTTGTGTCGTATTAATCCTTACTTTATTCTTAGTCTATATTAATATTATAAATGCGAAAGTTTGGATGTTTGGATGGATGGATAGATAGATGGATATTTGTTACTCAATCACGCAAAAACTAAACGGATTTAAATGAAATTTGGCACACAGGTAGATGATGGCCTGGAATAGCACACAGGCTAATTTTTATCCCGGAAAAATTATATGATTCCGCAGGATTCGCCAAAAACTTTTATAATGCAGCTGGCTGTATAATGTATTCTATAATTTATTAACTTACGGCCTCTATTCATTTCCAAAATCCATAGTCTACAAATTTTCCCATGAAGATTATTATAACTTTATAATAAACTTTAAGTGTAATACGAAACGATTATAAAAATATTTTAAGAATTAAAAATAACACCAGTGTTGTTCCGAGTCCCTTTCGAAGAATAGATCAACTGTCTTATTGCTAGGCATTTCGCAAAAAGCGAAAAAAGGCTAATACTTACGTATCACTATCACGTGACTACGAACAAGATGGTAAACAAAATCTCTCATGTTGGTCATCAATCATCATCAATCACGGCAGTTGACCTATTTCTTCAAAGGAGCCCGAAGAAATAGGTCAACTGCCGTTCTGCAAGCAAGTCGTAAAAGGCAAACAATTAGTTATGCGAAACACTGCCATCGTGGCTACTAGGTGGTAGATTTCTGCACTGGGTCTGCAGCGCCTTATCTATTCCTGTCGCAAAAACGTGCTTGTAACTGACGTATTCCGGTTTGGAAGGCATGGTAGCCGGTAAACTCATGAATGTAGCATTGACCTCGCCACAAAATCGAAGCACACCATTAACATTTGGTGTCTATAGGCGATGGTTGACTCTTTCTATCAGGAAACCGATCTGCTTGTTTGCTAAGTTCTGCTATAAAAAAGAATTCCGCGACATCACGCCAGAGTTTTAGTACCAACGCTTTACCAATTCCTACCTCAAAAGCGTCGGTACTCGTAGCTGGCGTGTTTCGGTTTGGAGGGTAAGATAGTCGGTATACTTATGCTTTTGGCATTCCATCCCTACCACGTATATATTAATGCACTATTAAGATCTCTGCTGTATGTAGGCAATGTTAAGATTTTTCCATCAGGAGAATTCAGCTTGTTTGCTTTCTTATGATAAGAAAGCCGACAGATGGCAGTGTAATAAACCATTTTAAGTGTAAAGTTATGAAGTGAAAAAATTATAAATAAATTTAGTAAAATAAAAACGCAAAAAAATATAAAAAACGAAACCACTAAGCTTATCATAATTATTATAATTGCAAAACTACAAATGATTACTTAAAATAAATTACTTGTCAAAATTTGATATACTAATTTAATGCTCTTCATAAATGGCTATTATTGTAAGATATCTCTATGTAAATTGATATATAGCTATTAACTATATATTTTGTAGGAGCGTATTACATGCATTATGAATTTGGATACTTTCAAAAAAATAAAATTTGATACAAGATCAATAAAATTTGTTTAATTTATAACATGAATTCGAATTTCTGTAAAACGACAGCAGTCAAGCTGTGTCCGCGTTTTTGCCTGCGTGGAAAAATTTCTAAAATAAAGTAGCCCTTATTACCGTGGTTTCAAAAATAGACAATCCCGGGGTTTTACCCGCATAGTTCCCATTCCCATGTAATTTCTGGGATAAAAACTATCCTATGTCCTTTCTCGGGTCTCAAACTATCTTGTACCAAATTTTATCCAAATCGGTTTAGTGGTTTAGGCGTGAAGAAGAGACAGATAGACAGATTCACTTTCGCATTTATAATGTGGATTTAGTATTGCAGCGTTCTGTACGCCACTACTAAAACTAGTATAGTTTAGTTTTGTAAGGTTATTTATTCAATTTTTAGGTTTCGACTGAAGCAGAACCACAGTCCCACTTATGTGCATATGTGTGCGAGTGTGTGTGCGTGTGGATGCATTTTTTTTTCCAAAACAAGCTACTTTTTAAGGTATGGGTGGTTAGTAATTTTCTAACACAATGAAATAGTAAACAAGGATAACTATCTTGATGGAAAGAGATAACAATATTGCTTTCAGACACCAAATATGTCAATAAGCATTGCAATCTGTATAACGAGATGGTATTTTTAAATTACCGATTTTAGTATTCAGTGGTTTATTCTGTAGCGGTACAAGCAATTGGCTGGGAAGATCTTCCTTTTCCCCTTCCTTGCCCTTGTGTGTCGTTATCAACCTCCACAGTTATGACGTCACCTGACAAAAAGTGGTTCCATCACTATATGACCCTTCAGCGGTACGAACCAGCGGTGCCACACTTCCACCATGTAGCCGTGGCACAAATTGCTATCTCTTACACCTGTGTTAAATAGACGTCGGTTTAGGTGCAAAACCTTGTTGTAATGTCCACAACTTTTCTCAAGTTACTTCCTGTTGAGTTTCATGATGCGCGAGTGAAACGTTTTTGAACGATAGGCATGATTTTAAGGATAGGCAGGTCCTTTCTCTGCTTGTGACCATTTGTAGCTATCCACATGTTGCTGATGTGTTCTCTCAGGTATGTGATAAGTTAGCTTAATGGCGTGATGTCTATCGGTTCTGAGCCTAATGTTAACACGGTAATATCACATGCAAACGTTTAATGACCATGAACACAAGGCACGACGTAGCGGAACCCTTTCACCTGGCAGTCATGGTAGTAGTGACATGCTTAGCCAATAGTTGTCCTTTTCGAACTGCCTGGCAGAAAGGTCTTTTCTTCATAGGGAGCCCGGAATACCTCGGGGCATATTATCAGGAAAAAGATATTAAACATAAAAAAATATTAATTTATAAAACTAGGAAAGAGTACATCGACCGCTTGTTACGAGTTTGCAAATAAATTTCTTTTATTATGTATTCGCTAAACATAAAGTCGTTAACGACTACAAGTTAAGGATAGGCGTAGAAATTGATGGCTCCTCTATCGAATACTTCAATCGACCTTTATTAAGGCAATGAAACGGATTTATATCGTCCACAGCAATTTTATGTCAAAGTGCAGTTCATTGCCATCCGACAATGTCGGGAAGACAATGTAATTTTATGGTTAAATGAGCCTCACTTGAAGTGGAACTCGCTCGGAAAATGTTGAATGGCAATATTACTCGCCTCTGTGTCTTACACCTTTGTGTTTGTCCTAATTCGTAGTTATGCTTTATGTAACAACAAAAGCGTTAGAATTTTCTAATAATTTTGGTTTGTTATGGGCTCTGAATATTCGTTTTTTACAGGTTGTTTAAGGGTTGACGAGTTGGGACGCAAAGGCATTTAGCAAGCTTTGGTTTAGGACATTATTTTAATTTTATTATATATTTTAGGATTTGACCAGTAAAAAAATTAACGATATGTTTGCCATCCATCTTATTGTTGGACTAAGTATATTCGGCTAATCGTGGGTGCACTGGTTGTACCCCTGCCTACTTCTTCAGTGAAACGGACGTGAAGAATTTTTTTTAGTCTTTTTGGGCCAGTAAATCACAACCACAGACTACATAAGTACTAATAGACACGGCGTTTGGCATTGATCGTGTAGCCGTGCATATGAGCGAACGCTCATATCACTGTCAAAAGTATGACAGATTAATGACACTAATTGTAATTGAGTTATTATTGTTGACGTTATGTTGCATACATTGACGTATTTATGTGAGTTTAAAATTTAGCTACACTTGTTGTCTAAGTAATGTCGTGCCTCCATTTACTTCGTGATCACAACCATTGTCTATCAAGGAGTCTTGTAATTGTGTGACAGTTGCATCAAAAACGGTAAGAGTTATTTTAATATAAATATGCGCATATATATTTTTGTAACAACGCGCAAAAATGAATGTGCATACGATTTAGACATTTTGTGGATTTCATGTTAGTTATGTAAAGAATAAACTGGCAAAATATTATAAAATACTAATACAAAAATGTACTTTTGTTGTGTGGAGTACACAATACTTATATTGTACATAATATGACTACACTGGCGACCAAATCAATATAAGAACTGACTAGTATGAGTAGACTCGATATATGAGTTACTAAACAACGCTTACACAAAAATATAGTATTTAAAAATAAAAATAAAATGTATAGTAAAAATCAAATCTGTTATTTATTATCATCTGGTAAAAGCGTTTATGTATGTATTTATAGTGGAGTAAAATAATCCTACTCACAAATGAATGCAAAAAATATGTTCGGCAATGAGAGATTTAAAAATAAAAATAAGACATACTTCTGTTTGTTTCTTTCTTTGGTTTAGAATCTAAATGTTTTTTGAGGATGGATGCATATTTTAATATTATTTCAACAAATATGAAAACACTAGCTGACCCGTGCAGCTTCGCCCGCGAGTATATTAATAAGTCGTCCAAATAGATTTTAATAACAATGTCATCCCCTATTTCAGGCCTCCAGCGACTGATTTTTGAAAAGAAAATTAGCAACGTTTGACCCCGGATCTTCAACTATATCCATGCCAAATTTCATGAAAATCGGTCCAGCGGTTTAGCCGTGAAAGACAGACAGACATACTATCGCGTTTATAATATTAGTATGGAATTTTGTTTCGGTTACTACATATTATTATCATGTAACAAATCCGTGGTTATTGTTAACCACGGATTTTTTATATTTTAATCTAATAATTTAAGTAGCCATTATAAACTTGTGGAGATACAGTTCTTTTTTTCTTTATTCATTTATGTCATGTAGAGTAATTTATTTATTACAGTGTTTTATTATTTGCAGAACAAGAAAATTGAATTAACATTTACAAATAAATAATAATGACATTTTGTAACTAGTAAAAACGAAGGAGTTTCACGGGTATGAAAAGATACGGACAAAACATAATAAAGTATTTATGTTCTCTATAAAACCTTCTCAAGACACGATCTCATATTTTATGTGGAGCCGGTGAACCCAATTACATTGAATGGTTCGTCATGATCAGAGATTTTTGGGGTCTAATAAAATCTTACGGTAAGATTTATTCCCTCACTAGAAGGCAGGCTACATTCTAATTCGTCTTATTAGCGTTGCAAACCGATAATAAATTCTGAACCAATTAATGAACTGAAATATCTATGTTGTTATCAATAATATGTTATAAATTGTTATGATTATAATATGTGGCTAATTAAGTAATTAATAAAATTATAATCTAAATAACTTTCTACAGTTTTATAATTGGTTTATGCGCAATCTAAAATGTTAATAAAACCAAGGGACTGTTTTATCTTTGTATTAAAATCATCTACATTTTCTTTTTTAATCGCATGTTTCAGAAAAAATACCATTAGATTTAATATATTTTAACGGTTCATTGATCGTAGCCAAGTCAAGTCAAGCCCAGAAGAAGCCGAGCTGACCTACGGCAAGCTAAGTTTGACAAAAAAATATACAAAATGTATCGTGATTCTTCGTATAACACATTTTCGGTAACATCGATTCAGAGTTCAAAGAACACTTCCAGAAATAAGAAAATATGAACTCAAAAATTAAAAAGACCTCGATCAAAAATAGTGGTAAAAATTGATCCAAAAATTTCATCCTAGTCTATTGCTTAAGACTAAACAAATGACAATCGACTTACAAAACCCGTCAGTCCAAGCGACTTGCATCTTCAACACCTGGATAATCTAGTATGTCCTAAAAGTGACTCAGATCGAGTAATTTCATGTCTACCAATAGCATAACCCACGAAAATAAAAACAACTAAAAGTTCTTCCAATACCTAGAGGTAATTGTCACGGGGAGAAGCAATATATACTTGTAATGAGAGGTCAGCAGAAAAGCAATTAATGTATTTACAATTCAATTACTCAAAGGCCGTGTTGTTTTGGACTCCTTTGAAGAATAGACCAACTATCGTTTTGCCAGGCAGGTCGTTTACGGAAGGCGTCCGATTGGCTATACGTATTAGTACCATTGTGACTACTAGGTGGTAGAGTTCCGTAACGTCTCGTCCAGGTATTTAGTACCACCGCCTTACTTATTCCTGCCGCAATACTAGCATTGTCGTATTCCGGTTTGATTACGCGTATACGGAGTAGATTTACGCATGTGGCATTACCATCCCACCTCATAGATAGCAACACACCATTAACATCTTTGGTGTATATAGGCGATGGTTGTATCTTTCAACCAGGAGAGCCATCTTCTTGTTTGCTATCTTGTGATATAAAAATACTTTTGTGGTATTATGTGACAGGTAACTAACAGGAATATATCTTGTCCCGGCTATATTACGTTTTTGTTCGAGAAAAAATCACAATCAATTGCCTGATCTAATGTATTAATTTACAATTGAATTACCAGTATCGTGATATTAAGTACGAGAAATTAACGTCAAGTGAAGTACTTGATTGGCTAAACTATCATCCTTATAGTGTAAAAACATTAAAATTTGTTTATTTTAGCTGATTGAGCGATTGAAATGTCAACTGGCGTTTTCTCGTGAGAAGTGAAACCAGTCGAGATTGCAAGCTTTCGTTTTCAGAAAATCCAACTATACTATGCTGATATTTTTCGTTTTCAGAAAATTCAACTATACCATGCTGATTTTTTTGAAAGGAACAACTAAAGATGAAATAATCAATTAGTCACTTTAAGATTGCAATCAATCAGGCTGGTTTTTAATAGAGGCTACTGGGTACATAGAATTACCAATAATTAAGCTAAAATGGATCACTTAACGACTGCTATTATAGAAATAAATATCGCAGAACAAGCTACATGAATTCATAAATTTAAATGTAAGCTTGATACATGTCTTATAAGTATTAATATAAAGAATGAAAAGTGAAAACACTACATAATAATTCAGATCTTACTAACTTTTATATATGTATAACGCTATTTATAAACCGGTTTGAACACACACTTAGAATTGGCGCTTATTCTATCGCATCGATTACAGTGCAATACATAATAAATGACAAGACAGAACAAATGGTAGGGTAAGGAAAGGTATATTGGTGATAAAAATGAAAAATACAAATAATATAGGAATTCAACAACGAAGCAAGATGTCATTTTTGCTTTAGTGCATTACTTATTATTTGAAGTAAATATTTAGAATAGTCAACTTAAATAACCTAAATGTTCAAATATTTATTAAACAGTATTTTTTTTCCAAATTCGTAGTTTTGACAACATTCAATCGGTGGACGCTAATCCTAAACAGGCTCGAAACAACAAGAGGTTATTATAATGCTTACTATTTTAATATTTTATGTATTTTTAAGTGATATTGGATGACTAATGATTAAAAAATTTTTTACTGCTTGATTCAAGTATTGGACATAAAACCATAATCAAAGCTGAACAAACTAAGTGCAGGGGCAATAAGGTAACGAGGAAATAAATATTTGAAAAAATCATTTATAATCCATGTTCAGCTAATAATGCCTATGCCATGTCGCGAGAACTTAATCGCGATCCGAGTTTGTCAATCAATAAAACTGAGCGAGACAATCCACTTTGTGACTTAAGATAACTTAATATGGACATTTAGTACATATTTTTTAAAATATACAATAAATATTTAAATATCATTACGTTGCTTCCCTTGCGGGGTAAGCAGTACCAATTAATGTAGAAAGACCCCGTAACGATTCGGGATATCTCGTAAAAGGCGAGAGAAGGCTATCCGTGTCACTATTAACGTGATGACTAATTATTTTCGAGTCTCAGCTGGACTTGATGCCGTTGATAGTGTCATGCTGGGTATTGTTGTATCACATTGAGAGGGTAAGTTAGCCGTTAAACTTATGCATGCAGCATTACATCCTTGATATACCGCAATGCGTCATTAAGATTTTTGATATTTATGTGCGATGATTATCTATCTATTAAAATCAGGAAATCTATGCCCGTCAGCCATCCTAATAGGTAAATATAATAAAAAAACTTCGAATCTCCAAAATTCACCGGACTGAATGGTAAATGATCTCAATCGCCGCATTTGCAAACTTTAATGACTAAATTCTTTTGTGGCAATAAACGATAACCATCGCAATAATATTTTTGCCCAACTCAGGAATAGAGTAGGAGGGCCCAAGATGCTAAATAAATAAATAATAATGGGTGGGTAAAATGTGTCGCTACTCGAGCATCATATGGACCTATTGGATTTTGTAGCTTAAATTATACGAAAAATAAAAGGTTATATAATGTTTTTCATTTCTATGGTGGGGAAAAAATCTACAGAAAAAAATGTTAAAAAGAAGAACTGTGACATGAAAACGCTAAATCGCGTCAGATTAAGGTATGATGAGTTAATTGCCAGCTAAAATTTTGAAAATCTGCCGATTCAAGTGTAGCGTAAGGTAGTAGGAGGGTCACAAATTTAAAAAGAAAACGTTGTTTTGACATTCTCGAGCGCGTCGTAAATTTCTTTTATTATAGAGGAAATGATGTGAAAATAAAGAAAAAAAATATGACAATTTCCACAAGCCGAAATTATTGGAATTTTGTTTTTTTTTTCGCTCTAAGTACCCACCTCTATATAAAAGGCTAATATTTGGTGGAGAGCCTCAAAAGTACGTGAGGTACCCCCCGCCCCCCGTATGTTAATCTGACGCGCTCGAGTAAATGCATAAGTTCCCTCTTGGGCTCCCCTACTATATAATATATATATATATATATATATATATATATATATATATATATATATATATATATATATATATATAAACGTGTATATTCATACGCACGCATACGCATGTCATACATTCTTTCTGGATTAAAAGTACGAGTTGACTGGGCATTGACAAATTGTATGCAAATTGCATTATTGTTAAACCCGTAATTTAGACAGTACTTAGTATTCACAGCACTTTGCGAAAATCTATACCTATTTTTAAAAAGAAGTTAAGTGCTTTAAAATTTAAAGTTCAATCCTCATTACCTCAATATCTAGAAATCCACAACATGATTCTCTAGGCACTTTTTACCATACACTACTCTTTTGTGAAATCGATTACCGGCGGGGGTGTTTCTGAACGGATATGAATTCGGGACCTTCAAGAAAAGAGCATACTCATTCTTAAAATGCCGGCAACAGAGCTGCAAGACCTATGGTACTCTGGCCTCCCATGAGCGGTGGTAATCACTTACAATCAGGTGAGCCTCCTGCTCGTTTACCCCTTTTTTCTATATAAAAAGGTGTTATTAAAACTATAAAGGTGTATATATATTTTATATCATAAGATAGCAAACAAGCAGATGGGTCTCCTAATGGAAAGAGTCAACCATTGCCTATAGACACCAAAGGTGTTAATGGTGCGTTGCTATCTTGTGGCGAAGTCTAATTCTACGTGCATAAGTTTACCGGCTACCTTACCCTTCAAACCGGAATGACAGTGACAAGCATTGACGCTATTGCGTCAGGAATAGGTAAGGCGGTGGTACCAGACCGGTGGTACGTCTACTCTAACGTACATGCTTACTAATTTCTACAAAAAGAGAAAAAGCAAATTTGAAATGTAATTAGCACGCCATCTTGCAAGACATGCGACGCGAAGCTAATTTCAGACTTTCCCTCACATGTTAACAATTATAGTGAGGTAAATAAAATATGATTTATTATTATGTGGATCCAGTTAAAATGAGCCATCTTGTTTAAGATTAGTGTTTACTTTATTAAAATTATAATTATTTCACGCAAGCTTCAGCCAATCGTTACAGGTGATACTTATGAAGAAATAGAAGCAAGTTTAGATATTTTTTTATGTCACACATATAATTTATAGCCATGAATTGATATCCAGATACACTTATGGTATATAATTTTGTTTACAGGAAAGGTTTAGTAAGGCCTTATAGTTTACAACTAAATCTTGTTGTCTTGCTAAAACATGTGTGAGAAATTCTAGGCTTGAAGTAATTCTTTTTTTCATGACCTAGTCTCCATCCGATCTAAATCGCTTAACGAAAATATCAGACTATCAAATGACGAAACAGTCACACGTCATTTACGACTCTCTGTTTATTAAAGAATCTAGGTATATTCGTGACTTTGCATCATAATCCTTGCAAATTTTTTAAAAAAGCTTTGTGCAAAATATACATAAATAATATACGCAATTTTTTTTACGGGAGATGAAGACATTGACAACCGTGATAACATATGATGATTTGCCTTTCATTTTCATATTCTGTTGTCAAATAACACCCATAAAGATATTTACATCAATTCCGGAAAACACTCGGCCAGACACAAACCAATACCACGTGACTGATACAGTGGCTTCGGTCGTAATAGAAACTAAAAAGTTTCATTTGCGGTTACACCAAAACACATGCAGCAGATAGCTTATTATCAGTTCATAGGGATTCATCACCTATTCTCCCGGTTCACCGGGGTAAACTCAAAAAGTACTGCATGGATTTACTTCAAATTTTGTATGAATATTACTAATAGGTCGGGTCAACATATAGGCTACATATTATCACGCTATCACCTACAGGGTAGGGGCAGTGCGGAGTAAACGAAGTCCGCGCGGACGAAGTCGCAGGCAACAGCTAGTAATAAATAAATATTCAAGGGACAAATTACTCTTATTGATCCAACCCCATAAGTAAGCAAATTATTTGCTTGTATTATGGGTGTTAGTCGACGACACTAATACATAAAAATACATATATAAATACAGGAATATATTTAATAAACACCCAAACCCGGAAATACAAACATTTATGCTCATCATACAAATCCCTGTCCCCGTCGGGGATCGAACCCGTGCCCCGTCGATTGCATAGTCAGGGTCGCTAACCACTCGACCAACGAGGCGGTTTTGCGGCGGACTATTGCTTTTGCGGCAGCAACAGGTACGGTAGTAAGACAAAATCTGGCCGAGGTATTGCAAAAATATGTTACCTAGAAGCCATGATTGTATATTTAGCTAATCGTTCGTCTTTTAAAATGCCTAGCAGAAAGGCAGATATTCTGTTCTTCAAAAGGGATCCGAACCAACACGAGGGCTTAAGTACTCTCCGAGGAACAGGCTGCTAATACACAACCAGCAAACTCTAAGGTGCTTATTAAACTATTCTTTTTATGACTTCAATCCATGTCATAATCTGCAACTGATTACAAAAAAGTAATTCATATTAATTATAATTGAAAATATGTTATGGATATGTTGAACAGTCAATCCATACAGGTATTAACGTCGAACAAATGTTACCATGGACCCGTGATAAAAGTGACCGAGTTGATAATTTATTAGGCATACCAAGCAGAAACTTCGTAAAAATAAACATGAATGACTGCCTTATTGGGACTTGATTTAATACGGTCAATAAAACAGTAACTAACCTTATATAAATTACTAAACAAATAAATAACATCAGTGGTCATCAACTTTATATCTGCTGTGTAGAGCTCGGAATTGAAGTCTGATTGATGCTAATAGACATTTATGTAATTAAATAAAACTTGTTTTGAGTTGCAAGAAAACTCGATAGATAAATAGATACGATTAATTTATGACATGATACTTATGCACTCTGACATAAAAATGGTAACATATCGAAACATCAATATTTTATTAAAGTTCCCCCGTGTTGGTCCCGGGCGCCTTTGAAGAATAGGCCAACTGCCGTTGTGCGAGTCGGACTCGCGCATAAGGGTTCTGTACCATCTATAAAAGAAAATTACGTTTGTTGTATGGGATCCCGCGTTTAATATTTACTTTATTTTTATTTAATTTTTTTTTTTGAAAGGTAAATTATAACTAAATATACTGTGAAAATTTCAAGTGTCTAGCTGCTACCGATATTAATATTGAGCAATAAAATATGAAAAAAAAACACGTTTATTGTATGGGGACTCCTATTAATATTTTCATTTTTTATTTTTAGTATTTGCTGTTATAGCGGCAATGGAAATACATTATTAGTAAAAATTTCAGTTTTCTAGCTATCACAGTTTATGAGATATAGCATGGTGACAGACAGACGGACAGCGGAGGCTTAGTAATAAGGTCCCGTTTTACCTTTTGGCTTTTAGGTACGGAACCCTAGTAAAAAGATTAACAATAACACTATAAACTCATTAATTGATTCCTGTGAACCTACAATATTTTTTAAAAACCTATCCAACGATATTTCACACAATAGGGAACGTGGGAAAACAATTAACATCCTTACTTTTCCTAACTTTACATGTAGGGGAGCTATCCTGAAAAATATATTTTTCAAGATTTTATGTTACAGCTTTTTAGTAGTAAGGATCCCTGTGGGGACGGACGGACGGACGGGCGGACATGGCGAAACTATGAGCGTTCCTAGTTTATTTCGGAACCCTAAAACCGACTTAACCGTACTAATATCTTATAATTGAAATTGGGCTTCGTTGTAAGACTTATGTATACGATCGTACTTCTGACAGTTACACGAAATAACAAGCAGATAATTATTATTTATTTGTCTTATCAATTTATTAACTTCCCGCTACGTAAGTACATAATGTACGTAGATAGGAAGTTACTGAATTTGCTCGAAAATTGTGTTTTCACTTTTCACCAGATCTTCAGGTTTTGAGATCCTAGAAATCTTTTCCGACTATTTTCGCGATGACGTCAGTATGTCTGTATGTATGTATGTATGTCTGTTTGTGTATGTGTGTATGTAAACATCTCATAATTTTTGAATGGCTGGACCGATCGAAACGCGGTTGATGGCATTCGATTGGATTCTGCTCAACTTAGACTTCCTGAAAATTTTAATCAAGTCGACCTAGGAGATTTTGAGAAATTTTGAAAAAACCCCAAAAATAATTTTGGCGAAACAGTATTTTTTTAACATAAGATTAATGTACCGATTGAGTACAAAAACTAATCAGCTCTATTCCTCAAAAAACTACGTCTTATGTATAATTTGCATCAAAATCGATTTATCCGTTTGGGAAAAATCGTTGATGAAAAATTAAAAAAAAGTGTTTTTTCGACATAACTTCGAAATTTTTCAACCAATAATTTTTTGGTATTTAACAATATTTGAGTAATAAAAAAATACATCAAATGGCATTTCAAGAATCAAAATAAAACTAATTTTCAAAAGTTACAGCTTTTCAAATTTTAAAATTAAGTTATTTTTAGCATATTTACTTTATATTTTTAAAATAATTTTCAGGCTAATACACCGATAGATTTAAAAATCTTACCAGCTTTTCTCCTTTAAAAACTGCATCAAATACTATTAATTGGATCGAAATCAGTCAATTTGTTTAGGATTTATTAATTATGAAAATATTTGAAAAAAAAATGTTTTTTGACATTGCTACGAAATTTTTCAACCTATCGATTATTTAGCTAAAGCAATATTTCCGAGTTGAATGTCATTCGAAAGATCAAATTCAATCGGCGTTTCCAAAATATACAACTTTTCAAAAATCAATATACTGCCATTTTAACATAATAGATGTTTGAACTGAAAAAATCTATTTTTATAGTTTTTATTCTTTTGAGCTTAAAATACCTTAATTTAGCGGGAAGTTTCAAAGATAACCTGTAGGGTCAACCTCCTACACATTTTTTCTTCTTTTGAAAAATCAAGCAAAAATGTAACAAGCAAAACATCCGAATCATACCCAATCCAAGTTAACAAACAATTTCAAAGAATATACAATAATGATGTTCATAAATTATTTCGTAGTCTAGCTTTTTTTGTAATTTATTATTTTTATACCAGCGAAGCATACAAACAGATGATTTTTTGGATGAAATGATTATCCATCGTCGTAAGTATTATAATTATAACAAAGATGTTAGGGTGATCCTATTCTTGTCGCAAAGATGTAATGCCAGTTTTTTATGTTATGAGATAGCCAACAAGCAGATGGCTCTCTTGATGGAATAAAAACCATCGCCTATAGACGCCAAAGATGGGAGACGTAACGGCGGTGGTACCAGACGTCGAAGAACTCTAACACCTGTAAGTCACGATCGTAGTGACTCGAATAACTGAGTAGCTAGGAATGACTGTTTGCCTTTTGCGAACTGTATGATAAAATGGCGCATGGTCTCTTCTTGAAAGGGGCCCAAACTAACACGGAGAAAAATCTAGACGCATAAGTATACAAATGACTTTGTAACGGAATATGCAATAAAGTGAAAAAATAAAGTGATAAACAATGATACTAATGTAGTAAGAAAAGGCGATGAAACCATACTCAAGTCAAATGTTGACGAACTGTTAGCTGTCATGATGGTAGTAAAATGCTATGTCTTTGAATCGCCTTCTATAAGTAGCCTGGCAAGAAAGAACAGAGATTGTCTATTCTCCAAAACGGATCTGGACTATCATACAGGTATTCCTATGTTATCAAATTATTGCTTGTAAAAAATTTGATAAAAAATTTGATAAGGTATTTTCTAATAATTTATAAGTATTTACTTAACAGCATTTTCATGTATTATCATTCATTCTATCTTGTTTATGTTATTAAAACTTCTTATATACTTTTATTTAGTTTATAGATATACAGGTTTCGTAAGTAGAATTGCAGGCAACAGTTGTAATTACGTAATAAAATTAAAACAAAACATTTTCGTGATTCATTGCTTAAGTGCCGTAGGCAACCTATTAAAACTATAGAGCTGCAGAAAAGCAATGTTTAATGATTACTTGGTCATTAAATTGAAGTAATAACTTACATAGTAGCGAACATACATAAACACTCATAATTCCTTCCTAAGGTCCTTTGTAACTGGTTGTGGGAGATTGATGGAACATCTCCCTAGGTGGGCTTCGTTAATAAGCTTTCGTTAATTCTGCTACAGTTGCTGTAACTTTGATTCTTGAGAATTTAAACAATTATTTAAGTACAGAAATCGGATATTTTTTGCGCATTTTCCCACATATTTTAAATAAATTTACTATGTTTTTCACCTATATGAACGGTATTTAATCGCATCTTATATTGTTTCTTTATTTGTATTTATTAGTATAAGAATGCAAAAAAGCAGACAAATATCTAGATAGTAATTATAGCAGTGTCCTTTAAACGTTAAGTATCGTAAATATTTTGATTTCCTTCCTTGTGTAAAAGCGTTTAAACCCTATTTACTTTTTCTGCATTTATTTTGAATTCTCGTAAAAAACAAACCATGTGTTTTAGCCAGACAGCTCACAAAACGCGGGCAATGATTAATTGTCTGACTAAAATCGTGACTACTAAGCAGTAGAGGCAAGTAACTATTATATAATCTGTGCTAGAGGTCTGTGATGTCGTGCCCTGGTTAAAGCCACCCTTTTGCCTATGTTCAAGTCAAATTGTCACTGCCATAAATTTTACGAAGCCCAAAAATAAAAGGGATACAGTTTTTAAGATAACAATCCAGCTTATCTGAAAGATGTTGACTTAAAACCGTGAAACAAATTGATATTTATAACAGATTGGATCGAAAAAAATTTTTTTTTTCTTAGCATGGGGGTAGAATTTGTAGCTTATAAAGAAAAAAATTTTTCAAAAAAAAAATTTTTCAACGTTTGGAGGTAGCCCATTCGTTTTTTAATAAAATAATGGATCAAATGGACTTATTCTAGCGAAAAAATTTTTTTTCCGTCAAATATAATTTTGTTTAAAATTTTTTATTAAAAAACGAGTGGGCTACCTCCAAACGTTGAGAATTTTTTTTTCTTTATAAGCTACAAATTCTACCCCCATGCTAAGAAAAAAAAAATTTTTTTTTCGATCCACCCTAATTTATAATCGATTAGCTGAATTATGACAGTTTTAGGTAAATCTCGCGAGAACTTCTCAATTTCGGGATTAAAAGCCTTTGTGTGATTCCAGGTCTACCTCTCTCTACCTATGTGCCAAATTTCATCCAAATCCGTTCAATAGGTATGGCGTGATTGAGTAACAATCATATAACAATCATACATCCCTCCAAAAACATTCAAACTTTCGCATTTATAATACTAGTTGCAGCGTTCAGCCCGCTGCATTTTAAAAGTTTTTGGTGAATCCCGCGGAATCACCTAATTTTCCGGGATGAAAAGTATGCTATGTGCTATTCCAGGTCATCATCAGCTTACCTGTGTACCAAATTTCTTCAAATCCATCCAGTAGTTTTTTGCGTGGTAGAGTAACAAACATTCATCCATCCAAACATCCAAACATTCGCATTTACAACAATAATAATATAGATTAAAGTTAACAACAAGGCTTGGACTAAGGACTAAGAGCTAGTTACTAGTAGAAATTAAATATTTTATAATTCGATATAAAGCTCGTGAAGTCAGAGTTACCTTGTCACATACCTGATATGCAGAGAAAACAAATATACCGGCAAGTTTAGCCTAGATATAATAACGCATGTAGGTACATATAATGTAAATAAATTTTAATATTATAAAAAAATAAAGTAAAAAAGAGAGAAAAAAATGATAATGTATATATATATATATATATATATATATATATATATATATATATATATATATATATATATATATATATATATATATATATATATATATATATATATATATATTTCAAGATTTGCGTAATGTTTTGATTTTCATGTGAAATCACAAAATATGCGACATAAATGGTTATATCTTTTGATCGCGTTGACTTACAAGTTGGATTTTTGCAACTGAGGGGGGCCGTAGATCCAAGTATTTGATATAAATTTCAACTTAATACCTCTACGCGTTCCTGAGAAAAAGGCTTTTGACAAACGGACAAACGGCCATACGAACAGAGGGAGAGACGGCCAGACGGGCAACGAAGTGATCCTATAAGGGTTCCGTTTTTTTTTTCTTACGAGAGACGGAAGCCTAAAAATGGTGATAATGTTATAAGATATGGTTAAAAGTTAATTCTCCGCAATCCGACGTAAACCACCAATTATAACTGAATAATATTGTTCCAGATTTACTGAGATACCAAATTAGGCCATTCATTAATGAAAGAGAGCTCGCAATAAATTCTATCAATCTGTCTTCTTCCTGCCTCACACAGCTCGTAATTGAGACTACTAGAATGTAGAAATCTGCAACGCTTAGAGTGGATTTGTTAACATCATCTAAGTTTTTACTGTCGCAATCGCGTGGGTGCTGCCTTTGTCGTGTTTTGGTTGTAAGAGTAAGGTAGCTGTAAACTTATATAATTCTAGCTGACCCGGCAAACGTTTTTCTGCTTTTTTAACTACTCTTTATTTCTATATTTTCTCACCTTTTAAACCTTCCCTGGACTTCAACAATTAATTCAAAACCAAAATTAGCCAAATCCATTCAGCCGTTCTTGGGTTTTAGCGAGACTAATGAACTAATTATATACTATATATATATATATATATATATATATATATATATATATATATATATATATATATATATATATATATATATATATATATATATATACATATTCCCCCAAAATTTACTATTATCATGTTTTATGTATGCGATGGAGTTTTCCATTTGCTTATTTTTTACCCACCTCTGGAGTTTTTTCTTCTTCTCCCTCTCTCTGAAACTGCACGACCAGCGCCTTCTTTGCGTATGGTCAGGGATAGCCCTACTCTAGCCATCCTAAGTCCTCCAAGAAGCTCAGCAATTCTTCGATGTGGGATAAAGCCTCATGAATTGACTCAGGAGTTCCGAGGTACTTAACTAATAACAGACACAGACTAACCGGGAAAACTATAAGAATAGAATTTAAAAAAATAAAATATTTAAATAAAATATTACGCATTACCTATTAAATATCTAAAGAGCACTTAATAAGGACGTAACATACACTTTTACAGTAAATAACCTCAAATAACAAAAGTCCTGAGATGTCCTACAAAAGTAGCTCTAAGTCGTGATGTGAGAATCAATAAATTATAGAGTCTGTTAGGCTTTCGTGACCACCACTCATCTTAGCCACTTAAAAGCTATCATGCACTTAGGTATTGTATTTCTGAAGTAAAATAAGGATGTTTAGAGTTTAAAGGTTCTATTCGGAAATTGTTTGATAAGTTTTGCAACGAAAATTCCTCGTGGTTTGTATGATAATTTTAGAGAAAGTGTTAACGTTGTGTCTAATTTTATCAGGTCTGTTGCTCAGTCGCAGCAGAAACAGTATACACAATTAATTAGTTATTATTTTCGAAAATTAAATTACTGTCATTTTTACAAATCTTAGGTTTTTAACACTCGGAGCTCAAAAATGTATCTTTGGTATAGTTTTTGCTCTTTTGAGCTGACAATGTCTAAATTTAATGAGGAGTTTCAGGGATGACCTGCAGAATCAATCGGCTTACAGATTTTTTTAATTTATTTAATCGAGTGTTTGTGAATAAAGGACACGGAAATAAAGAATCTGCCAAACTATTGTAGCGCGATGACACACGAGAATATGTCAGATCAGTTTAAGCTACACTATAAAAGAAACTTGCTAATAATAATAAGTCCAGAGAACACTCCATTTGAAATTTTGGCTAAGGGTTCTCAATTATATCTATATCAAGCAGTCTCATGAGTTCATCATGGGCCAACTTCGCCTTAAGGCACATAATCTAAACTGTATGGCTTGTAATCGTAAAAATTTAAGATTTGGTTTTGTTTCAAGCATTTAATATAGTTATAATTTTGATTTTGACTCGTCTCAATGGTCGAGTAATCATTTTATACGCCTCAAGACTCCTATTGAGTCGAGAGTCAGGTTCAACTAGGAGCACTTTTGTAATGAACATAATATAATATGTACATATATGTCAATGCTTTCGAAAATACATGGTATTTATTTCGTTTTCAACGACATCCGATAAAAGGGGAAGGTTATTAATTCGGTTTTGTGTTTTTATGTTTGTTACCCGAGAACTCGTTCATTTAAAAACCGATTATGATTTTTTTCTGAATGGATATATGTTCCTATTCCCTGTGTGGTCTTATTTTAATTTGGTGAAGATCTGATGCAGGGTTCCGGAAATACAAGAAATGGTAAGGTGCTGTAGTTAAACTGCTTTAAAAATTATTAAATAATTTATTAGCCACACACATAATTACAAAAAAATATATAAAAACGATATTATAGCAGAAAGTGAACTTATATCCCAGTAAGAATTTTTTCCGCTAGCCCAAACAGATAAAATTAAACAAGGATAGTTTGTAAAACATGAATAAAACTTGACATTAATGTGAAACTATTGAAAAAGTGAATTAATATTTAGTGTAAAAAGAGGAAAAATTATACACAGTGTATACCTATTTATTATTATCGTTGAAATTACTTTAAGGTTAGAACAATTTGTGCAATTCATCTAGTGCAGAAGCAGCCAAAGTTTGTTAATTTTTCTAAGTTTGAAGTATTTATTCGCCAAGCTTTGGAGAGCACGTTTACAGGGCTACAAGGCAACATTTATCGAAAATTTAATCTCTTCTTATTATGAAATTCGAATTAAATGATACTTAAATTTATGCAAGGGGATCCCCGTCTCAAGTATTATTTTTTCAAGTTTTCCGTGCCTTATTAAAAGTTTAAAAAATGACTGCAATCCCAATCTTGTTATAGATCTCAAGCCGGTAAAAGTAATCACAGGCCATCAAAACGTACAAAGCCATTGTGAGTATTCAATATTCATTCCGCTGTGTATCAGAACTGACAATTATTATTATTAGAGGTGAGAAAGAGGCATCGTTAATTAAGGGTGGTAATTTGACGTACACTGACAGCTAATATCATGTTAAAATTGATTTGTGTTCAAGAGTTGAAATGATTTTGACAGAATCAATAAGCCACTGCCCTGTTATGTTTGAAACTTGCTTTTCACAATGGATGTGTATGCTTAGATATTTAGGAATGTAACTGAATGGTAGTTTAATGCAAGATTATTCGGCCTTTTCTTCTGGGCATATATACATTTGATTTTTGGAGAATAGAGACATCAGCTCCTGTTATTGTATTTTTTAAACTATATTTTATTTAGCCACTCATTCTCGCCCATTCTGTCTTATGAAAGACTAACTAACTAAACATAAAGCCGAATCAAGAACCTCCTGCTATTGGGAAGGCAAATATTGCTTATTTTAATAGTAAATCTTAACGAAATTAATGTAACTAAAAGATATGATCACTGGACATTGTACTAACGAGTCTAGTCGCGAGCTCGGTAAATTGCTGTTTGTAAACAATTAACTTCTATGCGCCGTGCGCAAATGTCCATACTAGACTTTTTTATATGATCGAGTCCTGAGCACCCTCCTACAGAATTTTAAAAATCAACCGGTATAGAAATGACTTGAGTGATAAGCTATTGTTTAAGGCGATAGGTAATGCCAAACTACGAAATAGACACCTCTTTGAAAGCCTACTGCTGCTAACCGATTGGTCCAATAATTAAAAAAAAAATGCATTATACGTATAATATAATTAAGTTTAAATTTTAAGTTCGTTTTTTCAAATTTTATTGTTATTTTTGACGGAAAAAAATCGAATATCTTTCTTATTTTTACACAAAAAAATGCTTATAACTTCCAAACTACTGTAACGATTTTGATGATTTTTTCTTTTTATTACAGACAATTTATTGCTTTATAAAATTTAAGTTCAAAATTTTACAAAATCATTATAGTGTGCTATTAAATCAATAAAAACCTTATTATTTAATTCGCGGACAGCGCTCGCGTCGAAAGTCAGTCTCCCGGTAGCGTTCATACGGGGAGGCTGTGTCGCATGTTAGCATGCTCCGCTCTCCATATTCGAGTCAAAGAGTAATGGTACAGATAGAACGTTTGGCACAATAGTACGATTGTGCCGTTTGGAAATTGAAGATTTCGTTTACGCTTGGATGTTTTTTTATAGTAGATAATGAGCTTGGACCGAGAAGTCTGTTTTTTTTTACAGATGTTGTTCTTATGATATAGACAAGGAATAAGAAAGGATTTTTTTTAATTCATCCCCTAAGATGGTGAAATAGGGGGTGAAAGTTTGTTTGAAACTCTGTCATTTTTGAGTTATTACAACTCAAATAGAATGATATGCCGTAATTAAATTATCCTTTAACTGAAAAAAAATTAAATATAAATTTAATATTTTTTGGAATTCTAGCCTATAGAGAGGTAAAAAGAGGCTTTAAAGTTTGTATCATAAATGAATTGTTTATTTATTGCATTACTATAAAATCTAAATTATTTTAATTTAGTATTTATGATTTTTAATACAATTAAGAAGTACGAATTTTTGGATTTTTTTAGTACTTATGCTCTTCAATCGAAATTGAAGAAACATGCATGTAATGTTCGAAGTTTCATCCATTAAAGGAGTAAAAGTGTGTGTTACAATTTATATGAAAAATCAAAGGTTTATGGTGAAAATAACTTGAAATTCGGCACTTATAATCTTCAACACAATTTAAGAATCATATATTTGGGGATTTTTTAAAATTTTATTCCTTAAAGGGTAAAAAAAGCATTGATGTTTGTATAAAAAATAGACTGTTTATTGTAGAATATTGTAGAAATTATTTAAAACTTAGTATTTATGATTTTTAATACAATCAAATGAATACGAGTTTAAGGTTTTCAAATGTCATCTCTTCAAAGGATGAAAAAAGTGGTAAAGTTTGTAGAAAAAATAAAATATGTTTAATCAAAATCTCTTCAAATTTATTTATTCTTCAAAATTATTCTTCAAAATTATTTATTATAAATAGTTTTGTTTGCGAGTAGACGCTGAATAATATTTTGAGACTATTCATGTTTACGCTTTCCTACGTTTACGCTTGAATGTTTTATTAGCTATAGATAGATAAGTATTTTGTCAATATTTTACAAAAAAAAAAACATATAAACAACGAAGATAATTCAAGCAAGCGAATAAAAAGCAAAACTCTAAAGAAAAAAAAATAAAAACTGGTACTATTTGAAGGTAGTAAGGACTTCGCAACTAATAATAAATAAATTAAATATATTATACATACAAATAGTCTAAATAAATCAACTGATTTAGTAGTTTCCTCTATAAACATTAAATCAAATTATATATCTTCTTTTTTATTACGAGATTTTGAAACAAAAACTAAGAAGCTAGTTAGTTTTAAAATATTATTCAAGAGATTATATTTAACCAAATCAAATTTTGAAAGGTTTTGTTAAATATTAATTGTTGATTGTATGTATTAAAATAAAGTGCTACCTGGGATGTATTGTATATTACAACACTTTCAAAGAAATAGGAAACGAAACTGTTATTATTGTGTAAATTGTTATATGATTTTTTGTCGATTTTCGGTACATTTTTTTTCTTAAGATATTTATCGTTTTTCAAAAACGAATGTATATGTAATCGATAAATGAGCGATTACTGGTTATTGGTTTTGAATTTGACAACATTCAGTCGATTCATGATGATAAAAGTTCATATAGGTGAACAAAAATGTTAAAACGTAGGTATCTGCATTCACTGTAAATACTCTTTGACGTTGGAGCAAGCTAGCGCGCGATATAATTTTTGCGCTGCTCCTGTCAGAAACTCAAGGTCGTTCGCAGCTGTAATCGCCTTAATCGAAAATGCCATCGAGGTAAAGAATTACGAGTTTCGGAAAATTAGGCTTATAATTCAGATCGAATTAAAAAATAAACCGGCCAAGTGCGAGCCGGACTCGCGCACGAATGGTTCCGTATTATCATCTAATAAAATCACGTTTGTTATATGTATATTTAAATATTTATTTTATGTAATACGAATTTATTTTTATAGTTGACATATTTCCAAATACATACTATTTTTGAAAATATTCAAGTTTCTTTTCCCCCGTGTTAGTTCCGGGCTCCTTTGAAGAATAGGCCAACTGCCGTTCTACCAGGCAAGTTGTAAAAGGTGACCGAGTGGCTATGTGCGTTACTACCATCGTGACTACTATGTGGTAGAGTTCTGCATCGGCTCGACCGGATGGTACCCACACCTTACCTATTCCTGACGCAAAAACGTCAGTGCTAGTCGCTGTCGTGTTCCGGTTTGGAGGGTAAGGTAGCCGGTAAATTAATGCATATAGCATTAGACCTCGCCACAAGACAGCAACGCACCATTAACATATTTGGTGTCTATAGGCGATGGTTGACTCTTTCCATCAGGAGACCCATCTGCTTGTTTGCAATCTTATGACATAAAAGAGAGAGAGAGAGAGAGAGAGATATGTATATATATGTATCTATATATATATATATATATATATATATATATATATATATATATATATATATATATATATATATATATATATATTTATATATATAATTACGTTTGTTGTAATGGAGCCCCCTTTAATATATATTTTATTTTTATTAATTTATTTATTTTGAAAGGCAATATACAACTAAATATTCTGTGAAAATGTTAAACGTCTACCTAGAAATTTTTTAGCATTAATATTGAGCAAAAAAAATACGAAAAGAAAACACGGTTATTGTATGGGGACCCCTTTAATATTTTCATTATTTGTTTTTAGTATTTGTTGTTATAGCGGCAACGGAAATATATAATTTGTGAAAATTTCAGCTTTCTAGCTATCACTGTTTATGAGATACAGCCTGGTGACAGACAGACAGCGGAGGCTTAGAAATAGGGCCTCGTTTTACCTCTTAGGTACGGAACCCTAAAAAGGTTCTAGTTTTAAAACCAGATTTAAGACGAGATTAGATTTCAGATGATTATTTGGAATTTAGTTCAGTAAAAAGTAAATTTAAATTACTTAGTTAAAATATTAGGTGTTGTGATAAAAAAAATATTCACGCTATTCCCTTACGAAGTAGGTAATGTAGATAACGTAAAGCGAAAACTTTGCACCCCTTTTTACGACAATCACGTCAAAAATTGTATAATATATTCTTTACGTGAACGGAGGAGCATGAAATTTGGCGTAGTTAAATTTTAAATGGTTAGGTAATAATGCATTAGAAACACATTAAATTAATAATAAAAATATTACACACACTATCATTCGTTTGAAAGACATCAAAATATACACACATATGTACTTATGGTTTAAGTTTGTTGCCACAGTTGAAAAAAATGAATTGTTTAGTCTATGGTCAAATGGCATCATAGAGTTATGTACGAAGTCGACAAGAGGGTGATTCCAAGTATGTATTAAAGTGCTATTATATACTATAACGTCAGTGCTTGTCACTGTCGTGTTCCAGTTTGGAGAGTGAGGTGCCGATAAACTTATGCATGTGGCATTAGACCTCGCCACAAGATAGCAACGTACCATTAACACATTTACCGTACCATAGGCGATGGTTGGCTCTTTTCATCAGGAGATCCATCTGCTTGTTTGCTATCTTACGATATAAAAAAACCCGTGCTAAGGATTATTTAAGCTGGAGCTGCACTTGCATCAATCGTCATAAAGCTGCGTGACACGATAAATGCAGATGTGACCGGCTATTATCGGTTACTTTCGCATACATTCCGGACTACGCGTGCCTTAGCGCGCATATAACTTCGGGACAATAGACGCAAGTGCGACCACAGCATTAGCATGTTTTAATTATAGAAAGTTTTAGTCACTGGTTTTAGCATGAAAAGCAAATCCAATCTCTAAATTTATGTTGATCACCCATCTCACGACAAATAATTTGTTTACTTTAGGGCTAGACATTGATATAAAAAACCCAAGATACATAATCAGTGTCTCAAAAACGTCCTCGAAAAATGAGCGCACAATTTTAAATTGTGCGCTCATTTCAAATAGAATCGCGTCGGTCGCAACGCTGTCAATTTTATTACTTTTTGTACATTGCTTTATTAAAACAACTATAAATCTTGCGTTCAAGGTTGAATTTGCAAAGGTTTTTGCCATATCTATAACGATATAAATGAAATTAGGGACACTTTTGAGTGTCAGTTTTGTTCGGGACTGTGCATCTTGGGTTTTTATACAATGGAGCTAGATCAATTCTTGTGATTTGTCCCGCGAAAAGCAATACATGTAAAAAAAGTATATTTTTACAAAACATGTGACGTCAAGAAAATAACAGCGATAATAAACTATGTAGTATAATAATTCATATGTATATATCATATTTCATATTCATAGTATAAAGCCAGAAACATTCCATACATATTAAAAATGTAATTTGTTGTATGTAAGGATGTTCGTTACTACGAAATCACACAAAAACGGCTGAACCGCTTAAGATGAAATTTTGCATACAGGTAGATGATGGCTTATAATATCACATAAAATTCTTTAAATTACGGATTAATTAAATTACGGAATTCGCCAAAAACTTTTATAATGCTGCGCATACACAATTACACAATTTATTATTTATAAAAACACTAAGCTTACATCAATAATAAATTGTGTAATTTAAATGTTTTAAACTACTTGAAACATTTGCAGTTATTTTTTATGAAAAAAAATGTTATATAATAACTGAAGAAGTCAAAGTAAAATATTACAATGCAAGTCGTTTAGTACTCGGTCGCTGGCACAATACTGACATCAGTAGTTACCGACAAAACGAAGCGAGAGTAATTATAAAAGAGAATGAAAACGCACAGATAGGACATGACATGTAACTTACTGACTGACAATAGCGTGAAGATAACAAGACGGCAACCTGTTTAAAATTCCTTCTAATAGCCCCAGAGCTTATAACGAATTTCAAGTAAATATTTGATTTAAGTTGCAAGCATACTTTATTGAAAATTAAAAAACCGTTTTTTTTAGTTTAGTTTTCGTACATTAATTATTGTGAAATAAAATATTTAAAAAAGAAATTTAGAAAAACTTATCAGTATATAAAGATACCGCTTTAAAATTTAAATAAAAAAAGTAAAATAATTTTAAGAAAGATTAAAAAATATGTATTTTTTACTTTTTTATTAAAAAAAGGAAAAATGTATAACGTATACAAATTTATGAAGCTTTAAATGCTGAGGTTACTTCATAACTTGCAGCTAAATGAAGTCACCGATTTCATTACAAATTTTTAAAATCTATTTCTTGACCTGAAGTCAGTAATCGCTGAATCTACTACCTAGTATCTTCCACACAAAAAAATATTTATTGGAAAAGCACAAGTGCAATTTCATTTGTTTAATTTAATGTAGTGTAATGTTCATATAATTAAACAATGATTAATCTTAACTAAGTTAACTTTTCGAAGCTTTAAACAGTTGACCATCTGATATATTTTTTTATATATTAAATAATCTATAAACACAGGATACATACCACGACCTTATTAAATGAGTACTGTACGAAGGTGGTGTCGAGAGTCTTCGCACCTGGCGTGTGTGTATGAAGAGAATGATGAATGTGGAGGAAGCGAGACAGGTCTGCAAGGATCGTGATGTATGGCACTCAGTTCTTTCTGCCTACCCCGTAAGGGATCTGGCGTGAAGATAGATATATTTTTAATAAATGTGTATGTAATTTACAAACACATTTATTAAAAATTATATGGTCACACTAATAAAGTGTTCTTTTTTAGCCTCGATCTTTTACATTTAATTTAAAAAAAACGTTATGGGCTCTAAGGGTATAATCGAATACCTATGGTCTTTATGGTTGTCTTTAACACGATTATTATATTTTAAGAGGTCCCGTGTGACTTGCATTTCGTTGAGGAAGAGCTTCTTGAGGTGTCGAACTATCGAATAAATAGCTTCGTATCTAAGTGATTGATTAATGACAGGCTCGGCGAAAACAGAACGGCTACCTAATTAAATACTACTGACAGTACCGGCCAAGAGGCTTCGTCGTAGGAATATTAACTGTTAAAATATGATTCATTGTTTTCTGTAATATACTATAAGGGGATGTTTATTCGAAAATGCGATTAGTTATTGCTTTTTTACCACGACATCTACAAAAATTATTGGTTATGTTTTATTTTGAGAAATTAAAATATGCTATTCCGGGGCGGATTTAAACACAATGCCACTCCTGGGCACCGGAAAAAAGTCCACCCTATTACTAGAATTTTACTTAAGGGGGGAAATACGTATAGAAAGACGTTTTCATGCTGATTTTTTATTAATTTTTTTAGGGTATGAAAACTATATATTGAAACTATCAGGTTATTTCATACATATATTTATATTTTTCCATATTTTACGACAGTATAACTTGAAAAGTAGCGATTTTTCGTTTAAGTTAAAATTAATTGGTGAAATCGATAAATTATAACATTTTTTTTAATTGATTGATTGTTAAAGTTGATGTTCTAAGAAATGCAAAAAATAATTCCAAAATTTTTTCAATTTTTCAAAAATAAATACTAATTAAATTTCATTAATTTCAGAAAATAGAAAAATCGATTATTATTTGAAATCTCCAAGGAAACAAATTGATTAAATCATTTTGATTATTAATTTTTACTAAAAAGTGCCAAAATTATAATTCATAAATAATGAATGAATTGAATTTCTTGAATTATCAATTAAACAAAAAATTATAAATTAATAGAATTAATTAATTATATTGGAGAATAAGACTAAAAAAAAATTTTTTATCACTTTCAAAATTTTGCCGCCCTAAAACATTTGCCGCCCTGGGCACTTGCCCCGACTGCCCCTAGTGTAAATCTACCGCTGATGCTATTTAACCTACCGAAAAATTAAATAGTCACTGCGTTATATTCCACCCGCATATGACTCAAACGACGCATATTCAAATACGACTAAATACTTCCTGTGTTTCGTCAAATTTGAGTTGAAGACTATGCGGCCGCTACCCATACTCGTTTTACGCTATGTTACATTCATGTGTAACACAAAACAAAGGTAAATGTTCTCGATATTTTTGTTTCTAGTATTTTTAACTTAATTATAACGGCATGTATATTTTCGTAACGCACAGAAATATAATTATTTTCCTCTGTGCAATACGAGAAATATTTGGTTGTACCCACCACCCTGTATGCCATAGAGATTCGGATATGGAGCTTAAAGTCGTCAAAGTGCTACGCGATGGTCATAAGTCGTGGAATTTATGACGTGCAAAATAATAACGCAATTGACTAAAATGCTTGATTTGAGAAAGTCTATGGAGACTAAAGGTGATAAAGCTGAGAAGTTTGAGTTACACTACTCACAATAAAAAAATTGTAAGCTGGTTGATCATTCAGGTCGTCCCTGAAACTTTCTGCTAAATTAAAATATCTTGAGCTCAAAGGCGCAAAAATTGTACCAAAACATATACTTTTTGTAGAGTTCAAAAATTTATAGTTAGTAAAAAATAACAGTGTTTTAATTATTAAAATGCTGTATATTTTGAAAACGACGATTGATTTTGATTTTTTGAATGGCAATGCAACGCAATTTTTGAGCTGTGTATTTTAGCTAAGTTAAAAACAGTTTACTTAGTAAAAAAAATAATGAAAAAAAAACACTTTTTCAGTTTATTAATTTAATAGACCTAGTGTGAGCTTTATATAATTTAATTTTATATTAAATAATTCACAATTAATAGAGCAGCTATTTTTAATAATTCTGTAATCTAATTCATTTTAATAATATTCAAACTTTTTGTAGTATTGCTTATTTAAAAAGATGACTGAATTAACTGACGTTTAAAAAAATGTCACATCATGGTTTCTTGACATAATTTATTTCCTTTTCTAATATCACATGATATACCCTCAAATGATGGTTTTCTACCACACATCAAGAAATATAAAAATGTTGCGAAATATTATAATAGATTATGGGGCTACAAGTGAGATGTCCGCTTATGACTACATGAAAAATTATGTAGAAAAATGTCCCAAAAGTACTGAAGATTCCAAAATATCATGGATTGTAGATTCTTTTTTAGGAATACAAAAGCATGAAGAGTTTCTCAAAAAGATAACTTTACATATGTCTGAAGAATTAACTGAGGAGGATCAAGACTATTTCATGATTACATTTTATACCATCACATTTCAAATAACCCCAGCAGACACTCATTGCTTGTACAAAAGTCTTTTTAATTTAAGTAAGTCTTTGTTACATACTTTTACAAATTTTTTGAGTAATAATGTTGTTTTGACATTTATAACGCAGTTGGCAACTTCAAAGTATGATACGAATTTTGTCACACAAAAAATAATTGGACCCATATTTACATGGCAACCTTATATTAGTGAAATGGGCCATACTTATGGAGAGTATCTTAAAAAACTAGAAAGTAGAAAAACGAAGTTACCGACGATACCGGTTCAACTAAATGTACTTAATCGAAAAATGAAGGAATCAACAAGTGCAACTTCAGCAATAGAACCTAGGACACCGCCAAATTCGATCCAGAGTAAAGCGAAAAAAATGCTAACGAAAAGTGCTATAGACGAAAAACTTCAAATATTGCACAATAAAAATAAACAAAAAACAATGCAGTTATTGAATTTAGTTAAAAATAAAAATTATACCAAAGTACATTCTATTAAAACTAAAAATGTTAAAAATGAAATTGATATAAATAAACCCTTTAAATCGAGAATAAATATACCTTCTAGTGATAGTACTCCAGTTGTTAAATATACTACCGCTAGCATTAAACGTATTAACCGAAGTATTCAACAAATTGAACAAAAAGAAGTAAAATGGCTCCAAGATCTTATGGTCAACTGTACAAATACGGCAAAAATAAACGAGTTACTAGAATATGACCGCCAAGAAACTGAAAGAGAAAGATTATTAGACATAGAAAGAAAACATTTAATGGGCCAAATTTCTTATGAAGAAGCAGTTATAGCTAAGAAAAAAGTTTACGATGAAAATAAAAAGAAATATGAAGAATTTCTAAAAGAAAAACAGATTTGGGAAGAAGAAATTGAGTTATGGAAAAGAGAACAAATAGAAAAAAATCGTAAACAAGTCGAAAAACTATCATTTATTGAACTAGATATGTTACACGCTAAGAAAAATGCTATTATGAAAAAACAACAAGTTGCAGAGGAAGTGAGAAAAGAATCAGAAGATATGTTAGCTATTGCTATGAAAAAAAAACAAGAGGAATTTGAACGAAAAATAAAAATGATAAAAGAAATAAAAATTTTAGCTATGATAGCAAAAAAGGCCAAAGTACCAAAAGTCATAGATTTAACAGAATCATCTGGAACAGGTTTGCTGTGTGAAATGTCAATAGCAGAATTACAAGAAAGGTTAAGTATTGTGAAAATAGGTCTTAAAGAAGATTTAGAAGAAAGAAAGAGGCAAATAAAGGAAGCGAAGCGTACTGCAAAACGACACATAGATGAAGCTAAGGACTCTATTCAAAATTATATGGAAGATCGAGCAAAATTAAGACAACAAAGTAGAAAACCAAAAGAGAAAGTTAAAATTGTATCATCAAATGAAATTGATGAACTGAAAAAAATTTTGGAAGAGAAGAGAAATTTACGTAAACAACTCACAAATTAGTTTTTACTGTAGTACAAGTACATTTTAAGGTTTTGTGTAGTTTTGAAAATTAAAATATGTTAAATCTTTGAAACATGTAATACATACTACTTATAAATTTAAGTATTTTCACTGTAGGGACAGAATAGCACACATAAATAGCTCTTCTGTAAAAAGACAAATAAGTTAGTTAAGACAAGGTAGCAACGCACCATTAACACCTTTGGTGTCTATAGGCGATGGTTGATTCTTTCTATCACGAGACCCATCTGCTTGTTTGCTATCTTATAAAATAAAAAAAGTTACTATATTTATAATAATGCGAAACATAGAGGCTTAGTCAATCTTAAAATGCCGGCAACGCAACTGCAAAACCGCAATGTATTCATAGTTGCCCATGGACGGCGGTAATCACTTTTGATTAGGTGAATTTCTTGCGCCTTTTTTCTACTTAAACTTTTAAACTTTCTCTTTACGAATTATTTCGATAGTTTTGGTAACATAAACTCTGTGATAACGCCATATCCCAGGATGACCTGGGCTGTTTCGAGTCTCTTAAGACGAATAGATTGACTTTATCTTTTTTGCTATCTGCAAGTTGAAACACCGAAGAAAAATATATAAACGGGTCAAAAACGCGTACATATATAGAACTTACTTGTAAAGCTCGACGTTTTGGCCAAATTACTAAAAGCCGATAAAGAAAACGCCACTGTTGTTTTAAACACCAACGACTACCTCGGAAAAATGGGAGACATATTGAAGGATGAGACGGTATACAAACCGGCTAGAGTTGCACGGTATATACGGTCTTTAGTGCATCAGAACAGGTTTCTTTTTAAGGAAGACGAGTACCAATTTTTATGAGGGGCAAGATCATCTCAGCCACCTAAGATGTATGGTCTGACTAAAGTACACAAAGCTGGTGTACCTTTGAGGCCTATCGTAAGTCAGATAGGTTCACCTACTTACGATTTGGCCAAGTGCGTGGTATCTGTACTTCAGCTGCTAGTAGATAAAACGCCTTCATATGTAAAAGACTCACGTCATTTCGTAGAACTCATTCAGGATCTGAGGTTGGAACCAGATGAAATCATGGTAAGTTTTGATGTAGAATCTCTATTTACTAAAGTTCCTATTAAAGAGAGTCTGGATGTAGTTGAAAGCAAATTGAGAGACCATGATTTGTCTGAAAAGTATATCGATACGTAGTATTGTACTCTTTGATATCGATCTAATAGAAAATTGTCTAGACGGTATCTACTTCCTTTTCCAAGGTCAATATTACCTCCAGATTGATGGCGTCGCAATGGGCAGTCAGTGGAGTACTTTGAGCAACAAGCCCTCAGTCTAGGCCCAAAGATCGTTCGACTGTGGAAGAGATACGTCGATGACATTTTTTGTATTATTAAGGGCAATAGGGCAGGAAGTAGATCAATTTCAATACCACCTTAATTCCATTCACCGGAAAATCCGATTCACATATGAGACGGAAAGTGACCAATCTTTGTCTTTCTTGGATTTTCTTGGACCAGCCATACACGCTAGCGGTTAGGATGGAGAGTAGGGATGGACATTTAAAAAAACCAAAGTATTTATACAGATGTCATTTAAAGTATTTCCAAAAATATATTGATGTTTTCCATACATCGATTGTTTTTTCTTCCATAGACATGTTTAAGGTTTTTTGTTCTTAGAAGGTGACTGTTTTATAAATTCAGACACTAGAGTTTGATTGACACTGACAGCCCATGTGGTATGTATTCCTAAGCGAATCTTAAAGAAAACTAAATAAAAAGAAAAATATTTATTAAAAAATAAACAATCACTAGAAAAGAATTCATTTTATTTTGTTTGAATACCTATCTCAATATTTTTTTTCAACACTGTAAAGACAAAAGTTTACTTAACCTTTTTCCCTTCAACCGGTTTCTATGCTCAGTCAAAACTTGACTGTGAGAACAAATGGGACCTTAGCTCACTAGCATACAGAAAACCTACACACACTGACAGATATCTACATGCGTCATCTCATCATCACCCCCGCCATTTACAATCTGTAGCCACATCATTAATAAACAGAGCATTTGACTTATGCGACTCCGAACATCTGGAGCCTGAAATAAACCATGTTCAGGATACACTTAATAAAAATAATAATAGTTATAAAAAAAGGCAGAACATTAAGCGTTACATTTATAAGGTTAGGTATCCTATAGTCAAAAGGCAGCCGGCATTCATGACATATATTAAAGGGATTACCGATAAGATTGGAACGCTACTGAAAAAATATTCCATACCTACCATCTATACGCCAAGCTTAAAGGTAGTCGGGCATGTGGGCACGCCTAAGGATGTCATAACCTTCCAGACGCCAGGGGTATATAAAGTGGACTGCAGCTGTGGTAGTGCTTATATAGGTCAAACTAAACGTACTATCGCAGATAGACTAAAAGAGTATATGACGGCTGTAAAAAACAGGCAGGTTAATAAGTCGGCTATAGCTGAACATAATTTGGATTCCAGCACTGATCACTGGATTGAAATCCACCAACCTCAGGTTCTCTCTACTGAGCGACACTATGTTCTCCGTATGGTACGGGAAGCTATTGAAATTAGAAAATATAAAAATTTCAATAGGGAAGACGGATTTAAGTTGTCTCCTGCTTGGAATCCAGTGATCAGCAGCATAAAGCCTTTGCACCAGCAAACAAATAAAGTCCAATATACGGTTAGTGTTGTGTGTAGGCTAAATTCGAAAAAACAAAACCAGAAGGGGGTAGATGAAAATCGATCCCGACTGAACGACGGAGGAAACTCGCTGCTCCAGTCTGCTCGTGACCACGGTCAATGTAACTTGGCCGAAACGTCGAGCTTTACAAGTAAGTTCTATATATGTACGCGTTTTTGACCCGTTTATATATTTTTAAAAACCGAAGAAAAAGTTCTGTAACAGATTCCTTGATCACTAAATGCTAGATCAAAACTATCTCAGGTTCAGTTCGACTATCCTATTTCTGTTATCGTAACCTTATTTCTTGTTGGTCGAGTGGCCCTAAGTACGTAATCAATAGTACTCGGGTTCTATTTTCAAAAGGGACATGTATTTGTATTATGAGCATAAGTGTTAGTATTTCTGGGTTTGGATGTTTATTTTAGTTCAGTATTTATATACACGTATCATTGACTAACGCCCATATCATAGGAATAATTCGCTTACTTTAGGGTTAGATCAATTTGTGTAATTTATTTACCGATATTATTATATTACCAGCTGACCGGCACAGATACGCCCGCGAAAAAAGTAACACTTCATTAGTATAAACTATCATACGCTATTTCAGTCCCCAGGGATTGATTTTTGAAATAAAAGGCTTTTGTTTCGTTCTCGAGCCATAGCCTATCTTCATGTCAAATTTCATTAAAATCGGTTTTAAGATTCAGAAATGTAAGTGTAATAGACATAAAGACTTTCACATGTATATAATTATAAGTATAGAAAATGGATTGCTTGTCATTGTCATGTTCCACCTTAGAAAATCAGTTTTATGCAGTGACCTTACATTTTTGCCGCGTGGATATCAATTAAACTGTATTATAACGTTTTTAGAATTCCGTATTCAGAAATTAGAAATCAGAAGTACTTTTATTCAATAAAACTTTTTACAAGTTTTTTAAACTACTACAGGATCGGAAACGCGGCCACTCACTGAGAAGATCCGGCGGAAGAAACTCAGCGGGCTTGTCTTTTTTTCATAACATTTTTTAAATAAAATATTACATAATATTTAATTAGTATCTATCTATTTAAATGTCAAAACAACGAACGAACGAACCGTGCAGGGACTTAATGCACCCGGGTGAATTATAGTATACCGGTTCGAAGCTTTAAGTTTGTGGAGAGCTGCGCCAAATTAACCTAAGTGTATAAAATCTAGGAAAAGTGCAGGTACTTAATGCACCCAGGCGAATTATAGTATACCGGTTCGAAGCTTTAAGTTTATGGAGAGCTGCGCCAACTTAACCTAAGTTTATAAAATCTAGGAACCATGCAGGTACATAATGCACCCAGGCGAATTATAGTATACCGGTTCGAAGCCTTAAGTTTATGGAGAGCTTTTTTTTTATAGAAGAGGGGACAAACGAGCAGGAGGTGCACCTGATGGTAAGTGACCACCGCCGCCCATGGACATCCACAATACCAGAGGTCTTGCAGTTGCGTTGCCGGCCTTTTAAGAATGAGTAAGCTCTTTTCTTGAAGGCCCCCAAGTCGTAACCATTTCGAAACACCCCTGCCGGTAATTGGTTCCACAACAAAGTAGTGCGAGGCAAAAAGTGTCAAGAGAAACGCACAGTTGTGGATTTCCAGACATCGAGATGGTGAGGATGGAATTTCAAATTTTGACGCGATGTCCGATGATGGAATTCGGCGGCAGGAATTAATCCAAATAACTCGTCGGAACACTCTCCATGAAAGATACGATAGAAGACACAGAGTGAGCCAACATCTCTGCGCAATGCCAAAGAGTCGAGCCGTTTCGAAATAGCCAGGTCGTCAACGATTCGAACCGCTCTACGCTGAATGCGATCAAGAGGAAGGAGCTGGTACTGAGGAGCTCTGGCCCAGAGATGAGAACAGTACTCCATGTGGGGCCGAATTTGAGCCTTATAAAGTTGAAGGCGATGGGCCGGCAAGAAGTACTGCCTCGCTCTGCTGAGCACACCGAGCTTTTTGGAGGCTAGTTTAGCCTTACCTTCCAAATGACTTCAAAACTGAACGTAATTCGATATGTCGACTCCCAGAATCCCGATACTAGCTGAGGCTGTCAGGAGAGTATCCCCAAATCGAGGTGACACGACAAAGGGTGTCTTTTTAGCGGAAAACACGCAAAGCTGTGTCTTTTTGGGGTTAAAAGTGACCAGGTTTTGACGACCCCATTCCGAGACATCGGTTAGTCGATTCTCAACTTCGGACACAAGCTTGTTTCGGCTCTCTTCGACGTGTTTCCGAGAAATACCGCTTCGGCCAGAGTATGTAGCATCACCAGTACTGTCATCTGCATAGCAATGTATGTTGCAAATTCGCATCATGTCATTGATATGCAGAAGGAACAGTGTCGGTGATAGCACGCAGCCTTGTGGAACACCAGCATTGACAGATTTAAGGTCAGAGCACGCACCGTCAACTACGACCTTGATGCTCCGATCAGCAAAAAAACTGGTGATCCACTTGCATAATTTCTCGGGAAGCCCATAGGAAGGCAGCTTCGCCAGAAGCGCTTTGTGCCATACCCTATCAAAGGCCTTCGCTATGTCCAAACTAACTGCCAATACCTCCCCCTTGGATTCAACTGCTTCCGCCCACCGATGTGTTAAGTATACAAGAAGATCACCAGCTGAGCGGCCGCGACGGAAACCGTACTGGCGGTTGCTAATCAGCTGGTGCTCTTCTAAATACTTGAGGAGCTGCGAGTTGATGATTGTCTCCATAATTTTGGAGAACAAGGAGGTTATGGCTATCGGCCGATAGTTAGACGGATTCGAGCGATCTCCTTTTTTAGGGATGGGATGCACTAAAGCTGTCTTCCATGAAATCGGTACTACGCCGAGTGAGTAGGAGAGCCGGAATAGGCGTGTTAGTACAGGCGCCAGCTCTGGAGCACATGAATTAAGTACAATCGGAGGGATGCCATCCGGTCCACTCGACTTATGGACGTCCAAGGAAAAAAGTGCTTTACGTACGGAAGACTGCAAGAATTTTAATTCCGTCATAGAACTATAGCACTGCGGGACGGTAGGCGGTGCATTTTCTTGGTCGTCCAGAGTCGAGTTGGCCGCAAAGAACGAGCCCAAAAGATCGGCCTTCTCCCTTGCGGTATGGGCCAGAAAGTCATCATCTCCGTGTAAGGGTGGAAGAGAGGGCTGTGAGAAATTCCCCAAGACAGCCTTGGCGAGAGACCAGAACGCACGAGTTCCCGAAGGAAGGCGAACTAATTTCTCACCAATTCTGCCAATGTGTTCAGATTTTGCCTTGGCAATAGCTCTTTTGAAGAACCTCGAAGCGGAATTGTACTCCTTACGTAGAGCTACGCCAACTTAACCTAAGTTTATAAAATCTAGGAACCATGCAGGTACATAATGCACCAGGCGAATTATAGTATACCGGTTCGAAGCTTTAAGTTTATGGAGATCTGCGCCAACTTAACCTAAGTGTATAAAATCTAGGAACAATGCAGGTACTTAATGCACCCAGGCGAATTATAGTATACCGGTTCGAAGCTTTAGATTTATGGAGAGCTGTGCCTAATTAACCCTGGTGTATAAAATCTAGGAACTGTGCAGGTACATAATGCATCTAGGCGAATTATAGTATACCGGTTCGAAGCTTTGAGTTTATGAAAAGCTGTGCCTACTTAACCCAGGTGCAAAAAGTCAATAAACTTTGTTAATACTTAATGCACCCAGGTTAATTAAGTCTACCCGATCCATGGTTTGACGTAATAGAGAGCTGTGATAATTCACCCAGGTGCATTGTCTACCGTGCGTAGCACTTACTTCACCCAGGTGATTTACTCCTATCGAACCTATTGAACGGCTTGACCAATCGAAACTCCATTGATTGCATTTGATTGGAATTCGCTCAACTTAGACTTTCTGAAAATTTGAACCAATTTAGTATAGAAGATTTAGAGAAATTTTTAAAAAATTCGGTGTAACAATATTTATTTAATATTTTTTTATAAGATAGCAAATAACCAGATGGGTTAGACTTAAATTTATTTGCTTTATGCAGTTGGAACAGGTATAGTAGTCAGGTAATATGTGTGGTGATATAAACTTGATAACGATTATTCCTTTCTTTAATCATAAGATAGCAAACAAGCAGACGGGTCTCCTGTTGGAAAGAGTCAACCATCGCCTATAGATACCAAAGGTGTTAATGGTGCGTTGCTATCTAGTGGCGAGATCTAATGCCACGTGCATAAGTTAATATAAGGTAAAGTCCGAGATTAATGTACGGATTGAGTGCAAAATATAATCAACTCTATTTCTTAAAACACCGCATCAACATTTATCCATTTGGGAGTTGTCGTTGAAAAAATTTTGAAAAAAAGTGTTTTTGACATTAACTCGAATTTTTAACCAATCGTTGTTTGACCTTCTACGTATATTTTAGTTCTTAAAAACTATGTAAAATAAAATTTCAAAAATCAAAATCGAATCAAGTTTTCAACAGTTACAGCTTTGTAAATATTGATATTTTTCGTTTGAAAAAAAACTCATTTAATATTTTTAAAATAACTTTCAGAAATTATATTGATAGACTTAAAAATCATATCAGCTTTTCTTTCTAATAAACTACGTCAAATACCGTAAATTGGATCAAAATCAGTCGATTTATTAAGGGTATATCAATAACGAAAATTTAAAAAAATAAATTTTATGATTTTACTTCGAAAATTTTCAGCCTATACATTATGTGGCGAGAACATTTTAAAGTTCACAAACTGCGTTGAATGTCATTCGAAAGATGAAAATTAATCATCGTTTCCAAAATATACCTACTAACTTTTCAAAAATAAAATGACTGTAATTTGTAACAAAATTTAGATTCTTAAACTCTGAAAAAAATCTATGCTGAGGTTTAGTTTTTGTTCCTTTGAGAAAATACCTTATTTAGCGGAAAGTTTTAGGGATGCGCTGCACGGTCAACCAGTTTACACATTTTTCTATTAAATGCATCCGCGTAATCTGTATAAATATACAGGCAAATCTAGTATTTTTATTGACCACCAGCTCTAAAAAATTTGAGTGTCACGCACAATGGAAGTATACACAAAAATAAAATTATAAGTTTACAAACCTCAAAAAGCAATCAAATATATCGTCACGTCACTTTTTGAGCGTTCATTTGTTAAATGCAAAAATGAAAAATAAATTTAGTACTGGTACTATAACGTTAAATACCGGTATAGTATACAATGACTGTTACATTTGCTAAAAGTAAAGCTTCACACTTAGTTCTCTGTACGAAGAAGCCTTCGATTAAACCTTCGATAATTAATATGTTGTTATCACTGTGTTTAGATATATGATTTCTCCAGGCGAACAAAATCGATATACACGGCTTGCCACAGCTAATTACTTGCTCGGCATCTGAAATAAAATTACCAAGTTGATGATATCATAACTACGAGTATGTATTACAATTTTATGTTCACTTTATGATCAAATTAAAATGGCTACCATGACTTTATACTTACATGTTGTATTTTTTTATATCATAAGACAGCTAACAAGCAAATGGCTCACTTGATGGAAAGAGACAAGCATCGCTTATAGATACCATAGATGTTAATAGTGCGTTGATATCTTAGTGGCGAGGCTTAATGCCACGTACTTAAGTTAACCGGCTACTTTACACTCCCAACTGGAACACGATAGTGACAGACACTACCGCTATTGTGGCATTGTGGCAGGAAGAGGAAAAGCGGTGGTACCAGACACGAGCGAGACAATGCACAACTCTTTCACCTCGTAGTCACGATGACAGTGACTCGTGTAACCAATTGTTTGGCTCTTACGAACTGCCTGGCAGAACGGCAGATAATCTGTACTTCAATGGAAGCCTGGACCAACACGTGATGTATACAAACATACATATAATATATTATAAATTGTTTTATTTTTTAACTTTCAACTATTAACGATTTACACATATTAGAGTAATAAGTATAGAACAAATCACGTGTCAATTTCCCGAAATCCGATAAACCTAGTCGACATAATTTGGATTAAGGTAATAAATATGTCGAAGTGACCTGTTCATTTGTATCGGAGTATAATTTAAATTCTTTAACGCCAATGTTCAAGATTACGCGGCGAGATAGAGGCGCGGGCGCCCGTGTCGCGGCGACAACCACCAAATAAATTTATATTTCCGACCGATACCGAACCGACTTCTCTCTTTGTAGATAATTCGACCGGTAACGTTGAATGACTCTATTAACAGCTTCCCTTTTAGGGATAAATGTCGACTTTAGACTGAGTCCAAATATTGCTGTATCTATAGAACCTATCTTTATTTTGTAACTTCCCGCCAAGAAAATAGAAAATTTTCGAAAATTGAAAATTTGTTGTTCTACATCGATTTTAGAAAATCGAGTTTTACTCAGATCTCGACTTTTTTAAATCTTAGGAAGCTGTTCCAACTATATATTTTTACAATATATCAGTATGCCCGTATGTCTGTGTGTCTGTGTGCCTGTATGTGTGTGTGTGTGTGTGCGCGTGTGTGTGTGAGTGTGTGTATGTGACTTTACTCGTAACTTTGAACGACTTGACCGATGGAAACGTGGATGATGGGATTCGATAGAGTTCACCGAACTTTGATTTGCTGAAAATTTTAATACGAGTACAACATCTTATAGTTGCATACACTGTGTTTAAAGAAAGCCATTTGAAAGATCAATATTGATCATTGCACTCAAGTTCTAGTTTTTGAAAAATACTTTGGTTTTTATCAAACTATATCTGCCCGAGTCTGTATTAATATTAGTCAAGTACTAATATTATAACACAAGTACTAATATATAACAGAACAGCGACAAGCACTAATACATAGTATTAGTGCTTGTCGCTGTTCTGTTCCGGTTTAGAGGGTAAGGTAGGCGGTAAATTTATACATGTGGCATTAGACCTCGCCACAAGATAGCAACTAACAATTAACATCTTTGGTGTCTATAGGCGATGGTTTTCTCTTTCAATCAGAAGAACCATTTATATATAACTATAATATGAAGAATACAAACGTGTAATAAAGATGATTGAATACTTTTTATTAAAATACACGAGTTGCGTTCCGCAACTTTTTGCACGATTAAAATCTATAGTATGAACCACGGTGACATTGTATTTTCTTGGATTAAAAAGTAGCTTATGTGTTTATAATATATCTGTATCAAAGAAGGTCGACAAACATTTGCTTTATTTTCTGTAGCGTCTTGAAATAACAATTATATTCATGCTTATACTTATTTGAAAATAAAAACTTATCTAATTTAAACTATCTAAGTCTTATCTCCCAGACTGAAATATTAATTTAAAAGGAAGTAAACTGACTACCTACGATTAAATAATATTCTTTTTTATGCAACTTAATGTTGCCAATCGATATTTTACGTTAGAGTAGTAGAATATTTTTGTATCTTCTACTAATATTTTTCTTAGTAAAATTATTTTTGACCTAAATAATTTTACTAAGAAAATTATTCTAAATAAATCAAAGTCTGCTTTCAAAAATAAAATAATAGTCTCCTTTAAAAAATATACTAACAATATTAAGAACTTTATTACTAACAATATAAAGCTTTATTATAAAAAAATAATACTTATTTTTGTTTATAATAAAGCTTGAGCTGGGATTAGATACGGAACATTCGTACATTATCGCGCTGGTATAATATACTTTTGGTACAAATTTAATGAACAGTAATATTTATGATTTAATGAGGAGACTAAAATTATGTAGGTATACTTTTTAACATCTTGTAAATTTTCTACCAATCATCTATCTGTATTAGTTTGACAGTATTTTACAAAAATCCATATTGACAACACTGATTTGTATTGTACGGTGGTATGACTCGTATAGAAAAAACAATATATTTTAAAGTACTTTGTGAAAATTGTTACTTTGCTTTCTTTCTGCTACGATTTGTACCAATTTATGTAATGTTTCAATCGCAGTGAAGTATAAAATCCACGCAGATTTTTTGCGTTAATTACAATATCTGTCAAAATTATCTACAGATTCCCTGTTTTCGAAGTAAGTGCTGAAGTTGTCATATTGCTTATTACCGTCACATAAGGTAACCTTTAAAACATTTAAAATCAAAATTCTCTTAGTTCTGGATATCACGGAAGAAAACCCTTGTTTGTGAATGCTCACTGTTTCTTTGTATATTTCTCATTAAAAGTCAGCCATTGTGATGTATTGTGATGTGAGTTTGCCGTTGTTCTTTCATTTAAAGCACTCCAGCCACTTTTTCCTGTGAAAAACAAATATGTATTCAAGCATACAAACATTCGCATTTATAAGTAACATTGAGATAAAGCTGAGACTACGAATACGGTTGCCGGTCCAAGATTTACCTGATAACAGTAAAACGTCAATAACCACCTAATTGGGAGAGAACACTCTGCCCATAATCACCGAACCCCGTCTCGAGTGAGAAACAAATAAATATTGTAACACACGACGAGATAATTTGAAAGATAACGTAATGTGCTTACATTTTGGATCTGCTCATGGTTTTATGGACCTACCTACGATATTATCTGATATTTTATTATATCCCTATAAATTTCAAATTATCGCGCAACTGAAATGCAAATTTATCTCGTTCGTTGCGTTTATTTGCGTGTCCAGCATTTTATATTAAGAATCAAGTGTTAAAGCAATATTTTTATCACATTAATTTATTGTGAGGAGCTCTTTCAATATCACGTTTTATTTTTGTCTTATTCCATCCTGATTATTACTCAACCCTTTAATTATTGTGACTCTAAAATACTACCTTTCTTTTGATACGCTTTCAGTGTGCATGAAATACTTGGACTTGAAATATAATGAAAAAAGTTTATTTATGCATGCATATTTCTAAAAAGTATTTATAAATAGTCGAATAATGAAATTACTAATGATTTAAAAGGCTGCTTCTACGAGAAAAATAGAGGCAAGAAATTAATATCAAATATTTTTACAAAATTTTGTTATAATATTAATCATATTCATATGTAAAAAATACTAGAATGAATACTTTATGTAATATCTATACACTATACATATAATAAAATCGTAGGAAAGTCAAAACTGTACATTGAATATTTTTTCAAAAGAATACTTGGGGCGTGATCTACAATCGATATCGAAGCCATAAATATAGTTTTTAAAATTTTTGTCTGTTTGTCTGTATGTATGTCCGGGGTAAACTCAAAAAGTACTGCATGGATTTATGTACTTCAAATTTTGCATGAATATTACTAACAGGTGGGGTCAACATATAAGCTACATATTATCACTCTATCACCTACGGGGGAGGAGTTGTGCGGAGTAAACGAAGTCCGCGCGGACGAAGTTGCGGGCAACAACTAGTATTGCAATATAGGTACTAAAAAACAAAATTTAGAAACTAGAAGTGCATAGGTATATTATGTTCACAACTTTTTGTAGTTATTAAATTTACGGATCTCTTAACTCTTTTGATACGAGATTTATGTTACACATTTTGCAATTTGTATACTGGTAAACCTCTAATAGTACCAAGTACCATATCGTAGAAGCGTATACATAAGAAACTTCAAGCACAGGAATAAAACCAGACTTTAGTTGGGAAAAAATATGTATTATAATTTTGTTTATTACAGGCTTTCCCCGTGTTAGTTCCGGGCTCCTTTGAAGAATAGACCAGCTGCCGTTCTGCTAGGCAGGTCGTAAAAGGCGACCGATTGGCTATGCGAGTCACTAACATCGTGGGTACTAGATGTTAGAGTTCTGCATTGTCTCGCCCGGGTCTGATACCACCGTCTTACTTATTCCTACCGCAATAGCGTCAGTGCTTGTCGCTTCATGTTTATGTTGGAGGTAAGGTAGCCGATAAACTTATGCATGTGGCATTAGACCTCGCCACAAGATAGCAACGTACCATTAACATCTTTAGTGTCTATAGGCGATGGTTGACTCTTTCCATCCGGTGACCCATCTGCTTGTTTGCTATCTTACGATATAAAAAAGGCTGAGCCGCACAGCCCAAGCGTGCTAAAATTTTCGTGAATGTTGCGGGAACAATTATATTTAATAAATAATGAAAGTGCACTTAATCCGGATATATACAATCAAATGGTGGAGGCGTGAACAAATAAGAAACATACGAGAACATATATATGTCGCAATGAAATTGTCAATAGTCGTTAGATTATAATCGACCTAGGGATTTTATAATTTGGTCAGGTTAGGTTAGCAGTTACATTATAATATCACTTAGTTAGATTATAATTTAACGGTATTGGCAATTTCACTGCGACATATACACAAACTTTCGCATTTATAATATTATTATGATTGTGACTAGTTGCACCCAGCAGCATGTCATATGGTATAATAAAACATTAAAAAAACTCACAGAAAAGTGTAATTTTCTACAATATAACACACAGGTTACGTGTATTATATTGAAAGGACTACTATTATATCGAATTTTATCCAAGGCAGTCTACTGTTGTTTTCACTATGAAAAACATACACATACATAGACACTTACATACACATTTAAACACACATCATTTCAAATTTGTAATTGTAGAGTAATTATCATAATATAATATAATATTCCAGGGATAAATTACACTTACTGATCTAACCCCAAAGTAAGCAAATTATTTGCTTGTATTATGGGTGTTAGTCAACGATACTAATACATAGAAATACATGTATAAAAACTGAAATATATTTAATAAATACCAAAACCCGGAAATAAAAACATGCTCATCACACAAATTCCCCGTCGGGGATTGAACCCAAGCCCCGTCGGTTGCGTAGTCAGTGTCGCTAACCACTCGACCAACGGGGCGGTTAATTGTCATGTACATAATTTTAGAGAACTCTATAAATTTTTTAGACCATAATTCAAACCTTTACTGAGACCAATACGCACCGCCAGACTGAGGCGATGAACAACAATGTAATAAAGATATGTGTATACAGCTCATATTAACCTTCTTTGGCAACTTGTTCAAGCTTACAAGTTTAATAAGTAACACGATCGCATAAATGTTCACACTGAAAATAATATAGACATTTTATATGATTTTGTGTCACATCCCCGGTGTTTAAGTGTGTTTTCGAATAATATCTTAAATAAACTCTTCATAACGCCAACCCAAACGATAAATATGATAATGTTCTGCAGAGAAATTGTAATTGACAACCTATGTAGGAGTAGTTTCATAGGAAATATTGCAAATATTTATGAATGTGTCCTAACATTGCTTTTATTGGCGGCTTCAATATATACCTACTTGCATGATAAGTTCCTATTTGCAATAATTTTAAGTATGTTTCTTGTAAAATAAAAGTTTATTTTGTATTTTTTTATAATAAAGAAAACATTCATCCCCTATTAAAACCCCGTATGAATTGATTTTTGAATAAAAAAATGTTTAACCTCGGTTGTTCAACTATTTCCATGCCAAATTTTATCAAAATCGGTTCAGTGGTTTAGCCGTGAAAGCGTTAAAAACAAACAAATTCACTTTTGTATTTATAATATTAGTTAGAATTTCTATGAATTTGTAGTATCGTTGACTTACACCTACTCCTATATCTTCTCTAGCAAAGAATTTTCTTATTTTGGGATTAGATCAACTCATGCTAGCTGTACAGCAATATTTATTTATTTAGAAAATATTTTTAATTAAATGTTCCCTGGTATGACTTCAAACCTGTAAATACTAGTGAATTTAATGTCCGATATTAGTTGGTTAATTGGTTCAACATGCATACATTGGAGGGAAATCGCCGTAAATATCTTCTATATTATAAATATGTGAATGAAAAATTGGTAAAATGTACTATACTTAATACTTTACAAACGAGTCCCTGAGTCAAAAAATTGTTTTCGTAAACCTACAAATTTTTTTAAAACATATCCATAGATACCCCACACAATAGGGTACATGAGAAAAAAAATTAACCTCCCCACTTTGCATATAGGGAAGCTACCCTGAAAAAAAAATATTTTTCAAGATTTTATGTTACCACTTTGATGACGTGACTAATATGTATATTTATGTCAAATTACAGCTTTCTAGTAATAAGGGTCTCTGAGCAATCATGCGGACGGACGGACGGACGGACATAGCGAAACTATAAGGGTTCCTAGTTTACTTCGGAACCCTAAAAACTGTGTACCCGTTTTTGAGACAATCACACTATCGGTGTACTATGAAACTTGGCACAGTTAATTTTTTAATTGCGGAGGACTGCAGAAACCTAAAAGAGATAATATAAATAATGTGCATGAGAAATACATCTATACATATTATAAAACAAAGTCCCCCGCTACGTCTGTCTGTCTGTTCACGATAAACTCGAACCACTGAACGGATTTTCATGCAGTCTTCACCAATGGCTAGAGGAATTCATGAGGAAGGTTTATGTGCATAATTTGTCAAGGATTTTTGTGTATATTACCCGTGCGAAGCCGGAGCGGGTCGCTAGTTAAATTAATAAAAATAAACATTGTACATACTAAATTCATGTGACATACATATTAATATACACATATATATACTATTTTATTAATGGAAAAATTCTTTTGTCAAAATTAAAAAAGATTTTATTGTTGAGTCCACGGTCGAATTTCAATCAGAGGGCGATCGCTAGTATAAATTTCTATCAAAATAACATGATTTTCTTAATTGCTGTAATGCGTTCTATATACTCGACTTAACGGACTCAGTAATTTACTTGGTAAAAGGGAATCAAGAATTTGTAATATAAACAATCAATTAATTTTTCTAAAAATAAATCCGAGTGCTATTTTATGACCTGCGACCTCGTCTGAATTATGAAATTAATCATGAAATTAATCAAACCTCTTCTGAATTTGAATTATTATTAAATGAGATCTGAACCAGGGACTGCTTATTGGTTTAAAATATTTAAATAGCATCAGTAAAATTTCAGTACAGAAATATGAGTACTTATTTAATTTTTAAATGAATAATTTGCCTAAAATTATTTGCGGGCCGGAGGCAAGTGCGCGGGGAGAGTGAGGAGCGTTAGCCGGCAGCACGTTAAAACTGTTTTGTTTTGATTTCGTAACAATTGTCACTTCTACCTATGATACGGCTTTTTCATCTTTGAAATTTGTACTGACGGATCTAAGATATACCTAATCTAAACAAAAGTATAGTGGAAGATGTATTAATCATTAGAAATAATAATTTCAGCTAATTCGATCTAGTATTAATTTTCGCTGCTAAAAATTTTACGTAAAGGAAGTTACTGATTTTGTCCCGATTTTCAAAAATCGAGGTTTCACCAGATCTCCACGTTTTGAAGTCCTAGGAACCCTTTACCACTATTTTCACAAAGTCGTCAGTATGTCTGTGTATGTATGTATGTATGTATGTATGTGTGTGCATGGGCGTACGCAGGTTCTGGCCCCAACTGTAACATTTTAGGACTATATTTTTATCTACAACAGTAGATAGTTTGTAGAGGGGTAAACAAATTCCTGGGGGCAGCTACCCATTTCACTTTGTATACCTGTTTTGTTAACCTTTCATCTACCATTTTTTCTATATGTCCAAACCCATGGAACATACCCTTTCTCATTTTTACACCGACACTTTCTTACAGACCTAACTTCTCTCACTTTAACATTACCTACCCGGTCCGCGAGTGTTGCGCCACATATTTTTCGTAGCGATCTCATCTCGACCGCGTTGATCCTACTTCCATGCCCTTTCTGATATACTCAATTCTCACTTCCATACAATTGCGACGGTATAAAAACATAATTAAGTACAAACACATAATCGAGTTTTAGTATGATCGAGATTAATAAAAGTAAAACTTATTTAGAACTATTTGAAACCTATTCGGATCGAGTATCATCACCATACTAATTTCTTCATAAAACCAATGCTTGCCAGTTGATATTATCTTATTTTGATGACGTAGCTGGCAACAACATATATAAAACAACTCAGAGTCACACAGCAACAATTCCGAAGACACAAAAATTGTATCAACAATTTTATAAAATACGCCGTATTTGATAATGAAAAAGTCATCTACTTTATAAATGTAGCTATAAAGTCGTACACTCCAGGCTTTGGTGTATTCATTCTCAAGCGAACGGTCAGAAGGTGCTGTTCGCAGTACTGTCCGCTCGGCGCTTCAAACGACGCACAAAATTTATTGTTATTGGAACGGCGCGCGTACATGCATCCACACTCCGCGGCTATCACGACGTTACAACTTTATCTGCCTGTTGCACTATTCTGAATAAACTGAGTGCCCTCTACGTGTTGAGACTAGCTTTTATGTGACATTTAGACGACTGCTGAGTGACATTTAAGATTTGTTTCGTATTTATAATTGTTTATTTTAACAATAAAATTGATGGATTCTGGAAGATTATTTTGACTAAAGTGAGCCATAAAACGTAGTATCATTTTGGTTTTATCTATTACACTTATTTTTATCGCCTCAGTGATATCCCGAACAGGTTTTAGGTCTGCACTAAAATCTCGTTTCGTAATAAGATTTTTTGTATTTTTTAATCTCCCATAATTTACAATTTAATCTGGAACCTCTGCTGTCTGATCAGAAAAACTCCCGTGTTGGTTCGAGTCTCGTTTTAAGAAGAAACTATCTAAGTTTCTGTCAAAAAATACGGAAATGGAGAACGATGGATCACCATGGTGACTACTACGAGTAGGTGGAGCTCTTCAACATCTCGCCCGTTTTCTGTACCGCTGTCTTTTGAGTCGATGGTTGTCATTATCGTGCTCATGTTTAGAAAACATAAAAAAATATGTTCATTATAGGATCGGTATTAATTAATTTTAAGTTTTGTCTTGTCATTTATGTCTACCAAGACGTCTATGTGCCTCAGTAGGGAAGATTCTTCTATTGATAGAAATTTGCAATTTATATAAAATAAAACTGTAACCCATTTTGTTGTGTGTAATCTTCTAACGTTTACAGCAACGAAATAAACACTCAATAACTAGCGAACACGCTGTGGTTGAAACTCGACCATAGAGAAAACGATAAAATCTCTTTTCAGTTTGATAACATTCTAATGCACATTATCATTGCACATTATTTAAAAATAATAGGTAAGTTTCTGCAATCTTCTACAGCATAAACTTTAACTGTGCCACGTTCGCATAATTGTCAAGTTGCGTGTTGTGTTTCCCTAAGGGTTAGTCCTTTAATATAATATGTTAATAGGGAGTGAAAAATTGTATAAAATTTCTTGCATTACTGCCAGTGATATCTTAGTAAAATGTCATTGACTGCTGACTTGCTTATTAATTTTCTCGTAGGTTAGGCTGCGCGGATTAGCTAGTGTGAAATAATGTTAAGAATGTATATCTAGTATTAGAGATTGTTTATTCCAAACAATATTCAGGAAAAAAAAACATTTATAATATTAGTTGAAAAATATACATACATAAATAATAATTAAAAGGGTATACTGTAATACTAATCCCAATCGTGATATTCGCCAAATTTAACGGCTATTTCTTACAGTTTGCGATAACTGTAACCAACAACCTTACGCGCTTTCCAGAAGCAAACGTTCCCGATTCATTAAACAAAACGTCAATCGAGTCAAAGCGTTTAGGGCTCTTAGACATTCACTTACATATTATGCCGCATCGTAGCACGACGCGACGTTGTATTGTGTAATAGCCCTTTACACACCGACTCAATTGACGTTTTCTTACGTGAATTCGGGGGCAGTTATCTAATTCACCGACACTAAACTTTAAGCTGCTACTAACATTTATTAAGTAAATTACAGTAAAAATACTCATTAAAATTTACCCAAGGCCTTACCAGCATTCTTTTTATTTTAAAAATGTACCTATATAAAGTAAGCGATCCAGAATAAGCCTGTATAGGATAATAGAGGACTGTTATTCTCCATGTACCGGCGGCAATTTGTTAATGATTGTAGTTATCTGCATAATACGAGAATTTACTAACACGGCCGATACACTTTACAGTTTTAATTTATTTTATTTAGATAACAAAATTACTTCATTTTCTAACTATTCAAATTTACTTATCCGTATTTAGCTTTGAGCCTTCAAACAATTGTGTTTCGATATTTTATTTTTAAGAACAGTTTTTTTATATATTTTTTATTTTCGATCGCTGTACTGAAGTGTTTTGGTTTCAAATTTAAATTTCATTTTAACCGATATTTACAATCGGTTTGTTGGTTTCGGAGTAGGGTGGGAATGTAATCACTATTGGCAATCTTTACAATTACGCTTGTTGCTTATGTTAAAAGAAACCAATTTCATTGCAAACTCTTTTTCAAACAGGAAGTTTTTTTATATAATAAGATAGCAAACAAGCAGATGCTTCTTATGGAAAAAGAAACCATCGTCTATAGACACCAAGGTTGTTAATGACGCGTTGCCATGCAAAAGGGTAGGGTAAATAACCAGTAAATAAATAAATAAATATTATTAAATATTCACTGAATAAATCGCACGAATTGATCTAAACTCAAAGTAAGCAAAATTAGTTGCTTGAGATATAAAATGAGATAGAATTGCTAGTCAAAAATACAAAAACATAGAATAAAATAAGAAATCACCTACATATATAATAATTGATATATATTTAATAAACACCTAAACCTAGAAATACAAACATTTGTTATCATCACACAAATGCTTGTTCCTGTCGGAAACTGAACCGTGGCCCCGTTGTTTGTGTAGTCAGACTCACTAACCACATGACCAATAAGGCAGAGGAGGCGGAGGAGGAGAAAATTTGCCTTGCCTCAGATCTTAAAATTGAGAATTAAACGTATCAATGACACTTTGATGTTTACAAGCGGTAGTTACTCTTTGATGGTGCTTAGTGCTTACCAGAAAAGCTGTTTCTACCAAGCTAAAAGAACGTTTATTTAAAAACATTAATAACACAAAAGGTGCTGGAAATGTAAATATAAAGATGTGCTAATGATAACTCTTTTCGAAATTCCTTTTTTCCGTTTCTGATTCCGTTCAGCTTTCACTAAGACAATTGCCGATATCCGGGAAGGAACGAATCAGAACTTTTAATAACAATGGAAAAAAAGGATAATTGTCGAGATTCGATTGTTGTCCTAAATTATGAGGTTGTTGTCGATTGTCGGGACGCTCGAGGATGTGTAAGGCGCATTGCAGACATTTGCTCGTGTTTATAATTGGGCCGGTTTTGTTTGACTAACTCTAATAACAGTAATAAAAAAGACAAACGCGAGTTCGATTCGAATAAAGCACGTACCGTTGCATTGTAGAAAAATGTTTAGTATGTTAGTAAAAATTTTATATCCAAAGATTAGAAATATTGAAGGACACCATAGTTAATGATCATAAACCATAAAAATATAATAAAAAGAGAATATTGCATACCCACATAGTAAATCTAAAAGAAATTCAAAAGTATGGTCAGCGCACGATGTACTTACCAGTCTAGACACGGGTTCGTTAAATTGCTGTTAGTAAACAATGAACTTACATGCGCCATGCGCGGGAGTTCGTACTAAAGAATTTTATCGGAAAATTAGGTCAAAATTTAAGTAACATTTTTTACACGGATTAAATAGTAATAATACGCCTTTCAAGACAATTTCTTAGTTTGTCTGTGTAGCTTCGAATTACACACAGAAATACAGAGTTATATTACTTACCGATGAAATAAAATCACTTCAGAGGTAATTTTTAAACCTTATTATCTCATTCGGTATGATAAAGCAGTACAAGATGGTATATTTCTATTTTTTTACGATATAATACATTTAGAAATGTATGACATTTTTGACAGTGATCAGAGTGTTTGCTCATAGGTATGCGCGGCGGCACGTTCCCTTCCCAATGGCGTGTCTATCAGTATTCATGTGGTCTGGACTTTTTTATATAATCGGTATCATTAATTATCGAATACTGAAAATCTTCCTTCAATATGTGCAATCTTTTACCAGTCAACCTGTATAAGATATGGAATTCAAGGCTTTATTTTATAGGAAGTGTATAATAACGATGTTTTAGCGGACTTTTCCTTTTCATTTATAGTGCCGTAAGTTGTGTCATATTAGGATTTGGTTTGAAATAGTCACAAATTAGCCGCTACCCGGTTTTTTTCATAAATATTAATTTCTAAGCTGAACTACGCGGTTTTTCCCGCCAGCAAAGTAGCATGTCATCAATTTCATACTTTGCATCCCTTATTTCAGTCCCTTAGGGATTATTTTTGAAAATGAATTTAGCCTATGTTTGACTCAGAGTTTTTAACTATCTCCATATTAAATTTCATCGAAATCGATTCAATTCGTCCTCGTTTCCCCGTGTTGGTCCCGGGTTCCTTTGAAGAATAAGCCAACTGCCGTTTTGCCAGGCAGGTTGTAAAAGGCGGCCGATTGGCTATACGAGTCACTACCATCGTGGCTACTAGGTGGTAGAGTTCTGCACTGTCTCGCCCGGGTCTGGTACCAGCGCCGTACCTGTTCCTGCTGCAATAGCGTCAGTGCTTGTCACTTTCGTGTTCTGGTTTGGAGGGTAAGGTAGCCGGTAAACTTATGCATGTCGCATTAGATCTCGCCACTAGGTAGCAACGCACCATTAACACCTTTGGTGTCTATAGGCAATGGTTGACTCTTTCCATCAAAGACCCATCTGTTTGTTTGCTATCTTATGACATAAAAGAAAAGATTTAGACATGAAAGTGAAACAGACAGACAGATTTTCGCTTTTATAATATTAGAATAGACGTTACATTTAGGTCCCATACCAAGAAATCACTTCGTCGACTAACTTTTAAGTAACGACCTAAATTTTAAGTAACTGACACTGTAACATTAGTGGCCATTTTAATTTCAACATTTTTATTAAAATAACTCTATATATTGATTGATCTTTGTACATTGATTCAAATTTCAAATTGTGAAAAATAGTACTCAGATGGAATTTTTTGTGGGTACTCAGGTGGGTGGGATTTTTTGTGCTTGGCGCGAGCCTTTACAAAACTCGAACCAGCTACTCATTTTTGCGGTACGTGGCGCATAATAAATTGCTTATTTTGTATATTTCATTAATTGCCACGATTTTTAAGAATAAGCAATGTAGAGTATTAAAATAAATCAAATTTTATAAATGTAAGGTAAAAACCCTCAAAAAATCGAAAATTTCCTATACAAGTTTCCAACAGGTTTCATCTCAGAATCATATTCCGTACATGGTTTTGATTATAGATATACCGTCCTTTATAGTGATTATACCCCGGGTACTATTTGATTCAGGTTGAAACGTACTCGTTCTTTATAAAATAAATTGTTAAAAAATACAAAGTAACGCATTTGCAAATGTATAGGTAAATAAATGTGGAAAGCACCCACGATTAGCTAACAGTAATAAAACCTACCTTTCTTGTAGTCTAGACCTATTCGGCTCCCGTTTGCGGCGGCTGCCATCCCGCCACACGGGTGGCAATGGAGCATTTAATTTTAATCGAGTCTTAATCTTTGATTGTCTGCAGGCGATGGATTCTCTTTCCATCAGGAAAGCCATACTACTTTTTTGCTATCTAATAATATATAAGAAAATTATAGTTAGCGCATCGGTAAAATGCGGCGATGGGGATCACCACGCATCCTCCCAACCAAGAAATCGATGATTCGTGGTGAGCCGGAAAGTCACTCTGTCTAACCCACAAGAGATCCAGCGAAATAATATTATTGACACTTTTTTCTTTCAAAATGACCATAACTTGCCTGAAGAGCTGTAACGGCGGACTAGTGGGCGAGACCGGACTACCGGACTACCGTGGTACCAGACCCGGACATAAATAGAGAGGGCTTTATCTATTCTTTCTGCAATAGCGGCAGTGCCTGATGCTATTGTGATCCAGCTTGAAGGGAAAGGTAGCCGGTAAACTTACACATGTGGCATTAAGACTCCGTCGCCATGATGGTAACGCATTATTAATATCTTTGGTATCTTTAGCGACGATTGTCTCTTTCCATCAGAAGAGCCCTCTGCTTGTTTGCTCTCTTATGATATAAAAAAATCTCGATTTCGTTTATACTGCGACTGCGACGACTACGTCTAGATAGCTACGTCGAGGTAAGTTAAATGCGGAACTATCCGCATTCAACTTACCTTTTTCTTATTTTCTAGGTTTTAGGCGGAAAATTAAAACTTTCTATTATGATATACTCTACACTATTTTAATGGCATAAATCTGTGTTGAATCCCACAAAAACAAGTTATTTTTCCGAGATAAAAATTATCATACTATGTGCAATTCGAGGTCATCATCTGCGTGCGCCGAATTTCATTCAATTCGATTCTGCGGTTTTTGCGTGATTAAACAACAAACATCCATACATCTAAATATTTAAACTTTTGCGTTTTTTTATATCATAAGATAGCAAACAAGCAGATGGGTCTCCTGATGGAAAGAGTCAACCATCGCCTATAGACACCAAAAATGTTAATGGTGCGTCGCTATCTTGTAGCGAGATCTAATGCCACGTGAATAAGTTTACCGGCTACCTTACCTTCCAAACCGGAACACGACAGCGACAAGCACTGACGCTATTTTGGCAGGAATAGATAAGACGGTGGTACCAGACCCGGGCGAAACAATGCAGAATCTATCACCTAGTAGCCACGACGGTAATAACTCCCATAGTCAATAGATTGCCGTTTACGACCTGCCTGGCAGAACGGCAGTTGACCTATTCTTCAAAGGAGCCCGGGACCAACACATAACAGGGAAACTATCTATCTTCTATTTTAACGACAAAGTAACAGCTAAACCTATGAATGTGACAATCATACTCTGCCACCCGTAACATCTTTTTTATCTATATGCGATGGATCTGGAGAGGAATCTATTTGTAGATACGCTATTTTATGCTATAATGCTTCGTGTTCTTTCAGACCCTCTTTGCAAAATAGACTATGTCGTTTTGTCATGCAGTTCGTAAGAGGCGAACAATAGGCTATTCGAGTCACTACCATCGTGGCTACTAAATGGTAGAGTTATTCGCCGGAATCTGGTACCATCGCTTTACCTATTCACTTTACCTATGCAGTGCTTGTCACCGGTTTGGTCTTTGGAGAATAAGGTAGCCGGTAAACTTATGCATGTGGTTTTAAAAATAGCTACGCACCGATATGGCCAATATTACTTATTTTACGCAGCATAACATATCTAATATAAAATATGTAATTTACGAGTTTGCAAGATTACTTAATGTGAGCGTGCTTAAAATACTTTGCCATAAAATATTGTTACATTTAGTCTTTTTTATAGAAGGAGTCAAAAATCATGAAAAGCATGAAAGCATGCACTTAAAAGCTCTGTTTTTGTAATTCAAAATCTAAAGAGGACAGAATATTGTAATTTACAACACTTGATGCAGCATAAATAGTTCAGGCAACATTCAACAGCTCTACAGAAAAGATGAAAGTAAGAGTTCTGCCATGCCTAAGTCTCAGGAACTTGTCACATGGTCAGGGCCTCGGAATCGCCAATACAAATGATTTGATTAAGTCTCTAGCATCTTAAAAGTTTTTGTCTACAAATCATTGAAGTTTATTTATTACAGCCATTTCCCGCAACGTCGTTTACGTGTAATATCATATTATCGTCTTTACAAATAAGGATAACTTTTTACTAACCTCTAATATTAATATGAAGTGATGTGCTATTTGATAAATTGGACATAAAATAAATAAGCCCGCTTTCTTCCACTAGATCTGTAAATTATAGTTTGAATAAAAATATTTGACTGTGAAATGAAACTCAAACCAATATATTTTTATGTTTATATTTTATTATATTTATATTGTTATGTTTTTCATAGTAGGTATTAGATAGCAAATAAGCAGATGGCTCTCCTGATTAAAAGAAATACCAACGCCTATAGACACGAAAGATGTTAATGGTGCGTTGCTATCCATGTGGCGTGATGACAATACCACATGCACACGTCTACCGGCTACCCTACCAAACCATACCGGAACATGACAATGACAAGCAGGTCATAATTTTTGGGTTATATTTGAAGTCAGTTTAATCTGTTTAATTTTTTTTATTGAATTGTCATTCAATAAAAAAAAATACCGGATTGGTTCAAAAATTTCCCCGTCGGTAGTATCTACGATGTATTTCTTTCAAGACACATCCGTGAGCTTGCCTGCCTTTCTATAAAGCATTATGGCTGCTATAAAGTAACTATACTTTGCCCTTTTTGGTTAACAGTTCTTTGACAGCTCGAAATTCCGTATTTACAATTATAACATATTACACCTTATTTACATACTAACATTTATTTCTACCGATTATTTGTATTGATTCCATTTAACGTCCACAAAGAACGTATGATTCCATTTAACGTCCACAAAGTTGTATGACATTTTAACTTAAACAATACGAAAGGTGAGCTATCTAAAAACCATTAATAAAATGGTCAAAGTATAATTAAATTAAGGAAAAAATTGAAACAAAGTTTGAATAGTAAACTTATTTTTTTTAATTTCATAGTGTCAAAGGTACTTTTGTAAATTGGCTACTATACAACTTAAAATAAAATATATAATATCTATAAATAAATAATATTTCACAGTTTTAAAACATAATTGTATTTACAAAAGGTTTACAAGATATGAGTACAAAGGTATTCATTCATACATATCAGTTACAAACAATGAACTAAATTAATAACAATAAAAAATAAAGAATAAAGCGAGGCATCGCGACAAACGGGAAAAAAACTGGTTTGCTTAATCACGTTATTTTTTGTATTGATTGTTAAATAATAATTTTACAAAAATTACACGATATACCTGAAGATATTATCTTAAGAATGTGCTAACTTATTACATGATAGAATGTACTTTACTCGATCATATAAAATTCCAAAAACAGGCTAAAAAAATCTCTAAAATAAATGATTTGTTAATATTATTTCTAATCTTCCACATGATTTTTATATGGTGATATTTAGTTGTAAATACAAAAAAGAATGTGCTAAATTTTAGTTTTCAGCTGATGTCCTATATTTATTTATCCGAAAATTAACACGTTTCCCAGCGGTTTCAGAGCATACCGCGCCATCCACTTTTTATAGAATTGACGCGCGTCGAAATACCTCGCCTTAAGCAATACCAAATCTTGTATGTGGACACCACGTTATCCATTTTTAAGCCCGCTTCATTATAAAAAAAGTTGGTAAATCCCGCGTGATCACCTTTTCCGGGATAAAAGGCAGCCTATGTACTATTCCAGGTAATCATCTACCTGTGTGCAAATTTCAATCAAATCTGTTCAGTAGTTTTTGCGTGATTGAATAACAAACAGCCATTCATGCAAACTGGATGTTTGGAACATCCAAACTTTTGCATTTATTATATTCACTGAATTAAAAACAACGTTTTGTAATATTTCTCAGTTACTGTATTTTTCTTGTCTAGAATGTAAAAGCATTTTATATCCCTAACCACACGTTTTTGTTTTCATTAACAAATAATTGGCTACCTCGTAGTTTACGTATGTGCCTATTCAGCTCAAAACGCAAAACAACAAAAGTGTTATTTAGTATTTTTCAGAGTTAATCAAGTAAATCTAAAGACTGGCAGTTCGACAATTGGTGCAGGGGTAGGTATTAACATCCCCAGTCCTCGGATGAGCTATCAATCCGGGCTATCACAAGAGATAAACTATAGTAAATATTATGTTGGTAAAACACGGAGATGAGAATCACCAAAAATCTCGTCAACCGTCAACAAATCATGTCACTGATTAATCTTGATGAACCGGAACGTCTTTTTCCATTAGGTTAATACTCTGCGTACCCGAAACGGAACCAGCGTGATGATGTGTTTTTATTTTTTTATTTATCAACAAATGTTGTAGGTGGTGGGGAAGGTGGGAAGTGATAACCATAACCTACACGTATATAAGAAACAAATTAAGACTACGCAGTTATTTTTGTGACAGGGTTATAATTCTACTTAATACAAGTTTATCTAATACTTAAAATTTATCATGACAATGATAAGTTTGGAACCTATTGCGTCAAGCTTAGGCAAAGCGGCGATACTGAACCCTGATTAAATTACGTTGAAAAATTGCTAAACTCAATAGTCACGACGGTAAAGGTATGTTTATTAACTTCTGGTTAAAGAAAACCTGACCAATATGGTGTCATAAAGTAAGTGCACCATAAAATTCTTACAATTTAATTAGAGTTAATAAATTTAAAAGTAATTTAAACGTAATAAATCTGCAACCACCATATTCCAATCTAGTGTATCTTTGGAATTCTACATAGTCTTTACTAAATTTTTATGGAATGTAAGGGCCCTAACTCATCGAAACGCCATGACGATATTACCGGCTACCGTATCCAAACTGTTTATATTGAAATATATGGTGGCCAACTTCCTTGGCGACGAGGCCAATTCGTAAAACGTCGCCATGGTAGCCCGGTGAGTTAGCGGCCTAATGGGTGGTGTAACTTCCTAAATAAAAGAAGAATTTCCCAAATCGATCCAGGCGACTTCGAGTAATAGCAAAACATACATAAAAATTGACGAATTAAAACTAATGTCTTTTTTGAAGCCAGTTAATTAACGGCGTCCTTAAAAATACTAATATCTATATTATTTTTAGATTATATTTTACTATATGATTTAATGTTCATTAAATACTCGCGTGTAAGTGCTTTTAATACGATATAAATATAAGTTAACATGGAGTTTTACCAAGTGCCGACGATATTCAGTGTTCAAAGGTAGGTATCTTATTGAAATTATTTAGATTCAGTTTCATGTTTTTAGTTCACTGTTTGTAAGTACATAGATGCATAAATCTTCCTTCGTTATAAATATTTACAATAATTCACAGATATCGGAATGTCAGATAATTTATCACTATCACATATTACATTCAAAATGATCAAGCAATGTGCGATATTTTTAGGCGTTTTTGCACATATTTAGATTATATTAGATGATCACGAACAGGTAAATAACTTTAATTCTAGTTGTTTTAGGTTTATTTTCTATACAATTATTTTCAAGTGCTTACTTCGATTACATTTAAGAAATAAAAGGGTTTGGTATTCTACCACAATGGTAAAATTTAGGTTGCCAAAACCAGAATGCTTTTTTTAATTGTTATCTACCCACATTTTTACTTTATGTAATACAAAAACAAATTTCCCTAAGACAAACTTTATAGTGCGATGTTTTGCATCCGTAATACTTTAATTGCATCACAATATTTAGTAAATACGTGCCTTTGATTCACACTTTCATGTCTGTCTTAGTGAATAGGTACACATCTTTAGATACATATTTATCGATAATTTGTAAAATGGCTCGTATAATTATAATGTTATATGTAGGAACTGTGCTTAAGGCAAACCGTGCTTTTAAATTGATACAATCCTTTAGAATTAATTTAGGATTAATTCATTACACCAAAAACATTCACGAATGTTTGTTTCTTATCAAATTATATTCTTTACCTTACTAACACTCAAGAATAAAGTTTTAATTATTTAAAGTAAAACTGTTAAAACTTGTGTTTTAATTTTGATAAAATAATCGATACTTCGTTGAAACAATTTTCCGTGAGACCAAATTAAATCAAACATAAAATATGTTTTATTGACGATAGATTATACGTTATTTCAGAATGTGCTCTATTCTTTTCCATATTGATGACAGTTATTTTGCAGCTTCTAACAAGATATGTCATTATATGAGACGAGGTTTAATGGTTAAGAAAATAATGTATTGAAAAATAACGTTAGAAAGCCATATGAGTAGAAGCAGTTCTCAGTTCAGATCTAAAGAGAGTGTCAAATTTAAAGATATCGGGACCGGAGACTAGATGAGCTTCATGTTTTAAATAAATTGTCATATTTTATTTTTAACAATAACAATAATACTATAATTGTTATAATATTATTATTATACGTATCAAAAAAGGGGTATTGTAAAATAATCAAATTTAGAAGGTTTTTAACAACGCCAATAAAGAGTTTGTATTATTATTGATAACGAATATTTTATGTATAGAAGCCAAAATATATACTTATACATTTCCAGGTTTTATTATTACAATAATGTTACCTAGATATTGTTGATCGAAATGAAGCTAATGTAGAATTATTTAAAAAATATAACGGCATTGGACGAAATATAATTGACAAATTATGTACGGAGTTCACAGTTGTCGAATTACTTTTTCTATCAATCTTAAAAACAGTAACTACACATATATTATCTATTCTTAGCTTAATAAATAGTACTTGACATTATAAGTCAATTTGTTTTGTACTGTTTCACTATTCACTATTTATTTCAAATATTCTAAAGGCCTTTCTTCGAAATGATCAATAAATAGAAACAGTGAGATAGTACATGCTTTAAGATCCGCCACCAAACTATTTAAACGCTTTTTAAATGAATTTAACCATAGTAAAGTTATTTATTTACAAAGTATTTAAAAAGTTTGGTATAAACGGGCTTAAAATATTTTAAAAATACTTTAAAGCGTTTTAAAGATTTAATACTACCATAAAATTTGTTACCGTTGTAAATTACAATATATGCAACTATTGTAATAGGTTTTGTGCAATATACATAAATTATATTTACAATTTTTACAAAGAAACAAGTATATTAGCACTTGTATACTATAATTTATAATAATTTTCTGTAGGAAATGTATTAATAAGTTAACAATAATATAATTTCAATTGATACAAGAACGATCGTGCTTAGTCAATTGAAGCGGTAAGTCGTTTGAGTTTGTAGTTCGTTGTCGACATGGACTATGAGATCTTGATCTAGCCTTTTTATGTTTCTCGACTTCATCATCACTTTCATCGTGCACATTTATTTCTTCATCTGAATCGGAATGCGACTCGTAACCTCTTGCTAATTGTATCGATTGTGCTGCTAACAGCGCTGCAGCCGCTGAATTAGGGACAAGTGCTTTAAATGCACTATTTTCTAATACTGAATGAGGTTTAAATATACTGCTATCAAACGATGATTGCTGTGATAAAGCTTTAAGCGTGTTTGCATCAAAGTGCGCTTGTTGGGAGAGAGCCTTTAAGGCGTTCGAGTCTTGATGCGCTAGTGATTTGAAGGCACTATTTTCCCCGCCCATCTGAGGAGTATGGTATGGGACGCGGGTAGGGGATAAAGAACGAGATCGGGATCGTGAGGGGGAGTGAGGGAGGCGGTGCGAAGGAGAACCGCCACCTCGCTTCAGGAGGTTCATGCGCTGGTGGCGCCTCCACTTGGCTCGTCTGTTGGAAAACCAAACCTGTCAGTAATGGTAAATAAATGTGATTAGTATTCCATTCTTATCAATTATAAAATTTAATATTCAAATTAATGCTTTCATGTTCAATTTACTACTTGGATAATTAATGACTAATTTATTTTTTATTTCATCTACTCGTATTTTTATATCGTACAAGTTTATATTAATTTAAAATTATTGAACTATTTAACTGTCTTACTAATCTAGTGGTAAGCTTTTTTAGCTCAGATTATAATATATCGAGTTCAATTTCCGAGTACGATATAAAAAGAAATGTAGATTTATTTCTCCTAAATTAAAAAAATCTCTTTGGTATGTACATGAGTTAGTTTCTCTTTTCATCAGTCGAACCATCTGCATATATATAAAAAGCTTAGAAGCAGCTTAAATCTACTAGTAGTGTATTAGCACAACCGTGTTTTTAAATAGTTAGTTTAAAAGAAGCGACAGTGGGGAGTAAAACCCACCATTAATGTGTCCGGACATCTTACTATTGCATATACGAGTTATTAAAAATGAAGTTACATGGTAGCAGGAATCAAGGCCACATACGCCCATAATATAGTCGATACTATCAGACTTCAGACAGATAAATAAAAATAAAACACACCTTGTAGTTTTTATTATTTTATATTAAAGGATGTTTGAAGCAGTTGGCTCCTTTCATGAAAAGAGATAATGGTTATTCGGTTTACATAAGATAGCAAACAAGCTGATGGGTCTCCTGACGGAAAGAGTCAACCATCGCCTATAAACACCAAAGATAATAATGATGCGTTGCTATCTTGTAGCGAGGTTTAATGCCATATGCATAAGTTTACCGGCTACGACAAGCACTGACGCTATTGCGGCAGGAATAGGTACGTCGGTGGTACTAGACCCAGGCAAGACAATGCAGAAATTTTAAATATAATTCTGTATATTATGTACTATATTTATTGACGGTTATACTTATGTCCATTAAGTTTATATCCATTTAAATTTTTTTACCTGTACTCTCGCCTCCGATAGTGAAGTTTTGGAGGCTAAACGTTCTCGAGTAGATACGCAAGGGTAATGCGATTTTTCAAACTCCTTTTCTAACTCTTCTAGCTGATCAGGACTGAAGGTCGTGCGATTTCTTCTAAACTTTGGTTGTTCACCGTCTAAGGAACCAGAGTCATCCCCATCGACATCTGTTAAATAGAAAAGTAAGTAAATACAGTGCATCTAATATACTATAGTATACAAAATATTGTATTTAATTAAATATACGATATACAATAATGTATTTAATTAAATGTAGTATACAAAATATTATATTTAATTTGCTGCATATTATTTTAATTAATAAAAAAATCCAGGCCCCCTTTAAAGAACAGGCTAACTGTCTTTCTGACGGGCAGTTTATAAAGGCCTACGATTGGCTATAATAAATTATTCACGCGACAAATTACACATACTGATCTAACCCCAAAGTAAGCAAATTATTAGCTTGTGTTATGGGTGTTAGTCAACGATACTAATACATAAAAATACATGTATAAATAAAAGAATATATTTAATAAACCCCCAAACCCGGAAATACAAACATTTATGCTCATCACACAAATGCTTGTCCCCGTCGGGGATCGAACCCGAGCCCCGTTGATTGCGTAGTCAGAGTCGCTGACCACTCGACCAACGGGGCGGTCTTAATAATACGTGTTTCTATCATGGCGGCATCGTGACTACTATGAAGAAGAGTTTCGCAACATATAGCCTGGGTTTTGTGCCACCTCTTTACCTATTCCTGCCGCAATAACGTCACTGTCGTGTTTCAGTTTGCAGGATAACGTAACCAGTAAACTTATGCATATGGTATTACCGTCCTGCCTCACGGATAGCAACGCACTATTAACATATTTGTTTGTCTTTCTATTAGGTAAGCCATTTTGTTTGCTATATAGGTAATAATATAAAAAATAGATCTTTTTATTAAAATTGACTACAATCAATCTATAAAAATGTCACATCTACTGAGTAACATATTTGGCTCGATAATAAATTCACAGGTTCAATACCCGGGTGTCATTTTAGACGAGAATAAATTTGGATTTCTTTTTTCTTAGTTTTTTTACCATTTCTCCAGAATCAAACATGTTAAAAAAATTCGTGGTCATATTTGAAAACTAGACATTAGGAGCTACAGTTTACTTTTTTCTTTTTGCTGTACGATCATTTTCCGCGGAGTTAGAGCTCGTTGAAAATTACTCAAAAATTTAATTATATTTTTTTATATCCTTTAATTTTTGTGAGTAGTTTAGATATGTATATATACTTTATTACGCACAATATCAGTTCAATATAAGAACTAGCGACCTGCCCGCGGTTTCACCCGCGTAGCTCTTGTTCCCGTGGAAATATCGGAAAGGTTTATATACTAAAACTTTCCTCAAGAATCAATCTATCTGTTAAAAAAATCGCATCAAAATTCGTTGCGTAGTTTGAAGATTTAAGCATACATAGGGACAAACAGAGAAAGCGACTTTATTTTTTACTATGTATTGAAGTAATAAAATAAATCAATGATTTTTCTATAATAGATACGACTTAATCACTGATGAAATGTAGTAGATATTATATTATTATTATTTCTTTTTTCTTTTCTTTAGTATATCTGTAACAAAATAAATTTACAAACCTAATTTTTCGTTTGGATATTATAGAAGAGGATTAAAGCGATCCCCCGCGTGCTACTTTTTTGTTAGAATAAACAGTTTTATAAAAAAAAATATCGTTCTCTATTTACACTTTTCTTGCCAATGTTACCGGCAAGTTTAGAAACATTCGTGGCAGTTTTGGCGACTTTGGGAGTATTGCCCGCAATTTTCATGAACAATTTGATAAAATATCTCTTAAATAACCTTCTATAATACATACCTATAAGTCCCCTTGATGATGAAAGGTATCCTTGTTTAACAGCGTCTGGGTGAGGTACTCCCATGGACGGTGGTGGAACTCCAGGAGGCAAAGGTAGACCGCCTGGCGGCCACACACCTCCGCCACCAGCCCAAGGGAACCCGCCATATGGTGGTGGTGCAGCGTAGAGACCGTAACCGGCAGCACGTGCAAATTCAGCAGCAGCTCGCTCAGCTGCTCGATTCCGCAGTATCCTATTGATTGATGACACACTTGGAGCAGTTGCATTCGTGCAGACACCTGTTGACAATATAATCCTTAGTTAATGGATTGCAACGTAATACACTTTTGGTTATTGGAGCTAGAGGTGGTGGTAGCATTCTGCGTTTGTGTATCAGCCGAGTTATTAATTCTATAAGTAATTAATTTTTCTGAAAAACTTATAATCTGCGGGACATCACAAGTTAATTTTTTAAATGATGAATACATACTTTTCCCCGTGTTGGTCCCGGGCTCCTTTGAAGAATAGGCCAACTGTCGTTCTGCCAGGTAGGACGTAAAAGGCGACCGATTGGTTATGCGAGTCACTACCATCGTGGCTACTAGGTGGTAGAGTTCTGTATGGTCTCTCTCGGGTCTGGTACCACCACCTTACCTATTCCTGCCGCAATAGCGTCAGTGCTTGTCACTGTCATGTTCTGGTTTGGAGGGTAAGGTAATCGGTAAACTTTTACATGTGGCATTAAACCTCGCCAATGGCAACGCAATATTAACATGTTAGGTGTCTATAGGCGATGGTTAATTCCTTCCATCAGAAAACCCATGTGCTTGTTTGGTATTTTATGACATAAAAAAATTAAAACTACGTGAGTGGCTTCCTTTACGCGAATGTAACAAACTTTATATGTAAGACTTTTTTGAAAGCGCTGCATTTTCAAATAAACATGAGTAAAATTTGAAGATTTTCTTCCTTGACGGATACATACTTAGTTGTAATGCATTTACAGATAATGAAATAAGTAATTCATAAATAGGTTTTGCCAGACTGCACCGACGAGCTTGTCTCGCACCGTGAAATTCATTATTTAATCGTTCGTTTTTGAGACAGGAATCAATACATATGTAATTTCGTTTTACTGAATTTTTTAAAGTTATTATTGTTTTCAAGTGGTCATGGTGTCTGCCAAATTCTTTTCTGCAATGTTTCAGATCGATAGGTTATATATGACATTATTAAGGGATTTCTGTTTTACAGCATTTTCGAGAAAATTCGTTTATAAAAAGCTTGTTAGATTCGTCAAAAGGAAGCCACTCACGAAGTTTTAATTATGTATTTATCATTTCAAAATTAGTGTTATTACACTAATTTTCAAAAGATATTAATATTAATAATATTTAAATGATATTAATAAACATCACACTTATTTTTAAATGATAATGATATCTCCCGTAGACTATTGTACAGCTTTGTGATAGTAACAGGTTATTCTTTCTTACTTTACGGATTGTCTGTTAGAATCTCTGTTCTTCCAAAGGAGCCCAGAACAATACGAGCATCAATAATAATTCAATAATAATAATCCAGATTTTTCGAATTCCATAAGGTGCAACAAAATTGGTTTAGTCGTATAAAAAACGAATTAGGAGCAAACAAAACTCGACGTTTAGGCTTTGTTGAGTAGTCTGACTCTCGACACGAAAACTTTGGGCAGCTTTGGATAAAGGACATACTAAAATTAAATAAGTCATCATAACTAAAACTAAATAGAAATTATGGCCGGAGCAAATAAATAAGTGACTAAATTTATCTATCAATTATTTTAATTAAATTACTCTTTACAAAATACGACGAACGAGACGAACGAACGTTATGATAATAGATCTTAATTTTAATGCGTAATTTATACAAAATTATATTCGATATTAATGCAAAATAATATGTTTTAAAGATTAATTAACTGATGTAATTAATAATTAGTATGATACATAAATTTACATTTAATTTGTAATAAACATAAATATAGAAAAAAGTATAGGAAAAACAGTAGACATTCTATGATACCTTTTCCAGAGTGACTTATTATAAAAATTCAGCTTTTTCTTAGTAATTTTAAATTGTATAAAAATGTACACAGTTACATATTTGGGATCATCAACCAACTTAGTAGACTCGAATAAGTCTTAGTTTTATCTGAAGTATGCATAATAAACCAAATAAATAGGCCTCGGTACGAATAATTTTACTGGTTGTTGATTGTTTAAACAAATGAAATGGCATATTTTATGTCATTTTGTTCGATTTTTTCAGCCGTTTTCATTAGGTTTTAATTTTATGTATTATTTAGGGATTTATGAGGTTTCCAAATTAACTAGCAATCTTTATTGTTTCACTATGTTCGTCCGTTCGAACATCCGTCTTTCTGTCCGTCCATACACAGTTTAGCCCCGAGATTTTTAATACTAGAAAGCTTTAATTTGGCTTTTATATACATATTAGTTACCCCAACAAAATGGTTAAACAAAACCTTGAAATATATATTATTTTAGGGTACCTCTTAAACACGGCTGTAAAATCGAACAATATCACATAAAATTCGTAGTCAAACAAAAATTACAGAATGAAAAAACAAAATAGCGTAGGAAATATTTAAAGTTATAATTATAGTTTAATGTTTCAGTGGCCAGTACTTAATGTATACAAAGAAGTTTATCATCTCTGCAAGGAGCTTGCATAGTTTTATTCCGGAATGGTAGGTAGGTGACAGTTGTGTTACAGAATATACTGAAAATGAATAAAAAACACATTAACGAACTACTCAGACGTGTCACGGGGACTAATCTATCCAAGCAGGTCCCGACAGCACAACTAGTTGTGTAACCGAGTTGGTCTACGGGTACCCGCCCGTATTTTACGTGATATTGTTTGATTTTTGAGCCGTTTTTATTAGGTTATTTTAATTTTATGTATTACTCAGGGATTTATAATGTTCCGAAGTCAACAAGCAATTCTCATTGTTTCACCATGTCCGTCCGCACACCACACACCACATCCACAGCTTAACTCAAAGGTGCCCCATAGACCTACAATAAAATTGCGCAATACTTTTATTGTGCAATAATATTCAATACCTCTTTGATTCCAAACGTTCAATAAATTCACTCAATAAAATTGACAAAACAGTGTGATCAATATTTTCGTGCAAGCAACATGGCTGACGACGAAGTTTTGGCGGCAACCTGCTTGGGACTTGTTAAATTAATCTCTATACAATTCTATACACTCAACTAAAAGCTCCCGTTCTTTATCTATTACAGCATTCTTGCTCGCCATTTTGCTAAAATTTACGACACGACCATATATTAAACACCGTGACTGACCGAACGCGACCGCTCCAAACTCTAAAGTGAAAAATATTGTGCAATATTAAGCCTAAACAGTGCAAAAAATATTGCGCAATAAAAATTAAACCCGCTGAAACTTTCGTTCAATATATGTGCAATCTTCAATATTAACGCTAATCGGTCAATAATATTGCACAATATGTAATATTGCTCAATATAATTGTAGGTCTACGGGCCGTCTTAGTACTAGAAAGCTATAATTTGGCATGTACATGCATGCAAACATAAGTCAAGTCTGTTAGAATAATTCACAAGTGTAAAGCGAAACATCGATATTTATTAAAATTAAGGATATCATTTAGTCAAATGATATATTTAATTTTAAAATTACTGTATTTAAAATTCTCTATTATTTTCGGTATCGTCTGATTGGTTGTTTTGTTGGCGCTTCAATTGTTTCTTTTTTGTGTAAAATAGAATAGAATAAGCTTTTATTCAAAATAAGTATTTCTATGATACATTTTTCGAACGTCAATCTTAAAAACAAATATACATAAAAGCTTAGGTAACTATCAGTCATAGAACAATTATCAATAAATATAAATGTACGTACATTATACATTTTAATCAGGTAACAATTTAAAAACGGACAAATAAAGAGCTATATATTAAAATAATTACTGTAAATAATGTCAATCATAATATCAATTAAGAAAAATATGTCAAATTACTAAAACGTAATATAAGTCAATAATTATCATTTAAAATATGAATACATTTTTACGTAGAAGTAAAATAACTCGAAACTTTAATATCAAAATAAAGTAAAATTAAGCAAACAATGAATTATGTTAACCAAACATTGGTATCGTTGAAATATTCATTTATGTCATAATATGCTTTTTTGCAAAGAACGTTTTTTATGTGCATTTTAAACTTTTTTTCAGACAACTCCAAAATCTCGTCAGGAATCTTATTATATATATTTACACTACAACCGATAAAACATTTAGTCGATTTGGCTAGTCTAAATTTTTGTACGGATTTGTGTTTGTTTCGTATGTCAAGATTGGCGACCCGGCTGGCGTAGCGCGGCATTCTATCGCAGCCTTTCGAAAGAGATGCACGCGACACCAATAATATTTGTAAAAAGGGAAAAATAAGTGGGAATGTGAAATGATGTAAAATATCAAGGAAATAAAGTAATTATTGAGAAATAATGAAATGTAGTGTTCTTTTAAATTGAGGCTAAATCCTGACCGCATGCAACATGTCGAAATGGAACAATAAAAATTTGAAACATAAGTATATTATTAAAGGTACCTTCTCTACACATAAAGTGTTCGTTCGCAAAGGTTTAATATTCAGAGTATGAAACAAGAATAATATATTTATGAATCAAAAAAATGTGTAAACGGTTGACTAAAATTAAGATATTTTAAGCTCGAAAGTGTAAAAATATAAGAATAGATTTTTCAGTTCAAACATCTATTTTGTAAAAAATGGCGGTATATCAATTTTTGAATATATATCCGATAATTGGATTTTGATGCAATTTACGTATAAGACGTAGTTTTCTGAGGAACAGAGCTGATTAGTTTTTGTACTTAATCGGTACATAAATCTGGAAGTTCTATTAAAAAAATACTGTTTCGCCAAAAAATTTTTTGGTGTTTTCAAAATTTTTTAAAATCTCCTGTACCGAATCGGTTCAAATTTTCAGGAAGTCTAAGTTGAATGGAATCCAATCGAATACCATCAACCGCGTTTCGATCGGTGTAACCGTTCAAAAATTATGAGATGTTTACATACACACATACATACATACAGGCTTACTGACGTCATCGTGAAAATAGTCTGAAAAGGTTCCTAGGACATCAAAACGTGGACATCAGGTGAAAACTCGATTTTCGAAAATCGGTGTAAAATCAATTACTTATTTACATACGTAGTGGGAAGTTACGAAATACTATGTAAGTTATTACGCGTTTACAATTATAATGTAGTTAGGTAATTCATAAATAAATTTAACTTTGACACACTGACTAGACTAATCTGAGAATTAAATTAGTTAATTTTTTTATATCATAAGATGGCAAACAATCAGATGGGAAAGAGTCAATCAACCATGGCCTATAGACACCAAAGGTGTTATTTGTGCGTTGCTATGTAGTGGCGAGGTCCAATGCCACATGCATAAGTTTACCGGATACCTTACCCTCCAAACCGGAATACGACAGTGACTAGCTCTGACGCTGTTGCGGCAGGAATAGGTAAGGCGATTTTACCAGACCCGGGTTAGACAATGCAGAACTATACCACCTAGTAGCCACGTTAGTAGTGACTCGTATAGCCAATCGGTCGCCTTTTACGACCTACCCGAGACCAACACGGGGAAATGGTGTGAATTATTTTTTTTATTAAGTTTTAACTTCTACATCCATTCATTCTAGGCAACTAACTCTATTTTTTCCATAAAATAGCTGTTTGATTACCTCCAGCTTCAATAACAATGTTCTAGAATCTAGATCATCGAAGCGGCCTTTAAATAATTTATTTATAGTTTCTAAGATTATTACTAGTAACAACAGTCAGTTTACCATTTATGTCTAATTTTGCATTTTGAAAATAGGCTCTAAACTGCACGTTGATTATAGTTCAGCGAGCTATTTCTTAAGCAACGGATGAATAATTATAATATAATATGCAGAAAATGAGTGACCAGCAACGCGTTAAAACCGATGCGTCATTGGTCGCGTTTAAATCGCTGGTCATTATAATATTTAATGCGTGCAGTTGGATCGCGTGCCAGTGCAGCCTTGGAAGAGGCATCCCATGTAATTTTCAGGAAATACTCTGGTTAAGTGCCATAATTTAATCATAGCCTGTCCGGTTATAATTGTCGTAGATTTTGTTGTAGAGCTACTGAGCAGTTGCGTCGCTAGTGTTGTTGAAAACTCGTTTTCTAATGGCTCTTTTAAGGGATTGCACATTTTGCCCTAATTTTTTACTATAATTAACATTTCATTAACACTAATATAATTAAAGGAGATTTTCAATTACATATTATGTTTCTTTAATTTTAATTTTGCTTTAAATTACTTTAATTTTATTTCAAATTAAACTTAAAAAACATGTTTTGATTTTTAGGAAATACTCTGATTAAGGCCATAATTTAATAACAACCTATAAGTTTATAATTGCTGCAGATTCTGTTATTGAGCTACTGAGCAGTTGTATGGCTAGTGTTGTTAAAATCCGTTTCTATATGGCGCTTATAAAGGAATTGCGCAATTTGTCCTAATCTTTAATTAACATTTTATTAAAATTGATATAATAAAAATTGCTTCCCAGTAACATAGAACGTTACTAAAACGATTTTAAACCTGAAAAAAATGTTTTAAATTTGTAGGCACTAAATAGGTTTTACGGGTTTAATAAATAATATATATTTTAGATCTTGTTGCTGCGCTACTCAGCAATTGCTTAGCGAGCTTATGCCACGGATATTTGGGCTTATTTTGTGATAACTTTATTAAGGATCTTCTTTCTCTTCATCTTGACATATTAATAATGTTTATATCATGGCTTTTTAGCGTGATTAGCGTAGACACCTAACGATGCCGATAAAGATGACGCTGAAATTCGATTCCCGTCTGGAATATGCATTTGTGTGATAAGCATGGATGTTTGTATTAGGAGTCTGAAAGTTTATTAAATATACTACGTATTATGACGTGTCGCTGACATCACTGATATCACATATTAACAATTTTGATGTGGGGTTTACTTCAAGAGCAATTTGTATGTATGTGTTGTATGATTAAGGGTTAAAAAATTTGCCTGAAACAACACTTTGGAGTGAATTATTTAATTTTTTATTTTTTTAGTTACGTTACTCAAAATCCTGAGCTTAAATTCCCGCCGGGACACTTTATAGATGCATAGTAACTTTCCAATATCGCCATTTTCCTTAGTATGTAACGGCACCATTGTATAATTCTGACACTTCTTCTACAGGTACACTTTTAAGCAGTAGGTAAAAGATAGAAAGTATGCAAATCGAAACCGGTTTCACTCAGACGCTCAGAATATTATTTTGCTTACTCTGACTAACTTAGATTTCAAACATATTAATTCCGCCGAACACGTCAAATATTAAAACTTTTATAGTAAACCATCGCTCAAAGTCCCCAAAGATGACGTAATAAATATTTTTAAAAGACAATTAAAAAAAATGGACATTATATAATATATTTTACAGAGCATATTATATTTATATTTAGCTTATGTTGTAAACATAATAGTATATAATATGTTTTGACGTTGATTGGTAATTGCCTATAACAAGGGCAGGGTCTATACAAATGTCTTTGTACAAGCAAAGCATCCATTAAGCAATTATATTGAATTATTGTTCCAGGATATAATTATTGAAGCAGAAATGATTAGAATAGATAATAACCGCCAAGGAATATACCTATTTACTTGTAATATGGTAAAATTGTTCTGAACAGTGACACATTAAGTTTTAATTAGCAAATTGGATGTTGTTTAGTATTATAAAGAGACATAACTAATAAAATAATTAAATTAATCAATAAAATATCTTTTCATTGTTCTCTTTTACTGGCAGGAGGGAGACACGATACAATTAACTATAACTTATTATTCAGTATTCCCTTATTTTTCAGTTTTGTTTGCTCCCGGTTACATGACAGCATTTCACTAATTTACGCTGTTTTATTTGTTTAATGTATGAGTGTTATTTGTATCTTATTTTATTAGCTAAGCTACGCAGCTTCGTCCGCAAGAAGATTAATATATCGTCAACATAGTTTTTCATACAAACTTACATTCATATTTCAACCCCTTAGTAGGGGTTGAGTAAAAAAAAATGTTAAGCGCAGTAAACTGCAGCACAAACCCAAATTAGCTAGATTTTTCTATCAATCGTAGTATACAATCGAAAGTACACACTGTCAGTGCATAAGTTTCAAAATCAATGCTTTTAATGAATACGTGATTATTTATTGAAAAATCACGTCATCGTTCGGTCAGTTGTTTGGCCGTATTCGTATATCATGATGTTATATTGACGAATACGATCAAAAAATTACGTGATTTTTCAGTAAATAATCACAGTGATATTCAATAACACATGAATTAAAAGCCTATTTACTAATGCGGCTGTATGTGTTTTTATAATTTAGAATGTTATTTGAAACCAATAAAATAAATATGTTGATTGTTATCGTTTGATTTTTCTGAACCTTGTAAAAAAATTGACAATTGTATCCAGACTTCACCTAAAACTACTTGCTGACCCATATTATAGCTTCTTATAGCTGAAAAAAATTAACCCAACCTCAGTGACGATACCAGCATTGCATTTAAAATTAGTATGCCTTTCTGAAAGTTTCAGTAAATAAGAGATGAAAATCGTAAATAAAAACGTAGCGGGAAGTTAAAAAACACGACTCACTTACATTAAATGTCCGCATTCAAACATCAAACAATTTGATTTATTATTTTGTTCATCATAATTAAAATAACCGTAAAAAATACGCACGCTTCAAATGCGATGTTTATAATGCAATGAAGCGCGCAAAGAAAACGACAAAATGATAATTCGTAACCTGTCCGTACTGTGCGTTGAGCCAAATACCTACCGTATTTGGCTCAAACCGGTTTAATTAGGTTTTTGAATCGCTCTTATGTCAGATACGCTCCGAACAAAACCTTTTGTAAAAACCGGTAAAAAACCTTAATTAACTGGTATTTCCTAAACCGGTTTCAAGCCCTGTCTGAAACTGCATTATATGTGTACGATTTGTTGATAGAATGACCACCATCATAAAACTAGCGTTAGCTAGCCGTAACTGCATACATTGAATCTCTCCTTATATTTGTAAGGATACGGGCGTGATGTTATTTATATTTATTTTATATACTAAAGAAAATTATTAGAATTCATTCAACTAATCCAATATCTTTCATTTTATGGTATTAGTCAGTACATAAAGTATACGCAAATATTTTAAGAAGAAGGAAAAAAATGGCCCATGTGCCATCATGGACATTCACAATAATTTGTTCATAAATTTTTGACTACAGCATTGATTCTGAAACTTGTGCATTGACAATTTATACATTCGACTGTATACTACGATTCATTGAAAAATCAAGCTAATTTGGATTTGTATCAAGTAGTTGCCAATATACTGCAAACGGGCGCCTTTCGACAAAGTTAAAATGTTAGATTTTACATGCATTAACAAGCTCGGCCTATCATCGAAATCGGAAAGTTAAGCTTTATAGTCTAGAAGCTTATGGAAATTTACACTTAAGCCACCAGATTAGAAAACGTCAGTAACTTGTACTGACATTATGACATAAATATTCCGTGAGACGTACACGGCTAAAAAGTGTAGAAAACAAACCTGTAATTGATAGATAACTTATCCAATAGCCACAAGAACCACGTTACTATCGTAGGGCTTTTGTAAAATTGTGTGATTGTAATTTATCATTTGACATGTTGTACATTACACAAAAAATACTTTAAACTAAAAATAACTTTATTTTTAAATGACAAAATACAACTTAGTATTAACATAACTGAAACCAATTTACATCATTGTCATTGTATAGAATAGAATGGATTTGATGAATTTACTCGAGGAAGATGAATTTAAAATGGTCATGGTTTGTAATGAATCGCTATTGTGAAGAAGCAACGTTTGCGGCTGAGACTGGTAACGGATAAGACTGACTGTTATAATTTACTCAAAACACAAAGCCTCGTATAAAATAATTGTAATGATCAGTTGTGAGTCTTTACTTATTGTAAGCATGTCAAAAGCACAAAAACCTCTTTACAATTTGTTCGGCTCGTAATCGACGCGTTAGGATGATTCTTATACAGAAGGCGTTGAGTGATAAAGCCTCTACCCCACAACTGCCATAATATCACCAATTTTACAGCTTTGTGATTAAAACTTTAGGTATACGTAATACATTTTATTTTAGAACAAGTAAAAAAATTTGCGCTTGAAGATTTGAATTTTGTATCCCAACCATAATAATTGCAACATAATATCTGTACTAGTCCATACTTCCATTTTAATATATTAATTAATATTTACTACACGATTATTTTTACACAATTCCTAATAAATACCTAGATTTGTAAGTCTTAATTGCATATGCGACAATTGTACTTAGTATTATTGCCATTGTATTATTGTATGACAATATTTTATCATTAAAATTCAATTTTTTATCTGACATACATGTTTTTTTTACTTTTAACATGTTACTGTTAATATTTTTTAGTTTTAATATAATTAATGTAATTATACTACTAACATTATACTAACTTTATAAGCCTATAATTCGAAAGGCACTGCTATTGCTCATTACGTATTATATAAAATCTAGTCTAAAAAAATAAATAAGCTTGTCCTTCAAATAAATCATTTCATGTGTGTTTTAAATCAAAACATAAGATATCATATAGCTGTAATAGCGACTATTATAATGCATCAGTGTAGTAGAGCTTTTACTCAATATCCCTGATATAGCTGAGAAATGCGTTTGTCAGTGACCAGTCATCATTTACCGAGATCTTCAATTAAACTGGCAGCATAGTTTTATAAAAGAAAATAAACCGTTAATAATCTGTAGCTGTTTTGTAACAACAACAACATGTAATAACTAGAATTTTGTCTAATTCGGTATAATAAAAACCAACATAGGCTTAAATGTAATGGTCAAACTAACTACGGAATGTTCATTTATAATTGATTTCATTTGCGCAATATAAAACGTAATCTTTACTACCTTTACTTACATTTGATTATTATTCATCAAAAATATGACAAATTCTTTATTTATATGTTTATAAATAATGATTTAATATGCAGTTTTGTTGTTAAAAAAATAAATTGCAGTTCAATTTATTTCTTTTGACGTGGAAAATACTTTTTTATTTTTTGTTATAAGATAGCAAACAAGCAGATGGCTCTCCTGATGGAAAGAGATAACCGTCTATTGACACCAAAGTTGTTAATGGTGCGTTGCTATCCATGTAACAAGGTGCCACTTGTATAAATTTATCGGCTACACTACCCTCCAAACCCGAAAAAGGCAATGAATAGCATCAACGCTATTGCGGCAGGAATAGGTAAGTTGGTGGTACCGTATTCCTGGGAGAAACGTTGCAGGACTCTATCACCTAGTAGTCACGGTGATAGTGACACGCATAGCCGATTAATCGCCTTTTACGAACTGCCTGGCAGAATGGTACATGGTATATTTTTCAAAGGAGTCCCGACCGACACGGGACTAATATAATTATGTTTCTTGGCCAATTGGTTAATCTAAGCCAAATGTATATTTTTAATAAAAAAAATATAGAAGAGGCAGGAAAAGCCAAACGGATAGGAGTTTCACCTGACGGTAAGTGATTACCGCCGCCCATAGACAACTACACTACCAGGGGTCTTGTAGTTGCGTTGCTGGCCTTTTAAGAATGAGAAGGCTTTTTTCTCGAAGGTCCCTAAGTCGTATCCGTTCGGAAAAATTTCTGCCGATAGCTGGTTCCACATAAAAGTAACTCCTATATTAAATATTATGATAGTTCATCATCATATTTAAGTTTTATTTTTTATATTACAGATAGCAAACACATGGACAGATTTTCCAATAGAAAGATAGCCATACCCAATAGACAATATTAAAAGTGCCATCCATGTAGCGGGGCTGTTTTGCATCATATTCAAGTTTTATTTTGTTGTATATAACAGACAGCAAACACACGAATAGATTTTCCGATAAAAAAGATAGTCATCGCTAATAGACAATATTAAAGGTGCCATCCATGTAGCAGGGCTGTTTCGCCACATACATAACACAATCATTGACTCTTTTTTGATCTTAAAAACGTGGATTTAAAAAAAAGTGTTTATTGTTTAAAATAATGTTATCGCAAAAAGACAATTTCATTAGCTTCTTCAAGCTCTTTTTGCTATAGTACAAAAAGTTTAAATTCAAATTCGAAAATTGTTTACTCTCTGAAACACATTATAGTTCTGGTTAACTACTTATTTGTTTTGAAAAAGATTATTATCCATCAACAGGTTGCAGGTGGGAATACGATAACTATAATTGTTCTTTTAATGATTCGAGATCGAGTCGGATCCTAAATGCCTAGTCACGGCCATGCAATTTGTCTAAAGTCATTTTATCATGATTAGTCACAATAGGGCCCGGTTCTATTAAAAGTTTAGTGGCTCTAAATGAAAATACTTTTCTGGATATTATATTATCTATTATATTATTATTATGTAGAGTTAGTTGAATATTTTATGAGTAATTATTATTTTTCTATTTTTCAACTAATATCACGCTCCGGGGTTTCTTAATTCAATATATAAATTTTGTTATAAATGATATTAGATTTCTCGTTTTTTTCGTTTTTACTACACCAAATATAACTTTTTTTTAATATAACCCGTTAATAAAAAATAATTTAGTTTAATTTAAAAAATACCTTTTAATATATAAATTTTGCTTCCGTATGCTTGTGTCCACAAGTCTAAAAATTAGCCAATGGATTGAATTGACTTTAGTTCAAATATAGTTATTATACAGAAGAGTGTTTTTATGTACCTTTATTTCGTAGTTTTAACAGAAACGGAAAAATCTAAGCATTTTCGAGTAACATAACTGATCTACAGTTTCGGGAGCGATAAATCGATCTAGCTAAGTTTCATTTTTGAAAACATCGTCTTTACCAAAAAAATACCGATCATCCAGATACTGTTAGTTGAACGCAATATCTGCATCTTTAGTGTATATAGGTGATGGTTATCTTTTTCCATCAGAAGAACCATATGCTTGTTTCTACTCCTATATCAAAAAAAATATATTATATTTTACTAACATAAAGACGGCAAGCATGTACTCATATATCCGGGGCATTTAATTAATTATCGATACCAATTTGGATGAACGCATTGCTATTTTTGAAGCAGGTATTTTAAAAAATGTGTTGCCTTAAAAGATTAATTTGGTAATGTAATTAATTTATGGAAAGTCCCAATTAATAGAACATGAAATAAAAACCAAATTAGAAAAATCTTATATATCTGCCTTAAAAAGTTGTTAGTTGTTACCTGCCTAAAAGCGTGGCATGTCCAAAGATAAGACAGTCCGGCGCCCGTCTGCTATAGAGTGTTTAATCGGGTTAATTTATCGATAATTGACGGAAAACCTTTTTGTTTGTATTGCCGGAAAGTAACAGTAATTGTCACGCCTTTGAAGATTTACGTCCGCTTCTAAATTGAGACATTAACAATCGGATCTGGTGCCTAATGGTTTGGAATGAATTTATTTGTTTTACCCGAGCCGACGTTTCGATAAATTTGATTAGGTCCATTACAAACCAAACGAAAATTGTACTCGAGTACTACAGAACTGATTGATTATAGCTATATCCAGTGTAATTTTTTAGTTAACTTTACGATTGCGTATAAATTGAATTTTATTTATTATTAAAGATAAAGTTCAATAAATCGGTATCTTATGTATCTGGTTTTGGTATCCTCACTTGAGCCTAAGAAATTACGAAGGAAATGACCACTATTACTTTATGTAATTTCAACGGTTTTTTACATCGGTATGTAACTCTAATAACCTTTTAATTTTAATTACAATCTAGCCTCTAACAAATTGATATTTTAAGTTCGGTTTTGTTCAAAATTCTCTTTTTTGTTGGAGTAATATAATACTTGTCTTTTATAAGGAATTATTATTAACGTCTTCCTAATGTGGCCATGTTATTTTAAGATTATTTATATAAATAAAATGCTATAAGACTGCCGTTGTGCGTAAACCAACACAAAAACTATTGGAAAATTTCAGTCATTCATTTGTTTCACTACTTCATAAAGATCCCTATCTAGATAAAGTAGCACGATATCTTTATCTATGCATAAATAAAATGATGGGGATCATTTTTTAGCTTTACTTCGTAAATTCTTAATTCTTGTCCAAGAAAAATATAGCACAATATCTTTATCAATACTAATAACATAATTAAGATTTGTTTGTTTGTGACAGATAAACTCAAAAATGCTGAACTAAATTAAAAAATAATAAATTTATCACTTAGTGATATAGGTTTTTTACCCGAGTGAGTAAAAGGAAGTAATATGTGTAGGGCACGCATATAAAGTCGCGAGGAACAGCTAGTTTAAGTTTAATTACAACGATATAATAGGTAATATTAACATAAAAAATAACGCGTATGACGTCGCGAGTATCAGTCATTTTAAATTATATTTCTATTTGCTAGCTGCTCGCCCTGGCTTTTATCGGGTGGAGTGCCCAATTAAAAAAAATGATACAAAATTTACTGTTTACAGTAAGGCCGTTTAAATAAACATAATTACAATTGAATAATTCGATCATTCTTGAAGATATTATTGAAGATACTCTAATAATAACTATTGCCATTTATTCACTCAGTCACTTTTCATATTATAGATTTTTCAGATTTGTCCATGCGATTTTTAAATATTTTTTTCATACAAACATTATTCTTACAATAACAAACACAACAAAAAAAATAATTATCCTATTTGGAGAATTTATTCCAAAGTTATACGTACAAATATTTCAGCGATTCCTTTTTATTTATATAGATTACAGGTTTTTTTATATATCATAAGATAGCGAACAAGCAGATGGGTTTCCTGATGGAAAGGGTCAGGGTTGGTTCCGGGCTCCTTTGAAGAATAGACCAATTGCCGTTCTGCAAGGAAGGTCGCAAAAGGCGACCAAATGGCTATGCGAGTCACTTACATCGTGGCTACTAGGAGATAGAGTTCTGCATTGTCTCGCCCGGGTCTGGTACCACCGCCTTACCTATTCCTGCCGCAATAGCGTCAGTGCTTGTCCCTGTCGTGTTCCGGTTTGGAGGGTAAGGTAGCCGGTAATATTATGCATGTGACATTAGACCTCGCCACAAGATAGCAACGTACCATTAACATCTTTGGTGTCTATAGGTGATGGTTGACTCTTTCCATCAGAAGACCCATCTGCTTGTTTGCTATCTTATGATATAAAAAAAAATTAGTTATTAGGTATTTGTAATTAAAAAAAACTGTTTTCTTATAATTTCTGGTTTGATAAGGTAATGTTATAAGGCTTTTCTCAAAACTCAAATACGCAAAACGAAAATAGCGTCGCCAAATTTTAGCAACAATTATATTAAAGCATTTTAGGATAACGTTGCAGGTATTTAGGGTTCTAAAGTAAACTAGGAACCCATGTAGTTTCGCTATGTCCGTCCGTCGGTTCGTCCGTCTGCACGATAGCTCAGAGGTCCTTATTACGAGAAAACTGTAATTTGGCATGAATATACATATTAGTTACGTCAATAAAGTGATAACATATAATCTTGAAAAAAATTTTTTTTTTCACTGTAGCCCCCCTACATGTAAAGTGGGGATGTTAATTTTTTTTCTGAAGTATTCCATGGTGTGGGGTCTCATTGAATAAGGTTTTAAAAAATATTGTAGGTTTGCGAAAACAAGTTTTCGATGAAGAGATTCGTTTGTAAAATATTAAGCTTTTAAGTGCTAATTTTTGTTAGAGTGGTGTCCCCCCCCCCCCCCTCTGCAACCTAAGTGGTTTGGGGGGTGACAAAAAAATCATCGTAGTAGTAAATATAATGAAGTCAAAGCAAAAACTATCACGCGTTAGAAGGCTTTACAAGTTTTTAAGTAATAGTTTACCAATTTATAAAATGTACTGAGATTTTTTAAGGCGGTGAATCTGTGGTGCGGTTATATATTGGTCATTGACGTTGAATAGCTTAAATGTTCATAGTATGAAACTATAGAAGCCCTCTTCTTAGTCTGCATTACTGTGATGGACAACTTCAGAACCCTACATTAGGCGTGACCGAACACGCACTTTACCAATTTATTGATCTTGTCTAGTCTTGAAAAGAAATCTCGAAACTCCAATCACAAAAGTATATTTTGTGTAAAGGTTATAAGTCTTATGTTTATTTATACTACCGATCGCCTGCGGCCGAAATTCCACCATAAATTAAACAATGAATTTGCATTACTAGTATGTTACAAACACTTGTAATGTTTTACTTAGGTTTTATTAATTAACACCAACCGGTTTCGCGTTTTAACGCATCATCAGGACACCAATGATGCTCCAATGATGCGTTTGTAACTTGTAAGTTACAAGTTATAAACTCCATGTTAATTTGCATTACTGGTATGTTACAAACACTTGTACTGTTTTACTTAGATTTTATTAATTAACACCAACCGGTTTCGCGTTTAGACGCATCATCAGGGCATCAATGATGCCCCGATGACGCGTTTGTAACTTGTAAGTTACAAGTTACAAACTTCATGTAAATTTGCATTACTAGTGTGTTACAAAAAGTGCCGACGATATTTAGTGTCCGAAACTAAACAATAAAATCTTATTTAAATTTGACTGGCTTTAGCCGTAAAGAAAATAATAAGTACCTATACGTGTGTGTATACCATCACGTACGTCACATGAATGTAGTGTGTGTAGTGTTTATTTTTATTAATTTAATGTACTTTCTTCCTTTCTTTATCTGCCACTCATCATTTTCCTAATACAAACCCATCTCTTCTTGATCTTATCATAGTGTCGCATCCAGAATACGTTAGTACCTTTGGACAATTTCCTTCATCGTTCTCATACCACGACCTCATCTTCCTCTCCTACAAAATAACTCCGTCAAAACGTAAAATAAACTATGCTTTTCGTCGGTGTTATAACAATATCAATTTGGAATCTCTAAAAAACGCTTTTAAAAACATCGACTGGACCGCAATTGTCAATGCGTTTGATCTAGATTCGAAGGTTGAGCAGCTCAACTCTATTATTTTGAAAATTTTTGACCTTTATGCACCGGTAAAAAAACTACGTATTAAACATAAACCTGCACCGTGGGTTACTGAGGACTTAAAACGTTTAATGGCTAAACGGGATAAAGCAAATCGTCTGTATAAAAAATTTCCTTCAGAGCTTAGTTTGTCTACCTATAAATCATTGCATAATCAGTGTAATCGTTTATGCCGTGTTGCCAAACGCCGCTACATTCATGACACAATTACAGCCACTGATTCAAATAAAATTTGGCCGTTCTTAAATTCTCTTGGCATTGGAAAATCTTCTACTTCTCATAATTATAATTCCTTAGATCCAAACTTATTAAATGCCAGCTTCACAGCACTGCCGATTTCGCTGCATGGTCCAGATAAAACGATTACTCTGTCTGACATTTCTTCTAGTACTCGTCCGACGTGTCCATTGTTTGATTTCAAACCAGTTAGTGAAACTGAGGTCAAGAAGCACATGCTTTCAATTAGTTCTTCCGCAATAGGAAGCGACCAGCTTAGTTCTAGAATGTTTCATCTTGTTCTTCCTGAAATACTTTCTATCCTTACTCACATTTTTAATTTTTCTTTATCGTCAAGTACTTTTCCATCGCAGTGGAAAAAAGCATTTGTAATCCCTATTCCCAAAGTTCATAATCCTATACCTACTTCCCATTATCGTCCAATTTCAATTCTTCCGTACTTATCCAAAGTGCTCGAGCACATTGTTCACTCTCAACTGGCTGATCATTTGCGAGTAAATAGCCTACTTAACCCGTACCAGTCGGGCTTCCGGCCTGGACACAGCACTGTCACGGCACTGGTAAAGGTAACTGACGATATTCGTTCAGCTATGGATATTAAACAATTAACTATTGTTGTGCTTCTTGACTTCAGTAGCGCTTTTAATTCAGTGGACTTTGAGGTTCTTATCGCTATCCTCAAATCACTAAACATTTCTAACGATGCGGCTAACTGGTTTAACAGCTATCTCCGGGGTCGCTCTCAGCGTATTCAAGTGGATGAGTTATCCTCAGATTGGGCTAATCTACTGGCAGGTGTCCCTCAAGGAGGAGTGCTTTCTCCCCTTCTCTTTTCTACTTTTATAAATAAAATTACTGAAGTTATCTCTTCTAGCTTTCATTTATATGCAGACGATTTGCAAATCTATCGTCACTTCAGTGTCATGGATGTGGCCAAGGCTATTGACTCGATAAATTTGGATCTTGAAAGGATTCACGCTTGGGCAAAAGCTTTTGGGCTTACTGTCAATCCATCGAAGTCCAAGGTTTTAATTGTAGGCAGTAGGTATATGTGCAAAATCCTTGGTAACATAAACCTTCCTCAGGTTGTTTATGATAACACAGTTATTCCAATATCAAACTCGGCCAGTTACTTGGGTGTAACAATTTCAAACGATTTTTCATGGGATTTGCATATTAACAGCATAAGTAAAAAAGTTCACTTTGCTCTGCACTCTCTAAAACACTTACAAAATTATTTGCCTTTTAAAACAAAGATATTACTAATGCAGAGTCTCATACTACCTATCATCGATTATGCGGATGTTTGTTTTATTGATGCTACTGAAGAACTGGTGAACAAATTAGAGAGGCTGCAGAATCTCTGTATCAGATTTATTTTTGGTTTACGGAAGTATGACCATGTCTCTAACTTTAGAGCTCAACTTAAATGGCTTCCAATACGGCTGCGTAGGAACACTCATATTCTTTGTCTTCTTTTTAATATTCTGTTTAATCCTAATGCACCAAGCTATCTGCGTGATGGGTTTTCTTTCTTGCATCCACCTGGATCACCTTGTAGATTAAGTGTTACTGCCCTTTTAAAATGTCCCCCACACAGTTCAAAATTTTTATCAAATTCTTTCCATGTTCAAACTGTCAGGTTATGGAACTCACTACCGCCCAAGATTCGTATAAGTCAATCTCTTCCAATTTTCAAAAAGAGTCTAAGAGAACATTTTCTTGCTGGGTCTACATAGTACTTTTATTTTTTATTTTATTTTTTATTTTTTCTTTCATTTGCATCGATTGTTGTTCACTTTTAAATATTATGTGGATAAATTTAATGTATCAAGACTGTTATATTCATATGTATCTAGTTTTATGATTATTGTACACTATTTTAACATCTCAATAATTATTGTGTTTACTCTTATTCGGGTCAGCTGGAAGAAATCTCTTTTTTAGGGATAAGCTCGCCCATTGTACAGTCTGTTTTTAATAATTCTCTATGTACTACTTCTCTTTTAATTGTGTACAATAAAGTATTAAATAAATAAATAAATAAATACTTCTAATGCATTCGTTTTTGCAGTCCTTCGCAAACTTTAACTGTGCGAAATTTCATACTCCACCGGTCGCGCAATTGTTTTAAAAATGTATCCGAAATTGTTCCTTCACGTTTTAACATATCGATAAGGTTTCGTCAATTCCAATAACATATTTATTTTTAATTACAAAAAACATCAGCTGTCGCAGTCAATGCCTATAATATTCGTTTATATTGCTTAGTATAAGCGCGAAACAAGAAAATTGAGTTACAGTTAAATCTTGATACTTTGAATAATACCTATGATAATCCTTTTTTTTATAACATGAGATAGCAAACAAGCAGATGGGTCTCCTGATGGAAAGAGCCAACCATCGCCTATAAACACCAAAGATGTTAATGGTGCGTTGCTATCTTGTGGCAAGATCTAATGCCACATGCATAAGTTTACCGGCTACCTTACCCTCCAAACCGGAACATGACAGTGACTAGCACTGACACTATTGCGGCAGGAATAGGTAAGGCGGTGGTACCAGACCCGGTCGAGCCGATGCAGAACTCTACCACCTAGCAGTCATGATGGTAGTGACGCGCATAGCCACTTGGTCGCCTTTTACGACCTACCTGTCAGAACGGCAGTTGCCCTATTCTTCAAAGGAGCCCGGGACCAAAACGGGGAAAATTAAATCTTGATCCCGTAAATAATACCTATGATAATCCTTCACGCTAAAGTCAATAAAATTCTACCAAACTGAATCTTAAAAGATAATAAAAATAAGATTTGATTTTTTACATAATTTTTAAAGATACCTTGAAGGGCGATCTAAAATTACGTTCAAAACGAACAACAGTAACCAGTTAACAAGTGAGTGGCGTCACGTCGTCTAAATGAATTATTGTTGGCTTTATGGTGAATATAAAACGATGAGATCGGAGGCAATCAAGCGGCACCCGTGGTGTGGACCAAGTAAAAAGGTGTCAGCGCCGACGGGGGGCCGGCTGTATAACCAGTGGACTAAAACGCCTACGCTTTGCACCCGCAATTTCACCCATTTCAATTAGCACCGACTTGTAAAATAAACAAATGTGTCAATGATATTTATTGCCATTTTTATTATAACTAGCGATCGCTGTCTTGGTCGAATTTCGGCAAATTGGACTATAGACCAAACAATAAAACCTCTTTTAAGTTCGATAAAAGACTCTAACTATAAACAAAAGTATTATACAATGTGTGTGTGCGTGTGTGTGTATTATTGTGTTTCGAATGAATGGTACTGTTCGTAATGTTTCTTTTTATTTATATAATGTGTTTCTAATGCTTATTAAGTACTTATATAAAAATATTCTGCACTCCTTTACTATGTAAATTATAAACGTGCCAAAATTCGTACTCCTCCGTTGAAGTAATTATCTTAAAAAGGGATACAAAGATTTTGCTTTACGTATTAATATATAGATTGTATTTATGTGAAGATCGGTTTATATTATAAGTAATTTAATTTTTTAACAGTAGCATGAAAATGCATGTCTTATAATATACATAAGTTAAGAGTAAATATTATAATTCATCATCCTGGCGTTTAACCCAGTGTCCGCCTTATTTATTTTACTTCTCCACATTGACCAATCTTGAGCATCCTCAAAAGGCTTATAGATCATTGTAACGGTGGTATACAAAATATAATCAGTTCTTTTCATAAAAAAACTGCGTCCAATAATTCAATATCGGTTTATCCGTTCGGGAGTTATCATTGACGAAATATTTTGTAAAAAGCCTGTTTTGGCGCGATATCGAGATTTTTACCTAAGGCTTTTTCGACCTTCTACAATATTTTAAGAACTACATCAATTACAGTTTCAAAAATCAAAAATCAATCAAAAAAAAGTGGTTAAAAGTTACGTTAAAGTAAAAGTACATTAGTTAGTTAAGGCTTTTCAACGGTTAATATTTTGTTATTTACAGCAAACTTACTATAACTTTCAGGCTAATATACCGATTGATTTAAAAATCCAGCATTTCTCTCTAAAAACCTGCGTCAAATATTGTAAATTGGATATAACGGTCGATTTATTTGGGACTTGTCAATAACTATTTTTTTTGAAAAAACATGTTTTTTGACATTACTTCGACATTTTTCAACCTATAGGTAGATTATTATGTAGCTAAGAAAAAAATTACAGCTCAAAAATTGCGTTGAATACCATTTAAAAGATACGAATCGAATATAATTTCCAGAATATACCTACAGCTTTTCAAAAATCAAATTACCTACTGCCATTTCTACCCTCTGAGAAAATGTATAAACATAGATTTTTATTCTTTGGGGTTTAAAATATCTCAATTTAGCCAAACGTTTTCGAAATGGCCTGCAAGGTCAACCGTTTATTTATGTTTTTGAATGGGATACAAAATTTTTGCTCCGCGTATTAATATAATACAGATAATTTTTAACCGATGATATTTCTAAACCAGGTGTAGTTTAACTGTATGTTATATTTATTTAATTGTGGCTTTCATTTACGAAGATGCAACACGAGCAGGTGGACATGGCATTTACAGCAATGTTGTTTACCCTTTTTGCGAATTCATTTGCTTACTTTGGGTGTAATTTGTCCAGTGATATTTATTATTTATAGGTTCTATGGTAGCCACAGAACATGTCTACTGAAACCATCTACCGTCTATTAGGTACTTCTACTTTGTCTATTCGGATCAGGACACAAGGAGACAAATGGATACAAAATTTTGATACTGGGTCGGAAATAAACATTTTATTTCCGACCCAGTATCAAAATTTTGTATTTTAAGATTTTGAGGAAAAATATCAGTAAAAGTTCATAGCCTAATGATGAACACAAAAAAATGTTGATCTCGGTTATTTCAAGAATTAAAAGTTTTTTATATCATAAGATAGCAAACAAGCAGAGAGCTCTCTTGGTAGAAAGAGCAACCATCACCTACAGAAACAAAAAACGTTAAAGGTGCGTTACTATCCGTGTGGCGAAGTGTTATGTAATACTAAATAGATGTATGTATACCGGTTATCTTGCTTGGAACACGAAGCCTTGCACATAAAGCGAGGAGCAGCACGGTGAGAAATAAAATTTATTTACCTATTATAATATTTAATTATATGAAATCATCGTGTGTTCTAATGTTCAGGTTACGAGGTCCATTGTTCAATACCCGGGTCAGCTTGAAAATTATTTTGAACGTTTTTAAGAAAAGTTGGTAGCAACCAGGTTAACACCGTTGCAAAAAGCACGGAAAACTGTCGAGTTTGTTTACAGCAAGTAATTAGCGTTAGTCTTAAACTAAGCGTAATGCGGCGTTGGGTATTATCACCCTTCTCATCAACCTATAAGCTGGTGAATTGTTGTGAACTTGAATGACTTTTGAGATTCATATCTATTGACATGAAAAGGAGCTAGCGGTGTGTTAATTTTTTTATTTCTTTTATCTAATAGCACTTAGTCAAGTAGCCTTTTCAAATAAGGTTCATTTCCCGGGTTTGATCACCGGGTCGTAGTTTTCCTCGTAACTCGAAATTTCAGAAGCAGCACGAGGTCTGGTAGCCTATATACCTGTTTCACGACAGCTTTCCATGCTGTAGTCGATATGAATTACAAACTGAAAGATCCGGTAGTAAACTGGAAAGTTTGTTAACTTTTGACTCACTTTTCCTACCCAGCAAGGGAACCGGCCTGATACATTTTTTATTTATAAAATCTCGCTTACGCCTCTCTACGACTCACTAATAATATATCTCTTCGCAAATCGTCTCTTTCTTTCGCATTGTTGCTGAGTTAAACATACGCAGATCCACAAACATAATTTTGCTTATGATTTACTTTGTCATAAACGCTTTTATACAACCGAATTATTATACAGTAAAAGCAAAAGGTAGAAACAGCTTCTAAATCCGTTGCAAACATTTTTACCATAAATTATATTTTTTTATATTTCAATAATTAAAAATTTAAAAAAAATAGAAATCATACATAAAAAGTTGACATAAAGAAAAAATAAGCTTTAGTCAAGGAAATAAGGGCATAAAACATTAAAATCTTTAAATTTACAAATATTAATTCAAAAATATATCTTAGAAAAACATACTTTCACCCAAACTTAGGATAAATAAATTCATAAATAATAGTGTTTAAAATCATGAAAAAAGATTGCCAGTGCCGAATTTATGATTTTAATTAAAAATACTAATGGCGTGTTTCATAGTGTGTTAGACGTTGTATACGTTTGATTTGATTTGATTTGTATTTGATTTGATATTAATGATTATAATATTAACCACAACAATTATATTTACATGCTGCTATACTAAATATAGTAAAGTATATAATTTGTTCATAATTTGTTTAAGTTTATCATAAAACAACTTCTAGAATATTCTTTTATAATTTCAAAAGACATAAAAACCTACGCATACAAAAAATATATACAAAATCATGTAGTTAAACGCCAGGCAATATTGTACTTTGATGCACTGGGAACCAATTTAATGCTGTAACAAATCAATAAATGTATCGGTTTATTGGAAGCTATGTGCTTGAATTTGATTTATTTCCTTGACACGCCGTGGGCAAACGAGACGGGCCCTTGTTAGTGAATGTCAAAAAACTTCTGAATCACAAAAAACTTTCCTATTCTTAACTGGTCAGGTACTTAACGTGACGAGAGTTTTTTTTTTTAATTTGGTATTAAAAGGTTAAAGAACATTTTGATAGATTGTTGTTCTACTCCTAGTATGAGTATTTGTATTGGTGTGGTGTAAGTAATAGAGAACAGAATTCTCCCGATTGTATAATAAACTACCTATCTTCTTGCCACACAGTTTGTAAAAGGCGAACGATTAGCCAAATGTGTCAGAATTATCGCTACTTCTAGATAGTTGAACTCTGCAACATCTCGTTCGGAATTGGTACCACCACCGGGATACGTTTAAAACGCATAATTTTTTTTCCTAATTTACTTTGTCACAATGTAAATTATCATTAGTTGTAAAAACGTGATGCCTAGTTAAAATAGTACAAAAATTGTTATGCTACTAAATATAGACCCACCACCACCTTACAATTTTCTTTTTCAATATCATTCAATAGCAAACAAGCTGATAGCTCTCCTGGTGGAAAGAGAAACTATCGTCTATAAAAATCAAAGGTGTTAATGGTGCTTTGCTATAAGTGTGGCGGGATGACAATGCCACATACATAAGCCTATCGCAACTATTTTAATTACGTGCCAGCAAGACAAATTTTTAAAGCTAATTTTTTATTGATAAATATCATGTTTTATTATTTGTTATTCTATTCCTGACGAAGACAAATCCAAAAATATCAGTCTAACCTAATTATAAATGTATACAATCTAGCAACAATGATAGCATATTGATGCTATCATTGCTGCTTTATGCATTTTATGCATTAGACATCAAGTTTTGAATAATGACATAGGCGTATGTAAGAGGGAGATGAGAGTTTAGGCTGTCGGACCCCCCATAGCAAACTTATAATTTATATATTTTAGAGCCTTGAACACCCCCATAACAAAGTTTTAGCTATGCCCATGAGTAATGGAGATGGAAAACAATTAAATTTTAGCATGATCTCTGAAAAAACTTCTACGTCCTTTTATAAAGGATAATAAATAATCAAATGGATCTTTTGATAAAAAGAGATAACCATCGCCTATAAACACCGATATTTATAGTACGTTGTTACCCGTGTGGCAGAGATGAAATGTCATATGTATAAATTAACCGGCTGCCTTACTCTCCAATCGGAACATAAAAGTGACTAGCATCGGCACTATTGCTGCAGGAATATGTAAGATGGTGGTACCAAATTCGAGCGAAGTGTTAAAAAACACACTATTAGTATTCTCCTTTTACGAGAAGCCTAGCGGTAATGAGTTTTTTTTTTATATCATAAGATAGCAAAAAAGTAGATGGGTCTCCTAATAGGAAGAGTCAACCATCGCCTATAGACACCAAAGATGTTAATAATGCGTTGCTATCTTGTGGCGAGGTCTAATGCCACATGCATAAGTTTACCAGCTACCTTACTCTCTAAACCGGAACACGGCAGTGACAAGCACTGGCTCTATTGCGGCAGAAATGAAAAGGCCGTGGTACCAGACCCGGGCGAGACAATGCAGAACTCTACCACCTATTAGCCACGATGGTAGTGACTCGCATAGCCAATCGGTCACCTATTACGACCTGCCTGGCAGAACGGCAGTGGACATTGATATAAAAAAAACCTAGAGGCACAGTCCCGAACAAAACTGACACTTAAAACTGTCCCTAATTTAATTTAAGTAGTTATAGATATGGCAAAAACATTTGTCTTTGCATATCCAACCTTGCGTGCACGACTTATTGATGTTTTTACAAAGCAATGTACGAAAAAAAATAAAATTGACAGTGTCGCGATCGATGCGATTCTATTTGAAATGAGCGCACAATTTAAAATTGTGCACTCATTTTTGGAGGACGTTTTTGACACACTGATTGTGTATCTTGGGTTTTTTACATCAATGGAAGTGGGCATATTTTTCAAAGAAGCCCAGCCCAATATGGAGGATACTGTTTACTATTTTATAATAAAAAGAAATCGGAGGTTAGCAGAGGCGGCAAAAATTTAATAGGCTTAAATTTAATAGCAAATTTGTAAATCCGCCGCTGAGTAAGTGTTGATCACTCTGATGTTAAAGTTCACTGGGAAACAAATAAATTATCCCTACAAACTGTTTAAATTATCTTTGCTACAAACTATTGTTATAAGCAGTCGACACGTGATAGGTGTCTTACAATCAAAAGCTTTTAATATAAAGCCTAATCGCAGTAGATAAACACCATACATAAAAATGTGAACGAAGCTCGTAAAGTTATTCAAAGCGATGCATTCTACTCTGCGATAGTAAATCTATCATTTTTATCTATTCCTTAAGTAAGTTGTGATATCAGACGATACATGTTAAACTACTGTCATCCGACTTTGTAAAAGAGTACAACTATTGGCGTGTTGTATGTTCCTGGCTTCTGGGCGTGTTGTATGCTTCCTGCCTTTTTGTTCGTGTTGTATGCTTCTTCCTTCTGGATGTGTTGTATTTTCCTTCCTTGTAGGTGAGTTGTATGTTCCTGCCTTCTGGGTGTATTGTATGTTTCTGCCTTCTGGGCGTGTTGTATGTTCCTGCCTTCTAGGTGTGTTATATGTTCCTACCTTTTGGGCGTATTGTATGTTCCTGCCTTCCGGTCTAGTGGTTAATCTATTTATCTCAAATCATGATGTCCCAATATCGAATCCAGTGTTTAATATAACTTGTTAGTAAAAATAATTAAGAAAAAAATAGTCAGTAGTAATTTGAAGTTTTTAGTACTAGTTAAGCCCTATGTTAGTTTACGTTCCTTTTGAAAAATATATTATCTGACTTTCTGGCCAGGCAGATCGTAAAAGGCGAAACATTAGCCAAACGAGTCAAAATTGTGTCTATTAGGTGGTAGAGTTCTATAGTATTTCTTCCAGGTTGACTTATTTCTGCCACAATAGCATTAATGATCCGATTTTAAAGCTAAGGTATCCGATAAAATAATACATGTGACACTATCCGCCCTTGCACTATTAACATCTATGCTATCTAAAGATGATATTTATCTTTCCATCAGGAGAGATATTTGCTTTTTTGTCTTATGTCTCAAAAAACCTCTTCAAATATTATAAGTATACGCATATCTTTTTTCTTTATTTATTTTAACGCTTTTTTGGCATAATTATTTTTTTACAACTCTTCAGATTTTTCACCAAATCACTAATTGATCGGCGCCAATAAATAATTAAAGCAACCCCAAATTCCATGATAAAAGAATGCAATTAATCAAAATTTGGTCAGTAGCCATAGCCGGTTGTAACGCCTCGTAAGCCGATATCGATTTGTTGATAAGTTGCGTAAGCTATTGTACTAAATTGCTAAGTCATTACTAACAAAGGCGGTAGTGGGCACCTTATTAAAATTTAGACAGTGTCGATGAGCCGGTCTGTTTTGATAAACGCACTCCCTGACTATTCACAATTATCCCTGATATATAAACGTTATTATGTTTTATAAAAGTTTATAATGCGATTCGGATAACTATAACGGCCATTTAGCCGGTTCTAATAAAATCATGTTTCAGGTTCAATTCTCGTGACGATCAAAAATGTTATTGCAGTTTTATATTACAAAAGACCTTTCATAACTGAGTGTTTGTATGATGAGAATTATATTTGTAAATGAAGTAAAGCGAATCTTTTTTTATAAGATAGCAAAAAAGCAGATGGTTCTCCTGATGGTAAGAGTCAACCATCGCCTATAGACACCAAAGTTGTTAATTATGCGTTGCTATCTTGTGGCGAGGTCTAATGCTACATGCATAAGTTTACCGGCTACCTTACTATTGCGGCAGAAATAGGTAAGTTGGTGGTACCAAACCCGGGCGAGACAATGCAGAGCTCTACCTACCTAATAAAAATCTGTCTTTATTACGATGTATGGCATTTTCCTGTATACTTCATAAGATATTTGGCATGAATATGTGTTCGTTTTTTTGTAATTCTCGTACAGCTTTTATCGCTTAGAATTTAGATTACCGTATTGATTCGGGTTTCGTACTTTGAACCGATCAAATCCCAGACATCTTGCAAAATTTGAGTCAAGTTCTCTCGAAGGCAAAACGTGTCACTGTCATTGTGACTACTATTTGGTAGTCTTTGGCGCCGTCTTCCCTGGGGTTGATAACACTGCCTTGCTTATTCGTATCGCAAAGTACTTATGTTCTTGTGGGTGATTAAGGTAGCTGGTAAACTTTAGGCGTTTCAACCTGCCTCACGAATAATAACGCACAAATGGCGTCTTGGGCGTCTATTGGCGATAATTGTATCTTGCAATCAGAAAAGCGGATCCAGCCAGTCTATAACGTGTTGCTTTTTATATGTAAGGAATGCTGGCGTATCGATAGCTACTTATATCTTTAGTGTCTAGGCAGCCCCGGATCTTCAATTTTATTTAGGCGGGGCAAAAACTGAAAAATGCCGCCCCCGCCCACCTATATTTATTTTTACTTTTATTCATATAAGATAACCTTCAGATGTCCACTAGGTAATTGATGGATAAAAAAATGGAAAGAATGCATCCAGCATTATCCTTTCTATGTTAAGTCCATTTATTTTTTAGATTATAAATAGAAATGAACGTGTAGAATATATATTTTACTAGCTGTGCCCGCAACTTCGTCCGCGTGGAATAATCTGTATACATATAATAAAACTGTTCTGTTATTCAAAAAATTTTTGGAATGTACTCTTTAATAGATACAGAAGCAAAAACTGTAACTTTTTCATTTTTGTTTATCTGTCTGTATTAAGGTTATAGGATACTTTTTATCCCAAAATTCCCGTCAGATAGAGGATGAAATTCAAAATGTATACTTTGCTGTAATTCATTAACCCATAGTCCGAATCCTTTATTATTTTTTGGTTAGAAAGGTAATACTATAAATACTGTCTCTTACAAATTTCAAAATCATCAGTTTTGTAGTTCAGAAGTTAGAGACATCGCAAATTTCCGAGATTTCGAGTGGAGATACCAGTAAAATGTGACACTCGGAATGTATGGGTACCTTTAAGCTTACAGCTCTTTATAAGTTAGATGTGCACTTCATAGTATTTGCTTATAGGATATATCCCGGGAATGTCAGTTCTAAAATATACCCGTTTTCATATGTGTTATATGTTATAACTTCAATTTCACTATTAAAAATTAGTAGTATATGTACAACGTACACCTAAAATCTTGAACTCAAGAGGCCGGGAATATTTTGTTTCTAAGAAGAAGAAAATGAAACGGATCATTTTTCTTTTTTTTTGCCAATATCTCAGAAAATATGCGTCTAATCAATACTGAATATATAATACGATACGAAATACGATTACGAAAATTTACAATTTTGTTTATAAATTGCAAAAAACATATTTTTAACGCAGCAAAATAGCAGCAATCGATTTCCCATTTTCTTTAACTCCGGAACCCTGCATCAGATATTCACCACATTAAAATGGGACCACACGACGAGTTGGTATACCCTCTCAAACGAAAGAAGAAGAATTTTCAAAATCTCTTCATATATTACCAAGTTCTTAGTTACTCGTAATAAAAAAAATACAGCTGAATTGAGAACCTTTTTCTTTAAGGAAGTGGTTGAAAAGGTAAAAACTTCATAATTATATAAATCAACTGGTTTTCTTTAAAATGAAACTTCTGGATGTTGATGATGATGTTAAATGTAGATGTTGGAGTCCAGTCTGACTTTAGTGAAAATATTTTATATTTTCACTAAAGTCAGACTCCAAAAAACAATATGGTGTCCTATCGGAAAAATGTAGTTAAATGTAGTTAAATCCCTTGTTTGCTATTCTTGCTTATTGAAAGTGACAAGTTTTATAAAAAAAAACATCTTTTAGAGATCACAAATAGTAATAAGTTAAAAAAAGTGCAACAGGATATTTTTATTGAAAATCTTTTCACTGAACAAGATAAACTTCTTTAGTCAAAGGCTATTTTGGTTTTCATTAATAACAAACTAAAAAGCCATGTGTTAATTTAAAAATGTTTGTTCCTTCTTAAATAAAGGTAGTGTGATTTCCTTTTGATTACTTTTTTCTCACGTCGACATATTCTTGGAAAATTATGTAATTTTGAAAATTTTTCCTTTTTAAAGTTGAAGGCCAATTTTATGATATAGAAACAAAATTGCAAAATTTCCCGTAGGCCTATCATTGGATTCACTAGGTGACATTTATTAATATTTTTCCCCGTGTTGTACCCGGGCTCCTCTGAAGAATGGGCGACCGATTGGATAATATACATGTGTGTATAATATCATGTATGTCACATGGATGTAGTGTGTGTATAGTTTATTTTTATTAATTTATTGTATTTCTAATGGTTTTTATTTAAAAATATTAGGTTTCTGCAGTCCTCCGCGATGTAAACTTTATCTCCCTGTCCCTGTGTTAGTCCCGGGCTCCTCTGAAGAATAGGCTAACTGCCGTTCTGCCAGGCAGGTCGTAAAAGGCGACCGATTGGCTATACGCGTCACTACCATCGTGGCTACTATGTGGTAGAATTCTGCATTGTCTCGCTCGGTCCCGATGTGGTACCACCGCCTTACTTGTTCCTACCGTAATAGCGTCAGTGCTTATCACTGCCGTGTTCCGGTTTGGAGAGTAAGCCGTAGCTTATGTATGTGGCATTAGACCTCGCCACAAAATAGCACAAAATATAAACATAAATATTGATTTTAAATGAGTAAGCTTAAATATCGCTCACAGGTTACCCTTTTAAAATCAATATTTACGTTTGTTTATATTCCACAACAGTCAATAATAATCAGTTAAGTATATAACATACTGAAGATGCTTTAAAAAGTGAAACCGGTCGAGTAATATAATAAAAAATTGTGTAAAAGTGAAATTTATGTACAAGTGGAATAGTAAAAGTGTCTAATAACAATGGAATTTCACCAAGTGCCGGCGATGGAAAGTATAGAATATAAACTAACAATGTCTCTGTCTATCCACATTTGCATTATATATCTGTAACGTGTTCTGTCAATCTTTCATCTGTTATTCTTTTTAGACGTCTTCACCACAAACCAAACACGGAATACGCCCTTCCTAATTCTTCCAACAACAAATTCTTTCAAATTCAACATTTAATAGCAAATTAATATCTACATTATAGTAAATAACCTACTTTTAACACAATAAAAGCAAAGAACACATTGCAAAATGTCGTCATTTTTTATTTGGTTTCATATTTTATCACAATAGCAGACTTCACTTTATAGTAACTTTTTATAATAAGGTCTAATCAGTCACGAATCTAAGCAGCTATAGAATGGAAGTATGCCGCTATTCAGTTATGAAATTTAATCAATTTAGTTAGTTTCATAAGCACGCTTAGAGCATGGCACGCGTTTCTTTATAAAAAAGCCTCTGTATTGTGCGCGTGATCATTTTGGTATAAATTTGATTAAAATCCTATTAGTTATATTCAATCTACCATTTTTCCATAGAGCTAAGAACTGAGAGACTTAATGATTTATTTTTTTATCATAGACGAGCAAATAAGTAGATTACTCTTTCTTGGTAGATTATCCTACACTTACTTGCGCAAAAATATTAATGGTGCATTGTAATCTATGTCAAGTGAGCTATCTGATGCGATGGTTGTCTTTTACTATCAAGATCTGCTTGTTTGCTATTCCATAATATAAAAAAGCATGCTGTGCTATGCTATTGCGTATTATGTTTAATGGTACCAAATTAAGATAAGAAATAATATAAGTTTTATTATTATTACTTAGTTCAAAAGTACAGTATAAAAGCTTAAATTTCAATTGGACTCCACACTAGGCAAAGCCTATGGCGTGGTTAATTTTAGTTCGTTAACTGCATTGTGTGACTTACCTACGTATGAGTAAGTGAATGTTTCCAAAAGTCTAGTTAAGAAAAGAAAACCATCTATTTATTTCCTTAGAAGCAATTCTTGGAGAATATTACAGCGTTGATACACTTGATTGTAGATATGTGGGAAAAGAAAGGTTGGAAATCGTCCATCAAATGCATAACTTGTTCTGGCGAATTAAACCCTGTAAATCTTTCTTTGAATCAGGATTGGGTAGTCTGGCGAATTTAAGATCATATGATGTGTAAAACTTCAGCATTTCAAATGAATAGTTGTCGAACGCGTAGTACATTTTTTTGTTTATAAAGTAAGTCAGTAGGGTAACTAATTGGTTTTTTGAGCATTACTTGTAAAACAGCGCGCTAAGCTCTTTCTAAGGCTAACATAATATAATGTTTTCGCTGTTCTATCCCAATTTAATATTCCATAATATGATAAGAGAGATTTACAAATTGCTCTGTATACCATCATGAGAATATTCTTGTTGGCTAAATTCCGTAGCTTTCTCATGATGTATATCGTGCTTCTTATGCGTTTACACAAATTATCAATATATAGTTCGTATGATAGTGTGGTATCAATGATGATTCCTAGGGATTTTATACAGTCCACTTGTTCAATCTTATCACAAGCACAGGCAGTTCTTTTATTTAGGCAGTTTATGTATGCGTAGACTAAAATCAGTTTGGATAAGGTGGATTTAGAGAAGGGCACAAATTTTGTTTTCTTGATATTGAGAGATAAGAGATTTTTGTGTAGCCAACTGCTAATTATTTCTAAACCGATCCCAGATTTTTCCGTGAAAGATGACTGCCGTATCGTCAGCATAGTATAACCAGTTTGGCGTTTGGTATTCTTTGGAGTAATGTATCGTTAATGTAGATCAAGAATAAGGTCGTTCCAAGTATACTACCATGCGGTACGCTAAATAGAACCAACTATTGTATACTGTAGGTACATTACATACATACATTGTATACACTATACATCTATATTAAATACAAGTTTTTTTTTATATCATAAGATAAAAGATTTATTTATTTTATTTGCACATCCGAAGACGGCGCGTTTGAATAAAAATCATTTGTATTAATCGGTATCATTTAATATAATTATTATTAAATTTTAAAAGGTAAGGTCATTTTATTTGAATTTTTTGTTACGTAAAATTTTTGCGGCAAATGCAGTAATAAATTATAATAATCTTGTGACACATTAATTTATTTGCAAAGAGATGACAGACAAAATTTATTATATAAAACAATCAATATACATAGGTACCAGTTTTTAGCTGATAAGTGAATAACTTCAAAGGAGTAGGTACTAAATGACTTACTTATGTGACAAAAAAATAATACGGCGGAGATACAATATAATATGTAGCCAACTTGTTGTTCGAATTTTATACTGTACGTTGTAAACCAGACTAATATTGTGAATTCTAAAGTCTGTCTATCTATTGCCCTTTCGTGGTTTACCTTTCAATCAATTTTGCTGAAATTTAGCAAAGTTATGATTAAAGACCCGGGGTCAAACAGGTTACTTTTTTCAAAAAATCAACCCCTAAGGGCCTGAAATGGAGATGATAGATTTTATAAAAAATAATATTCATGGCATATTACTAGTTTATTAGGAAAAAAATCATCTTAATCGAATGAAGACAAATGCTTTAAAATTCAATTTAAAAAAGGTTTGACCCGAACACACATACACACATTGGAAGTTAAATAAAAGCTTGTAAAAATGAATCAGGATATAGAGTAGTACTACTACCATTAAATATAACTAATCTGTCGCTTCTAAAAATTCAAATTTAACAAATCATAAGCGTAGATGAGTCCTTCGACAATAGGTGGTCCAGTGAGGTCAGTACGCTTTGATACACCGAAACCATCGTCGGATATTATAAAATCAATCATAGCTACGTCTTAGTAATGGACAGGTATTTATTCGTTCAGACGTATAAACGACCTTCATAATATTAATTATACAATACATGGATACAATGTGTAAAAAAACCCTATCCGATCCGAAAGAGGTATATACAAGTTGTAGGTAGGTCAATGACATTATTTAAAAAAAGTAATGAAATATTATTAAATCTTTTGATTAAAATAAAAAAATATCAAATGTTAAAGCGCCTCTTTAAGTGGTAAACTTGAGCAACTTCCCCTTAAGTCAAGCAAATATTTTAAAAATTTATCTTACAACATCCCTAAAATAAACTACCAAATAATGCATTTGACCATCGGACGGAGTTTTTTTACACACCGTATATAAGAGTAGGTAAAATTAAAATTAAATATAAATACAATAAAAAATACAACGATGCCCTTATTAGAACCTTTCATCATAAAAGCGTGCACGTATCTAGTCGTTGGTAAGGATATTGAAAAGATATTTTAAAGATAGAAGTTATATATATATATATATATATATATATATATATATATATATATATATATATATATATATATATATATATATATATATATATATATATATATAGGGGAACGATTGGCTGTACGTATCGTGATTACTAGGCGGTAGAGTTCCGCAATGTCTCACCGGGTATGTGGTACCACAAACTTACATATTCCAGCCGCAATAGCGTCAGTGCTTGTCATGGTCGTCTTTCAGTTTGGAGTTACATGTGGTGAGATGATGATGTATAGGGCATTCATGTGGCATTGCCATCTCACCAGACAGATAGCAACGTACTATTAAGATCTTCAGTATGCCTATAGACGGCAATGGTTTCTTATTCCATTAGGAGAGGTATCTGCTTGTTATAAAAATAGAAGAAATACAGAAGTAATAATTTTAAACTTTCCCAATCTGTGATCGTACCACCTCATGGGTTACCAAAACCGATACTATTAAACCAATGAAATGTCAGAAAAAATAATAAAGCTCTTTGTCTATTTTCTCCCGAGCTGAGGTAGGAAGAGCGAATCGATAAATGAACGTTACAAGGGAATTTTTATTCAACAGTTTATTGGTAAGTTTCCTTGTAATAAGGGAGGTGATAACCGCATCTGCCCACTTTAGTGGCCAACACTAATAATAACACTAACCAAGAAAGATAATCTCTAAACACTAACTTTTAAGTACCCAAACATATAAAAACCTAATTTATAAGGAATTTCGCCCATTAGTTTGTAAAAGCGAAATGAACCTACGCATTTATAAAATTAGTTTACAAAACAAGAAATATTTGCAAATCGACATAAATATTTGGCGTTTCGTGTTTAAAAGAGACGTATAATAACTGTTTTTCAACGTTTAAAATGATATTGCAACAAATATGTGAGCTTTTACTGTGAGCAACTGACATGAGATCGCGTGCAATTTTCGCATACAAGTCATGGGCGCGCACTGCAATCGGCCAATTATTTTAAACACATTTCAACTAATGATGATAATGTCAGCCAGGAGCAGAGATAAGAGAAAAAAATAGTAATGACTCTAAAATAAATACCTTACCACATACCCATAGGCTCAACTATTATACTCACGATCAGCCAACAATATTTAGTCGTATAATGACGTACTAGTCAAAGAGATGTTTGTATTTGTGGAGCAGAAAGTTTATTACATACATAGATATTTTCACGCCAGATTCCTTACGGGGTAGGCATCTCTCTGCCTAATGTCACATGTCACGATCCTTGCAAATTTGCCCCTTCTTCCTTCACATACATTACTCTCTTCATACAAACACCCTACTGAAGTATATTTTGCATAAACATTGCATAAATATTGCTTAAAAATTGGAAAATCAGTAATACTCGTAGATTTATCGGATAATTTATTAGGTGATAACCTACATTGATATACCTACTTTAATTAGCAACCCCAGGTAACACTCTTTGATTATAGATATGTTTTAGCACTTATCCCGTGCTAGGGAAAACTGCACAATTGACGGAATCGACCACAAGGCAAAGAATAATTTCACCATATTGAACCACTGATACGTAGTTTAGTTGTCCGGCTTTACGCACGTCACTGGATAAAGTCCAGTCGTGTCAAAATTTTTCATTGTTAAAATGGCTGCCACTGGGCGTAACTTTTTAGATAGGTAAAATTACATAACGGCCTGTTACTACTACTGTACACTTGACCGCCTTTGATGGAGTGGTTAGAGACCCTGACGACGCAATCGACGGGGCTCGGGTTCGCTCCCCGATGGAGACAAGCATTTGTGTGATAAGCATAAATAAATATTTGTATTTCCGGGTTTGGGTTTTTATTATATACTAGCTGCAGCGTGCAGCCCGGTGCATTATAAAAGTTTTTAGTGAGTCCCGCGGGATCATCTATTTATTCCGAGATAAAAAGTAGCCTATGTGCTATTCCAGGTCATCAGCTACTTGTATGCCAAATTTCATTCAAACCCGTTTAGCAGTTTTTGCGTGATTGAGCAACAAACATCCATCCAAATATCCAAACTTTCGCATTTATAATATTATAATATAGAAGATAAATAAATATACATTAATATTAATATATTAATTAATATTATTAATATTAATATATTAATATTATTAATAATAATTAATTAATTAATAATTATTAATATTAATATATTAAGTAATTAATTAATATAGAAATATAGAATTAATATAGATATTCCAGTATTAATATATGTATTTCTGTGTATTAGTATCGTTGATTGACACCCATAACACAAGAAAATAATTTGCTTTGGGATGAGATCGATTTGTGTAATTTATTCAGTGATTATTATTATTATTATTATTATTGTAATAAAACTAAACTGAATAGTTATATTCGCCATTCTTAGTCCCAGTCCCTATATTTAGTTGGTTATCGGTAACAGATGTGTTGATTCGCATTAGATGGATTTTTTTATGGTAACGATAGAAAACAAGCAAACGGCTCTTAAGATAGTAACAGATAACCGTAAACTGCCATTTATAGATACCAAAGATGCTAATGATGTGTTCGAATCCTCGTAGCTGGTTTTCTAAACTTGATTACAGTTCCTATTGAACATATTTGATCCTCGCCCCGTTGGTCTAGTGGTTAGTGACCGTGACGACGCAATCGACGGGGCTCGGGTTTGATTCCCGACGAGGATAAGCATTTGTGTAATGAGCTTAAATGTTGTATTTCTGGGTTTGGGTGTCTATTAAAATATATTCTAGTATTTATATATATATATATATATATATATATATATATATATATATATATATATATATATATATATATATATATATATATATATATATATATATATATATATATATATATATATATATATATATATATTAGTATCGTTGAGTAACACCGATACATGTAACACAAACAAATCATTTACTTACTTTTGGGGTTAGATCAATAAATGTAATTTGTCCCGTGAATATTTATTTATTTATTATTATATTGATAAAAATATATTTTAGTCTTATAATATAAATAATTGTAAGCTGAAATTTGAAAATCAGTATGCTATATAAAGGGCATCCTTTTAGGGCATATGTTTATTGATTTCACCGATATTTTATTAAGGCGGGGCACCGGAAAAAATCAGAATGAACTGGTTTGCTTAGTCATATTTTTATGTATTGATTGTGAATTAACGGTTTTACAAAAATAATACTATATACCTGAAAATATTATCCAAGGAATGTGTACTAACTCAAAATATGATAAAAGCTACTTTACTCAATCATAAAATCCCGAAAACAGGCTATAAAAATCTCTAAAACAAGTAATTTGTTCATAATATTTCTAATTTTCCACATGATTTTTATATGGTCATATTTAGTTTTAAATACAAAAAAAAACTGAGTTAAATGCCATCATCGTTTTCAAAATATACAGCTTTTCAAAAATTAATATACTGCCATTTTTAACAAATTAGATGTCTGAACTGAAAAATCTATGCTTATATTTTTTATTCTTTTGAGCTTAAAATACCTTAATTTAGTAGGAAGTTTCAGAGATGGCCCGTAGGGTCAACCGTTTAAACATTTTTTTAATCAAAGCCTTTATTTTATTATACTAGCGACCGCCTGTGGCCGAATTTCGACCTTAGACTAAACAATAAAATCTCTTTTTAAATATGACAACTGACTTCAGCCGTAAACAAAATAATATACATGTGTGTATAATATCATATATGTCACATGGATGTAGTGTGTGTAAAGTTTATTTTTATTAATTTATTGTATTTCTAATGGTTTTTATTTAAAAATATTAGGTTTCTGTAGTCCTCCGCGATGTAAACTTTAACTCCCTGTCCCTGTGTTGGTCCCGGGCTCCTTTGAAGAATAGATCAACTGCCGTTCTGCCAGGCAGGTCGTAAAAGGCGACCGATTGACTATTTACAAGTCTCTACCATCGTGGCTACTAGTGATAGTGGTAGAGTTCTGCATTGCCTGGCCCGGGTCTGTTACCACCGCCTTACCTATTCCTGCCGCAATAGCGTCAGTGCTGGTCACTGTCGTGTTCAGGTTTTTAGGGTAAGGTAGCCGATAAACTTATGCATGTAGCTCTTTCCATCAGGAGACCCATCTCCTTTTGCTATCTTATGATATATAAAGAACTGTGCTAAATTTCATTTGATATATATTCATTTGATCATATATCATAAGGTAGCAAACATTTCATTGTTTGCTATCTTATGATATATAAAAAACTGTACTAAATTTCATACTCAATTGTTCGCGCAATTGTCTTAAAACGAAGTCCAAATATTTTTAATTTATAATATTTTGTGTACACACACACACATACACACACACACACACACACATGTACATACATACAGACACACTGACGTCATCTTGAAAATAGTCGGAAAAGGTTCCTAGGACCTCGAAACGTGGACATCTGGTGAGAACTCAATTTTCGAAAATCAGGATAAAATTAGTAACTTCCTTATCTCCATACGTAGTGGGAAGTTAAAAAAAAGAATAAAATAATTGATCTTAGATCGTTGTCTTTAGAACTGTCGTGTTCAGAAATGGCGGTATAATTGAAACCTGTTTAACAAGTGATATCTCGCACTTCTTACTACACTAGAGCAACGGGAATAAGGAGTTTGTTTTTATATATATTTGTGGTGCTGGCTATGTCATAGGTATGCTATTCTATAGCTTATAATTCTTAATAGTGCATCTTATCTCTCTGCAAGTGTGTTGATATTAACATGTACGCGTTGTCGCGCATGTGCATAAGAGGTGTCATTGGTGCAATTATCGCAATTGGCTGGCCGGCCTCAACGTTTAAAACGCCCATCATATTCTCTGCATACATTGCTGGCGTGCGTGTTGTTGCGAGGCCATTGTATTACGCACAGTAGTAACCTGTTTATTTTTTTATACGAATATATTTTTTGAACGGCTTTTCTAATCGAAAAAAATCATTTCAATGTTTATCAAATATAATACATTCTAATATACTAATACTATGGCCTAGGCCTAGGGGAAGACAGCCTCGTGACCTAGGGCCTATTTTTATTAAAGTTAAATTGAAAAAAAATAACATCAAACTAAACTACTACTTATATAGAAAGTTGCGTATAACCTTTTAAAATAATTTAAGTTCCGGAATTTCCTAATTTCTTCTGAAAGAGAGTTGCAATAAATGAATATCAATATACATATAATAAAATCGTAGGAAAGTCAATGTATGTCCGGGGTAAACTCGAAAAGTACTGCATGGATTTACTTCAAATTTTGCATGAATATTACTAACAGGTCGGGTCAAAAAATAAGCTACATATTATCACGCTGTCACCTACTGGGGAGGAGCTGTGCGAAGTAAACGAAGTCCGCGCGAACGAAGTTGCGGGCAACAGCTGGTTACAGTATATAATTATAATGTACAGTACTGTAAATGAATATAACAATATATAATTGATTAAATGAAATGAATAAAAGAATGTATAGCCTAAAACGGTAAACAATTTTAGCCTCAAAAATTTTTATTAGTCAGAACTAGTTAATAATGTACTTTTACTTTTATTTTACTACAAGTACGAATGCACAAAGCTATTCCAAATTAATCGACCAGTTTCGCCTTTTAAAGTATCTTCAGTACGTAATATTCTTTATATATTTTTCTCTGTGGTCACCTCGCGGTCTAATGGTCCGATCTCGGAATCGACTACATTAGGTCCCGGATTTAATTCCCGGGTCGGACAAATCAAACATGTTTTTTTTTTCAGTTTTCTGATAAAAACAACCGTGCCAGCGATTGGATAAGGGCCCGGTTGACGATTAGGCTTTCCACTTATCACATTGTTGTGGGACTAAGTATCTTCGGTTAATCGTGGGTGCACTGGTTATACCTCTGCCTACCTCTTCGGGGATACGGGCGTGAAGATACTTTTTTTAAATTCTTTAGTCTATATTACATCCTGAAGATGCTTTAAAAAGCGTAACCGATTGTCTACGAGTATACATAAATAATAGACGGCATAAAATGGATTCATCTCAAGTTACAATATATCCGCTGTCGACATATTTAAGCCGGTGGCCATCGTCGAAACTATTAGACCATATTCGGGGTTGCACTTCATTGGCTTTACCAACTGACCTCCCAAACGTATCGACACGAAATACCTAAAGTTCAATGCCCAAGTGGTCAAATCCAATTATGATATTTAGTGGTCGCTTTGATGAGCAAGCGCCTAACAGCTCCGGCTTTATCGTAAACTTGTTAAACATACATGATTAGAACACAATTTTATACCGTAAAAAATTTTATTTGCATTTTTTTTCCATAATAAACTATTGATTTTATGGGTAAAGGGTTACTCTTGAATCCGGCTAATAAACTGATAACAACTAATAGGTGCTTCGGTCAGTAATTTTTTTAAGTATTTATCTATCGTCTTACAAATAAAATACAACATAATTATGGATGTTTGATATCAATTCCTATACTATTTATACTAAGTTTTTTTTATATCAAAGATAGAAAACAAGCAGATAAGTCACCTGATGAAAAGAGTCAATCATCGCCTATAGACACCAAAGATGTTAATGGTGCGTTGCTATCTTGTGGCGAAGTCTAATGCCACATGCATAAGTCTACCGGCTACCTTACCCTCCAAACCGGAACACAACAGTGACAAGCACCAACGCTATTGCGACAAGAATATATGAGGCGGTGGTACATGACGCGGGCGAGACAATGCAGAACTCTACTACCTAACTACTCTAAGATGTTAACGCTGCGTTGCTATCTTGTGGCGAGGTCTAATGCCACATGCATAAGTTTACCGGCTACCTTACCCTTCAAACCGGAACACGACAGCGACGAGCACTGACGCTTTTGTGGCAAAAATAGGTAAGGCGGTGGTACCTGACCTAGAACTAGAACTCTACCACCTAGTAGTCACGATGGTAGTGACTCGTATCAATCGATCGCCTTTTACGACCTGCCTGACAGAACGGTAGTTGGTCTATTATTTAAAAGAGCCGGAACCAACACGAGGAAAATGTATATTTTTTGTATATTCATCTGTATGCTCCGTTATAACGCTACGAAAACTTACCGAGAATAAAGCAGTAAAACTGCAACAACTGACTTTTTTCAATCGACGAAAAAACGGAGTAGGTTTTCAATTCGATGCGTATATTTTTATACGACCAGACATAACTTCTTACAGAATAGTCCACTTTTGATAATTCATTTTTTATTAGAATAGGCATACCCCGAATTTGGTCCCATTTTTTATAAATCCAACCAAAGAGTCCGTAAACAAGAGATAATTGATTGTTCACACACTGATTTTTATGTATGATTACGCATAATTATTTACAGAAAAATCTGATATTGATAATTCTTCTTTTATTGGATAGAATACATCCTGAGGATTCTTTCATATATTTAAAAAATAACTAAAAGGGTTTGAAAACAGAAGATGATTGATTTTTCACTCACTGATTTTAATCTATGACCACGCATAACTTTTTACGGAGAGATCTGATTTTGATAACCCTTCTTTCATTGGATAGAATATACCTCGATGATTATTTCATATAATTTTTGAAAAAAAATAACTAAAAGGCTTTGAAAATAGAGGATGATTGATTTTTCATTCACTGATTTTAATGTATGACCACGCATAACTTTCTACAGAGAGATCTGATTTTGATAACCCTTCTTTTATTGGATAGAATATACCTCGATGATAGTTTCATATAATTTTTGAAAAATAAACCTAAAAGGGTTTGAAAACAGCGGATGATTGATTTTTCACTCATTAATTTTTATGTATGACTACGCATAACTTCATCGGTTATGGCTATGAAGTTATGCGTTATGCTTCAACTTCATAACTTTTCATTTATTGAAAAGCTATCATTATATATTTATATCATAAGATAGAAAACAAGCAGGTAGCTCTCCTGATGGAAAGAAACAACCATCGCCTATAGATTCCAAAGATGTTAATGGTGCGTTTCTATCTGCGTGGCGGAGTCTTACCAACTAAACGAGTTAGAACTACCTAACTGCCTAAGTGACCAACATAACAAAAAAAAAACAGCAGAATTTAAAACCTTCTCTTTTGGAAAGTAAATTAAAATCACAATATTATCTATCTGTTCTACCATATGAATTTGTAGTGTATGTCCGTAACTACAATATAAATCAGTGTCTGTATGTACATTAATTTTTTTTGTCGAATTTAGTAATAAATATTTGCCATTAGTCTCACTGGCGTGAATTTTATTTTTATTTAACTAGGTGATAAATTTCTGCAATTTCTCGCCCGGGTCTGATACCACCGCCTTACGCATTCTTGTCATAATAGCGCCAGTGCTTGTCACTGTCGTGTTTCTGTTTGGAAGGTAAGGTAGCCAGTAAACTTGTATAACTGTCATTAAGACCCCGCCACAAGGATAGCAATGCACCATTAATATCTTTGGTGCTTGTGGACGATGGTTGTTTCTTCAGGGAAGCCATCTGCTCGTTTCCTATCTAATGAAAAAAAGGTTCTTAGGGTAATTTGTTTGTATATGGTCTAAAAAGATTCCAAAACGTCTCGTTGTATCAATAAAATAGATACCATTTCCACCATTCTGTATACATTTTAAGGCATTGAAAAATAGTAAGATATTCTGATTTTCCTGACGATATGGACAAGTGTCATCATTGGTAGATATTTGTTTTGTCCGAGGTTTGTGTATAAATTCACCGAAATCGGTATTTTGTGTGGCGTGAGTGATTACTGCGAAATAATAATAATAATAATAATACTGGACTTGATCTAACCCCAAAGGAAGCAAATTATTTGCTTGTGATGTGGATGTTAGTTAACGATATTAATACATAAAAATACATATATAAATATTCAAATTTATTTAATGAACAACCAAACCCAGAAATACAAATATCTATCCTCATCACATAAATGTCCCTCCCTGACGAGAATCGAATCCGAGCCCCATTGATTGCGTAGTCAGTGTCGCTAACTAACAGGGTGGCTAACGGAAAAGTAGATGTATAAAACTAGATCAGTATGCTTGATAATCAGTTTTCTCTGCTTAACTCATACATTTATTGTATGTATTTATTTTATTCCGTATATCATTTATATATGAAACGATACAATGCCAAATATCTGCCGTAAAATCGTCGTGAATAGGAATTTAATTTAACAAGCCTTTGACTGCTGATTACATAGACTTTATTTATTTAACAATTTACGCACAAAGATTTTAATTTATTTCTCAAAACTTCTTGAATAAAAGCTTTTGCTTTACACTTTATTTTTAATGGTTATACCTATATCTAAATGTTATTATAAAAAATGTGTTATAAATCATAACGGATAAAAACCAATAAATTAATACTATTAAAAATCATAATTAAATTATCAAAGTGCATGACATCAAGTTTAAAGTCTATTTTGGGTTACTATATTGCACGCGTTAAAAAATTGCGTATTTGTAAAATAAATGTGCTTATATCTCTATTTTGACCGCCAAAAGGTGGTTAGCGAATATGACGCATCAATGGACCCGAGAATGAATCCTGAGATGGACAAATATTTGTGTCATGGCTGATAAGCATAGGTAGATGTATGTTTTTTTGGCTAAATGAGTGTTTATTA